>CM065722.1:24312133-24317133 GCA_033310375.1 Conus canariensis
TGCAGTGCTCGTAACCACACCAGATTAATGTTGACTGCACGATGCCGCAAATCGTGAACGGGGTTTTCTAAGTCGGTGTGAAATCAGTCTGAATAGCGTAATGCATGACAGTCGCCATAGACAGCAAAGTGACTCTCACAAGAGACGTGAAGGAAATTTCCTCTATGTCTCTGCTCTCACACAGGGCAAGCTAAAAAATAGAGAGACGCGTTTCGCAGACGGGTGGTAGCGAGAACTGTTGCTTGCTGGCGAGTGTCCAGCGTTCATAGCACACCCAAGCAGCGAGCGGGATTATGAACAGGCAAGAATTCGCTAAACTGAATCGGAGTTCTCGCGCGCAAGAGCAAAAATGGCGGACAGTTTGTAGCGTCCTGCGGTTGGTGCGGGTAAAGTAGTGATGTTCTCCGATTGATTGGACAAACTATCAAACCACCGAGTAGTAATGTTCTTGGATTGAAAGGATAAACTATCAAACAACCGACCTTTCAACGACAGTTTGTGAAAGTGTCTGAATTTGTCATGCGTCCGTTTTTTTGTTGTTGTTTTTTGTTGTTGTTGGTTTTTTTTTGTTTTTTTTACTCTCCTCGTCTCTCAATCCCTCGCCGCTAGCATAAGCTGGCCACCTTGCAAATTCTGTCGTCTATAGATGAAACGCGTCTGTAAATGCGCCAACCAAACGATGTGCCAGTATAGTTACACAGGCGAAAGGACGATGTTGAAAACATGGCTAACGCGTAAATGAAACAACTCAAATGCTGGATGATGACTTTTTAGCAAATTGTTTCTCTCTTTTTTTTTTCTTTCTTACTCTTCTTTTTGCAATTTTTCTTGTACAGAGTTCAGGGGACTGATCATAAACAACAGCCTGCCAGCGGAAGCCCCGTAATTTAATGTAGACCTCGTACAGCTCGCCATCTGCCATGAAGTGGTCGTGCTGCCCTCTCCCACACAGTCCAAGTGTCAGCCAAGATGGGCGGAGGAGGTTGGGCTGTGATTTACGACAGACGACAATGGACACACGTGTGCTGTCCACTGCCCGTACGACTTGCGGACAGATCATCTCCGCGTGGACCCCACTGTCACAGCCACTGCCCAGTGTGAGTTAGTGGACCGACCGACCGTCCCACCTGAGGAGGCGGCGAGAGTTTGAGGGGACAGGAATACCGCGAATACCTTTCCCAGCCAGTGCACCGGCCTGGCCTTACCTTTGGCCTTTGCTGCTTTGGTTTTCCCCTGTCACAGTGTCACGGTCGGTGGTGGAAAGTCGGTCTTTGAGGATGGCGTGGCCTTCGGACTGCTCCGCTTGGTTGGTGGTGGAAAGTCGGTCTTTGAGGATGGCGTGGCCTTCGGACTGCTCCGCTTGGTTGGTGGTGGAAAGTCGGTCTTTGAGGATGGCGTGGCCTTCGGACTGCTCCGCTTGGTTGGTGGTGGATGGGGATGGAGAGGTTGAGTTAATCCCCCCCCCCTTCTCGGGTTTCAGGTGTGTGTGTGTGTGTGTGTGTGTGTGTGTGTGTGTGTGTACAAGAGTGTTTGTGTGTGTGTGTGTGTGTGTACAAGAGTGTTTATGTGTGTGTGTGTGTGTGCTTGCATGCGTGCGTGTGCGCGCGCATGTGTTTATGTACGCGTGAGTGTGTGTGTGTGTGTGTGCGCGCGCGCGCGCGTGCATGTGTGTGATGAGAGAGAGAGAGAGAGAGAGAGAGAGAGACTCGTAGATTAATTGCCACGAGACAGAACCCTGGAGGGTCTATACACACACACACGGTAATAACATACACGTTGTAAAAGGTCATGGTTAGTACTTTAGCCATTTCTTTTTATAGGCCCCTATATGATGGGATTATTGTCTTTTCATCTGCATGCAATACTTTATAATACGGATTAGTAGATCGTTACAGAGATAAAGCAAAGTGACAAACTCATTTAGCTTACTTCATTGCACGCGCGCGTGTGTGTGTCTGTTTTGGGGGACAGTGGTGGTAGTGGTGATGGTTATGTGTGGGGCTAAGAGGTGAGGGGACGGAGGGTTATCAAAACGAGTCACGTCTTACATCCGCTTTCGCCCCATCTCCTTCCTGCTTCGGTGACCGCTGGCCTCCCCGTAGGGAAAGCAAACTTAAGACCTAGACCCTAACGGGTTTTCATCTTCGTGTGACGCAGCACTGCCCATGACTGTAATACAGTAATTTTTTCCCGTTCAGAACATGCTCGTTATTTCCTCATGATCTACAGGTGTGATGATGAGCATTCGGAGTGGATGTGCGTCACACTCACAGGGATGGGAGAGTTATGCGGACCTTCCGGCTTTAGCTTCTTGCGGTCAAGTTCTTCTGGCGATCCTTTGCCGGGCACTGTTGAGCAGTGCACGTCTTTACGGTACTCATAGGAGGTGGGTTTTAATGCGCCTTATTCACTTCCAGACATAAAAAAAGAAAACAATTCTCTTTAAGCAAACAACTAAACATTCCTCTCTCTCTCTCTCTCTCTCTCTCTCTCTCTCTCTCTCTCTCTCTCTCTCTCTAGTTAGTGTCTCTGTCTCCGTCTGTCTGTCTGTCTCTGTCTCTCTCTCTCAGTTAGTGTGTCTGTCTCCGTCTGTCTGTCTGTCTGTCTGTCTCTCTCTCCCTATCTCTCTTTCTCCCCACTCTCTCCCCCTCTCTCTCTCCCTCTCTGTCTCTCTCTCTGAGTCTGGCTGTCTCAGTCTGCATACACATCGTTTATCAACCCACACACACACATAATTATAACCTCCACACCTTCCCTCTGCCTCGCCCAGCACCCGTCCCACCACCCCCACCTCACCTGTCTGCGCCCTCCACCTTGGAAACCGCCTTCCTTGTCCTTCTCCTCCCCAGAATACATTCACTCGCATGAACACGGCTCTCGCGGAGAGTTATCCCCCCCTCCTTCCTTCCTTTCTCTGTTTGTCTGTCTGTCTGTCTGTCTTCTCTCTCTCTCTCTCTCTCTCTCTCTCTCTCTCTCTCTGGACAGATAAAATGGCTCTTTTAAAATTGCGGAGCGTGCGTGAAAGCTTGAGGGAAGCTGGTTACAGAGTCTCCAACGACCTTACCAGAAAACAGTCGGCACAACTGGCTGACCTCCGACGTCAAGGACGAACAGGTTATTTCTACAACGGGAAACTAGTTGTCTCTGGGCCAAATAGTTATCAGCAAGCTGGACACAATCCTACTGAATCACACAACAATAGGCAATCAAAAACGTCTTTCTGTTATGATGTCCGTCCAACCCAGTCCAACACACACACCAGCAGAAATACTCGTGACAGTCACTCCGTCAACAAAGGGAAGAGAGACTACCACAGACTAAATCAGGACGACCCAGGGCACGGCATAGAGAACTGCTGTCGACGGAACAATGCATGGTATCGTCCCCATGAACCAGACCATATAAACTACTCACCTATATCAGAACGGACCAGTTACTACTCAAGTGACCAAGAAGGTATGATCCCCAGTGCAAAGGACATTTTCCAACCGGACCAAGCGGACCAGGCACCCTTTACTGAACTCACTGACCGAGCAGACCAGGTACAGGCCCAGTACAACGACCCACCCTGTCCTGGTGATCCGGAAGCTCCACCTGACACAGTAGAGCAGGTAGAGGCCCTGTTCAGCGACTCACCCTATCTTGGTGACCCAGAAGTTCCACCTGACACAGCGACCAGTCCTTTCCAGTCGTTGATCACTCTGGATAGGACAGGAAATGGTGAAGAGCTGAATGACCAGAAAATTAATAATTCAGCCAGAAATGACGCTGGAAACAAGGACAACACTGAGAGCTGTCAACTTCATGTCCAGTGTGAAGTCCACAGGAGCAGGGATGGTTCAACACCGACACCAGTCACCCTGGTCTTTGGAACCACTGCAGGGAAACAGGCTGTGCTTGCCGCACTTTCTGATGATGTCATCACCTCAAACGAAACAACTGCACCTGTTTTGGATACACCCACTCTTTTCAGGCCCACTGCAAAAGATGTTTGTACATTAACCAGCGAGAAAAATGCTTCAGCAGACAACAGTGACAAAGACCTCGACCCCAAAGTAACCGTTCCTTCTTCTGAGCAACAAACTATCAGAACCTTGACAGAACACCCAGCTGGAGAATCCAATCAAGATCAACCACCATTAACTGAAACAGGAACTTTGGATTGTTCTGACCGATCTGGTCATGTTCAGCGGGCCAGTATGTCATTTGCAAGAACCATCACCACTCCAGTGCCAAAGAAGATAGCACCAGGAGAGCTGCTGTACAGCAAGGCAGTGGCAACTTCCAGTCCACTGCTTGGAGGCGCTTCCAGACGCACTCCGACTCGACCCGAAACACCCAAAGAAAACGAGGACTCCAGAAGATCTACATCCCAGCCATCCAGACAGACCAGGGACACTTCTGCTGCACGGAACAAAAATTCAAAACCCACCGAGAATACCATTCGGTCGTGGGTAACCAAGCAACCACGCAATTTCGGACCAAATAAGGCCCAAACAACCGGTACACGGTTTTCAACCCGAATTAAAGGGACGAACAAAACTGGACAATAGGGATTCGGCCAAAGCCCAGGCACGTTTCATACAACTGAAACTCTGACATTTCTTTCTTATAATGTTTGTGGCATCACCTCCAAGCTAAATGATTCTGACTTTATTTTGTATATTAGCAGATTTGATTTTGTTTGTCTTGTAGAAACCTTTACTGCAGAAATCTTTACAGTTGATGTTTTAACCAAGTTTACTCAGTACAGCAGTTCAGCAGTTAGGCTGTCTAAAGCAGGTCGCAAATCAGGTGGTGTGACGCTACTTGTTAGGAAAGATCCAGATCAGCAAGTTACAAGAATTGACTGTGAAACCGAAAACATTGTGTTGTTAAAACTGTCCCAATGTTTATTTAAGTCAACAACATTATGTCTTTCTGATTGCTGTTTATGCAGCGCCGCCACAGTCTCCTATATATAATATTTCACGTTTTGAAAACGGCATCTCAGCTGTAGA
>CM065722.1:24327133-24342133 GCA_033310375.1 Conus canariensis
TTGTGTTTATCTTGTTGCTAACATCCTCATCTGTTGAATGAACCCAAAGGAGGGGATGATTATTGTCTGTTGAGAACTTTAGACAGTGATTCTGAATACAGATGGTCAAAGACATGACTGCGTTCAGATAGTCTTTTTCTCGGCTGATTTGTCTGACATCTAATAACGTCTGTGACAGCGTTTTTCTTTCTGTACTTTTTGCTTTCTTTCTTTCCTTTGATTCCTGTCATAATGTCTGTCTTTCAAGTGGGATTCACTCCAAAACATGGCTCAGTTGGCACGCGGTCTGGCCAGGCTTTTAAAAGACCACTTGATTTACAGTATAACCAGCTAGTAGGGTGAATCTGCGCGCGCGCGCGCCGCGCGCGCGCCACAACACACACACACACACACACCACCAACCACACAACACACACACACACACGACACCACACAAACGCAGACACACGCACGCACACACACACAACACAACACACACACACGCACGACGCAGCACACACACACATGCCACCACACACACACACACACCAACACGCACCACGCACACACACACACACCACACACGACACGCACACACACACACACACACACACACACACACACCACTACGCATGCACACGCACGCACGCACCACACACACACCACTCCACACCCCGCACACACACACACACACACACACACACACACACACACCATCACACACACCACGCACCACACACACACACACACACACACCCACACACACAACACACCACACACACACACCACACACACCGCCTGTATCTGTGGCGTGGGCAGTGTTTATTGGTTGCAGTAGGAAAGTGTGTGTGTGTGTGCGCGCGCGCGTATGTGCGTGTGTGTGTGTGTGTGTGTGTGTGTGTGTGCGCGCGCGGCGCGCGCGCGTGTGTGTGCTTGTGAGTGTGTGTGTGTGTGTTTGGATTTGTGCGTTTTTGCGCGCGTACGCGCACAATGCGTGCGCCTTTTTGGCACAAATCGGTTGTCTTTTTCGGCCAAAAGAAGACAGCCTTTTTCGCAAGAGGAACACAGCGTTTGGGGCGACGATGTTTGTAGCCTTCTCCAACCGCAGACAAAACCCTTTTCCTTTTTCCTGGGCCTTTTTAATTTGATTTTGTCAGTAATAAAGCATGAAAGGCTGTCGTACAATCATGAAAGCACAGCTGTTACTTTGTATCCGCAATAACGTACGATCGGAATATGAACCCCCCTCCCTCCCCCCCCCCCCCCCCCCCCCCACCTTCCCCCGAGCTTAACAGAGTGTTTGTGTCGTGTCTATGTGTGCGTGTGATTATATGTGTGTGCGCGCGCGCACGCGTGCGTGCATGCGTGCGTGTGTGTGTGTGTGTGTGTGTGTGTGTGTGTGTGTGTGTAAAAAGGTTTCGAAATCGTAAAAAGTGCATCGAATAGTTGTCAGATCATCGACCAGGGACACGAATCATCTGGATGAACGATTCAGTTTGACACGATTTCGATTTAGTGAGTTGAAATCTCCGATCCCCTTTCTGAAGCTAATTATATTATCATTATTATCATAATGAATACTTAAACAGCGCCTATTCTCGGCTAGAGACCAAACTCTAAGCGCTTTACAATCCACACTCGTTTACACAACGGGCTGCCTACCTGGGTTGTGCCGACTGAAGAGCTGCCAGCTGGGGCTTCATTCAGTCGTTTCCCGTGTCATCCAGTCCATGTCATTCAATATCGTTCATTCAGTTTTCTTACTTCCTTCATTCTTTCCATTTCTCATGCAGGGTGCATGCTATGTGTAACGTGTCATCCACACCAACGGCCAGACTGGCCTTCTCTTCCGAAAGTTGTCGATGGGATTTTACGTGTGTGCAAGATATTATGCGTGCATTCACACACGGAACCTCGGTTTATAGTCTCATTCGAAGGAATGTTCCTAGAGAGTGAAAATGCAGCGGGCTTCACCATCCCAACATAGAGCGTTATGATTTTGGGTGCACAGGGGAAAAAAAAAAAATGGCTGAACGTATTTAGGGGAAAAAAATATAAAAAAAAAGGAAACTTACTATTCCGCCAAATGGAAGAGATAAACAAATGACAAGACAAAATCTGACTCGTTTCGACCTGTTTGGTATTCTTCAGGCAAGACAAACAACATTCAAGACCATGAAAACGAAGAGCCGAACAATCACTCTGATAACTGGAAGCGAAATAATACAAAACAATGAAGATAGCAGCCGCTGTGAATCAAGTCAGTTTCAAAGCGTGGTGACTGCTGCGGAAATTTAATCAACCTTAAAAGTAATAATACTGTTTTGCCGAAGGAAAGAGGCAAACAAATTACAAGACAAAGCACGACGCGTTTCGACCTTTTTGGTCTTCTTCAGGCAAGACAAACAAGATTCAAGACAATGAGATCGAAGAAGAAAAATTGCTGTTTCGCCAAACGAAAGAGACAACTAAATTACAAGACAAAACACGACGCGTTTCGACCTCTTTGGTCTTCTTCAGGCAAGACAAACAAGATTCAAGACAATGAGATCGAAGAAGAAAAATAGCTGTTTCGCCAAACGAAAGAGACAACTAAATTACAAGACAAAACACGACGCGTTTTAATCTCTCTTTTCGGAAAAGGTTTACGCTGTGGCGTTTGAACCTTGAAGACAGAATTTTTCTCATCAGCATCAAAACTGAAGTGGGTTTTCAAGACAAAGAAGCAGAACCAAACCCGAGATTGTTGAAACTTCGCCTTTGTTTCTGATCAGTCTTTTTTTTAATTCATGAATATTATTGTATATGTATTGGGGTACGCGATTCGTCCTTTTTTTAAGTTTCCTTACGATTGGGAGTTCGAGTGTGCAGGAACATACACCTGTTGCTTAGCCATAGCTTGCATGTAACAGTTTCCAGCATTCTTTTCTTTCGCCAAAAATAATGTGTTAAAGAACGAAATTCATATATTTTCCTTTCATTTCCCTTAGTCTAAAAGGTCACTACGTCACGAAAAAAAAAGCTACAAAACGGCCCCCCCCCCCCCCCCCCCCTTTTTCTTTTTTTTGGTTTGCCCTTAGAAAGTAAAGAAAAAGGCCATCGCCCAGTCGTACCACTCTATTCTTACCTGGAAGCCAAAGAGCGCCATTCATGCGTATTGATCCAACAGTTTAAAAAAAAAAAAAAAAAAAAAAAAAAACCCGTCGTGCCTGAGTCTCATCGGCCCACTGGTGTTAATGTAATATCCCCCGGGTGTCGGTGCGGGAGCGTTGGATGTTTTTGAATGCACAATGTGTGACAGAGGCTGTGAGACATGTGAGGATCTATATATATATATATATACTGACACAGACACACAGTTATTTACTGGATAGCGGTCCGACAAGGTGGAGTTCTGGTAGCAGAGCGGAACAGCGGTGAGCTTGATTTTGTTCCATTTTCTGCTCATTAATATTATCATTACTTTTTTTTGTTTTTTAGTGGTCTTTGCGTGTGCGTTTCATTGGTTCACATTATGAGCGCGCATACGTATGTATGTGTGTACATGCGAACGTGTGTGCATGCATGCATGCATGAACACGCTAGCGTGCGCACGCGTCCGTGTTTATGAGTGGGTGTGGGTGTTCGTGTGGATGGATGGGCGTGCCCCTTATTTGATTATAAAAAACAAACATTATATTTGATGTAGGGCAAATTAGGATCTGTTAGTTCCAAAATCAGAACAAAATGGAGGAGTGACAGCCAGGACAAAAACTCACCATAATCTCGTGTTGTAAAAGAAGACCCATCTGGAATCCTGTGGAGAAGGTTCAGCTTTGACTGGAATCAGAGGATAATGGGATACTGTTTTTTTTTTTTTCAAAACAAAACAAGAAAGTAGAATTTAAAAAAGAAATATTATTGTGACACCCGGAGAAATAAAAACTAAACAAAAACGTTCTTGCAGCAACAACAACACCATCACCACACACACACACACACACACACACACACACACACACACGCACGCACGCACGCACGCACGCACGCACGCACGCACACACACACACACACACACACACACATGGTTATGCGTGATCTCTTTACAAGGCTAGAATGCATTTTTGAGAGAGAGAGAGAGAGAGAGAGAGAGAGAGATCTGGGTGATGCATGACAGAAAGTTGTAGTTGCTGCCGTCCGCATGTTTCTTGACTATCCACAGATGCTGTCCATGCATGCGGAACCGGAAACGCCCATAACAGCCCTTTGCACTGTCCTCTAGATTTGCAGTGGAACATTTCCGCCATGTTCCTTGCTGCCTGTCTCCATTCCTCCCTTCCTGCCTTGTTGTTGCACAGAGACAATACCACCTCCCTCTCCTTCACTACCACCCCCTCTTCCCTCCGTCTTGTTTCCGTTCCCCCATCCCTCTCGTCTTGCTTTCTTTGTTGATGCAGAACTGCAACACTCCTCTCCCCACCTCCCATCATCCTGATGTGCAACACTCCTCTCCCCACCTCCCATCATCTTGCTGTGCAACACCCTTCTCCCCACCTCCCATCATCTTGCTGTGCAACACCCTCTCCCCACCTCCATCATCTTGCTGTGCAACACTCCTCTCCCCACTCCCATCATCTTGCTGTGCAACACCCTCTCCCACCTCCCATCATCTTGCTGTGCAACACCCTCTCCCCACTCCCATCATCTGCTTGCAACACTCTCCCCACCTCCCATCATCTTGCTGTGCAACACCCTCTCCCCACCTCCATCATCTTGCTGTGCAACACCCTTCTCCCCACCTCCATCATCTTGCTGTGCAACACCCTTCTCCCCACTCCATCATCTTGCTGTGCAACACCTTCTCCCACCTCCCATCATCTTGCTGTGCAACACCCTTCTCCCCACCTCCCATCATTTTGCTGTGCAACACCTTCTCCCCACTCCATCATCTTGCTGTGCAACACCCTTCCCCACCTCCCATCATCTTGCTGTGCACCCCTTCCCCACTCCATCATCTTGCTGTGCAACACCTCTCCCCACTCCATCATCTTGCTGTGCAACACCCTTCTCCACCTCCATCATCTTGCTGTGAACACCTTCCCCACCTCCATCATCTTGCTGTGAACACTTCTCCCCACTCCATCATCTGCTGTGAACACCCTTCTCCCCACCTCCTCATTTGCTGTGCAACACCTCTATCCCCCTCCCATCATCTTGCTGTGCAACACTCTCTCCCACCTCCCATCATCTTGCTGTGCAACACCCTCTCCCCACCTCCCATCATCTTGCTGTGCAACACCTTCTCCCACCTCCCATCATCTTGCTGTGCAACACCTTCTCCCCACCTCCCATCATCTTGCTGTGCAACCCCTCTCCCCACCTCCATCATCTTGCTGTGCACACCTTCCCACTCCCATCATCTTGCTGTGCAACACCCTTCCCCACCTCCCATCATCTTGCTGTGCAACACTCCTCTCCCCACTCCCATCATCTTGCTGTGCAACACTCCTCTCCCACTCCATCATCTTGCTGTGCAACACCTCTCCCACCTCCCATCATCTTGCTTGCAACACCTCTCCCCACCTCATCATCTTGCTGTGCAACACTCCTCCCCACCTCCCATCATCTTGCTGTGCAACACTCCTCTCCCACCTCCATCATCTTGCTGTGCAACACCCTTCTCCCACCTCCCACATCTTGCTGTGCAACACTCTCTCCCCACCTCCATCATCTTGCTGTGCAACACTCCTCCCACCTCCATCATCTTCGTGACACTTCCCCCACCTCCCATCATCTTGCTTGCACACTCCTCTCCCCACCTCCCATCTCTTGCTGTGCAACACTCCTCTCCCCACCTCCATCATCTTGCTGTGCAACACCTCTCCCCACTCCATCATCTTGCTGTGCAACACTCTCTCCCACCTCCCATCATCTTGCTGTGCAACACCTCTCCCCACCTCCCATCATCTTGCTGTGCAACACTCTCCCACCTCCCATCATCTTGCTGCAACCTCCTCTCCCACCTCCCATCATCTTGCTGTGCAACACCTCTCCCCACCTCCATCATTTGCTGTGTAACACTCTCTCCCCACTCCCATCATCTGTGCAACACCTCTCCCACCTCCCATCATCTTTGCTGGCAACACCTCTCTCCCCACCTCCCATCATCTTGCTGTGCAACACTCCTCTCCCACTCCCATCATCTTGCTGTGCAACACCTCTCCCCACCTCCCATCATCTTGCTGTGCAACACTCCTCTCCCACCTCCCATCATCTTGCTGTGCAACACCCTCTCCCCACTCCTCATCTTGCTGTGCAACACCCTCTCCCCACCTCCCATCATCTTGCTGTGCAACACCCTCTCTCCCACCTCCCATCATCTTCTGTGCAACACCCTCTCCCCACCTCCCATCATCTTGCTGTGCAACACCTCTCCCCACCTCCCATCATCTTGCTGTGCACACTCCTCTCCCCACTCCCATCATCTTGCTGTGCAAACTCCTCTCCCCACCTCCCATCATCTTGCTGTGCAACACTCCTCTCCCACCTCCCATCATCTTGCTGTGCAACACTCCTCTCCCCACCTCCCATCATCTTGCTGTGCAACACTGCTCTCCCCACCTCCCATCATCTTGCTGTGCAACACTCCTCTCCCCACCTCCATCATCTTGCTGTGCAACACCTCTCTCCCCACCTCCCATCATCTTGCTGTGCAACACTCCTCTCCCCACCCATCATCTTGCTGTGCAACACCCTCTCCCCACCTCCCATCATCTTGCTGTGCAACACTCCTCTCCCACCTCCCATCATCTTGCTGTGCAACACTCCCTCTCCCCACCTCCCATCATCTTGCTGTGCAACTACCTCCCTCTCTCCCACTCCTCCCACATCCATCATCTTGCTCTGCAACACTCCTCTCCCCACCTCCCATCATCTTGCTGTGCAACACTCTCTCCCCACCTCCATCATCTTGCTTGCAACACCCCTCTCCCCACCTCCCATCATCTTGCTCTGCAACACTCCTCTCCCCACCTCCCATCATCTTGCCTGGCAACACTCCTTCTCCCCACCTCCCATCATCTTGCTCTGCAACACTCTCTCTCCCCACCTCCCATCATCTTGCTGTGCAACACTCCTCTCCCCACCTCCCATCATCTTGCTCTGCAACACCTCCCCACTTCCATCATCTCCTGCAAACTCCTTCCACCCCCATCATCTTGCTGTGCATCACCCTCTCCCACCTCCATCTCTCTCTGCAACACTCTCTCCCCACTTCCCATCATCTTGCTCTGCAACACTCCTCTCCCCTCCCATCATCTTGCTCCGCAACACTCCTCTCCCCACCTCCATCATCTTGCTGTGCAACACTCCTCTCCCCACTTCCCATCATCTTGCTGTGCAACACTCCTCTCCCAACCTCCCATCATCTTGCTGTGCAACACTCCTCTCCCCACCTCCCATCATCTTGCTGTGCAACACTCCTCTCCCCACTTCCCATCATCTTGCTTTGCAACACTCCTCTCCCAACCTCCCATCATCTTGCTGTGCAACACTCCTCTCCCCATCTCCCATCATCTTGCTGTGCAACACCCTCTCCCCACCTCCCATCATCTTGCTGTGCAACACCCTTCTCCCCACCTACGATCATCTTTCTGGCAACACTCCTCTCCCCACCTCCCATCATCTTGCTGTGCAACACTGCTCTCCCCACCTCCCATCATCTTGCTGTACAACACTGCTCTCCCCACCTCCCATCATCTTGCTGTACAACACTGCTCTCCCCACCTCCCATCATCTTGCTGTACAACACTGCTCTCCCACACCTCCCATCATCTTGCTGTGCAACACTGCTCTCCCCACCTCCCATCATCTTGCTGTGCAACACTGCTCTCCCCACCTCCCATCATCTTGCTGTGCAACACTGCTCTCCCCACCTCCCATCATCTTGCTGTACAACACTGCTCTCCCCACCTCCCATCATCTTGCTGTACAACACTGCTCTCCCCACCTCCCATCATCTTGCTGTACAACACTGCTCTCCCCACCTCCCATCATCTTGCTGTGCAACACTCCTCTCCCCACCTCCCATCATCTTGCTGTGCAACACTCCTCTCCCCACCTCCCATCATCTTGCTAAATCTCCATCTTCCCTCACGCCGTTCGTTCGTTTTTGTTTGTGTTTGTTTGTTGTTTTCATAGATGCAACCACCCCATCCCCATTTGTTTCATTCAGAGATGCAGCCCCCACCCCTTTTGTTTCATTGAGAGATGCAACCCCACCCCCTTTTGTTTCATTAGAGATGCAACCACCACCCCCTTTTGTTTCACTGAGAGATGCAACCACCACCCCCATTTTGTTTCATTGAGAGATGCAACCACCACCCCGTTTTGTTTCTTGATTTGCAACCACCACCCCTTTTGTTTCATGAGAGATGCAACCCCCCATTTGTTTCATTAAGAGATGCAACCCCCCCCCCCATTTGTTTCATTCAGAGATGCAACCCCCCCCCCATTTGTTTCATTAAGAGATGCAACCACCACCCCCATTTGTTTCATTCAGAGATGCAACCACCACCCCCATTTGTTTCATTAAGAGATGCAACCACCACCCCCATTTGTTTCATTCAGAGATGCAACCACCACCCCCATTTGTTTCATTAAGAGATGCAACCACCACCCCATTTGTTTCATTAAGAGATGCAACCACCACCCCCATTTGTTTCATTAAAAGATGCAACCACCACCCCCATTTGTTTCATTAAGAGATGCAACCACCACCCCCATTTGTTTCATTAAAAGATGCAACCACCACCCCCCATTTGTTTCATTAAGAGATGCAACCACCACCCCCATTTGTTTCATTAAAAGATGCAACCACCACCCCCATTTGTTTCATTAAGAGATGCAACCACCACCCCCATTTGTTTCATTAAAGATGCAACCACCACCCCCATTTGTTTCATTAAGAGATGCAACCACCACCCCCATTTGTTTCATTAAAAGATGCAACCACCACCCCAATTTGTTTCATTAAGAGATGCAACCACCACCCCCATTTGTTTCATTAAGAGATGCAACCACCACCCCCATTTGTTTCATTAAGAGATGCAACCACCAGCCCCATTTGTTTCATTCAGAGATGCAGTCAGTACCCCACCTCCTCCCATCCGCCCAACCCCATCTTGCAGTACACTGCAAAATTAGGAAGGACATCGGGGGAAAATTCTAATTCTCCTTGGTCACTTGACACTTTTTGACAGGCAAAGACATTGTCCTTTTGGTGGATGATTTTTTTCCACATAAAAACCAAAAAAAAAAAAAAAAAAGCAAACAAGTAAACAATAAAACACTGAAATGCGAGAACTTTAGCGGCAAGATTGGCTGTCACGACCCTGCTGGACTGTCTTCTGGAGTATGTGGCGACGGTTGACATTCTCTGGTTCTGTGTGGGCACACCTGCGTCTTTTATGCTTATTTCCACGTGTGACAGGAAGCAGGTTTTTTTTTTCGGGCAAAGGGGTTGTACTTTCAATCGTGTTCCGTCGCATTGTTTATCGATCAGCAAAGACAATGATTCGAATTTTTATATGGATCCATGGTGCTGGTCAGGGCAGAAGGATAGATGCAGCAACCGTTCAGTAAAATGATTATTGATTTTCTACAAAATATGGCCAGTGTGGAGGTACTGTTTACGAATTTGTGACTGTCTAAAAAGTCATATTGTGGCCCGTGACTTATCGTGGCCCGTACACTCAGTGTCACGATTTGTTTCCTGTTGAGTCATTAATACAGCAGCTTTCGAAACGTTGTATATGTAAAAAATTTTCCCATTTTAAAACAAGTGTCACCGTGACTGTCTTCTTCTGTTGGGCAACATTGATTCACTATGCTGTCTGTCTGTCTGTCTGTCTGTCTCCCTCTCTCTCTTTCTCTCTCTCCAGGCCGAGATCCTGTGTGTATGTGCGTGCGTGCGTGCGCGCGCTTGCTTGTGTGTGTGTGTGTGTGTGTGTGTGTGTGTGTGTGTGTGTGTGTGTGTGTGTGTGTGTGAGGAGGTTGGAGGGTGCGTCTTTTGTCACAGTTTGTAGACTTATATCACTTGTCTCTAAAGCGTTGCCTGGTTTATAGTCCATAGTTCCGCTGTTGATTTCGTGTTTCCATTTTTAAACATCTTAACACCGCAAACACCAAACTCCCCTTTTTTGTGTATGCCTACATAAGCAGGAAGGGGCATTATGTAATATGCAAGGCGTGGGTATGTTGATGATTGAAATGATTTTGTTTGTTTGTCATTATCCCAAACCTAAATCAACCTTCACCCTAGCTCTAGGTGTCACTCACAGCAAATAAGAAATGTGCCCCGACTTAACAGGTACCACGAGGGTTGGAGACGTAGCGAGTGCGGCAAACATTCACCTCCGATGTATGATTGTGATTTAGGATCGTCTTGCATCGTCCAAGGCTCATATACATCAGAACAGGCGGTAAACATTTCTCTCCGCAGGTCCGTATACATATATGCTAAGCCTGCTTTTATGCTTTTAGTCTGCGCTGTTTATAGGGCGTCTGGTGCTGTTTGTATAGCCGCCCATTCCCTACCTCAACACACACACACACACACACACACACACACACACACACACACACACACACACACACACACACCACGCACGCACACACACACATACACACGCGCGCGCGCGCGTCTCTGTTCCTCTGTCTAACCATACACGTAGGCATTCTGTTTCTTTCGATTCTGACACCCCTGCTCCCGTCCCCTCACGAAACTCTCTGTTGTTTTTAAGGCTTGAACAATCGGACACACTAGCGCGCGCGCGTGTATGTGTATGTGTGTGTGTGTGCGCGCGTGCGCGCGTTTTTGTTTTGTTTGGGCTTTGTTTCGTTTTTCGGGGCAGGCGATCTCGATCAAGGATTCGGAAACAGCCTTGACGACACCATTTCTGACTTGATTTGAAAGAGCCGACTGCGGTCGGCTAGGATTATTATGATAAAACAGAAACTGATACTTTGCCATTCGGTCAGCGTGAGAAAGGGGAACACTCCATGTTGTTAAGGGCGGACGTTCGTTCCTTTATGGACAGAGAAAGAAGACAACTCCTGTGCCCCCACACTGTAAGCACATTGATTCACACTGTACAGACCACCCGCTCTACCAACTGAGCTATCACGGAGTACAAGCCCAGCTTACCATTGAAGGTTTTTTTTTAATACGGGTTGTAAACAGCTAGCCTTGACCTCAGGTCAGGGTCAGGGGTCAGGGTTCGGAGACGTCAGGGATTTGGGTAGGATTAAGGTACGTCTGCCTAAGGTTATGGTCATACATTTCTGAGTTAAAACAAAACTTTTCCAGGTGTGTGTGTGTGTGTGTGTGTGTGTGTGTGTGTGTGTGTGGTGTGTACCAAAGCTGTCGTGTCCAGTATCTAAACGCTGTCATTGATGATGGGAAGAAGACAGTGGAGCTCGGCCGTCTTGTAATACATCGCCCTTAAACTCTGAATAAGGACACAGGGTGCCTGGTTGGTGAAGTGGTCGAGTTCCTTTCTTAGGAGTCAGGTTTTTGAGATGGAATCCTGCTGGCGTGCAACTGAAGTATGGACAGTTTACTCCACCCACATGAATAAGTTGAGGTTCTCGTGGTAAATCAGTTGTTTTGGGTGGGATCTCTCGTTCCTACTTATGGGTGAGGAGTTTGAAAACCTGAATGCGAGTGAATAAGACACAACTGGGTCGTGTGTGGAGGTCGGGGGGGGGGGAGGTCACAAAGCGGCATGGGTCCCGAACTGGATATGGCGTGAACATGCGGCAACTCACGTGTTGCTATACGCACGCACGCACGCACGCACGCACACGCACACACACACACCCAGCGAGAGAGAGAGTGTACGTGTTTCTGTGTGTGAGAGAAGGGGACGTGTGTGTGTGTGTGTGTGTGTGTGTGTGTGTGTGTGTGTGTGTGTTGTTGGAGAGAAAACGTGTACGTGTTTGGAGACGGGGTGGGGGGGGGGGGGGGGGATGAAGAGAGGGAGAGAGATAATTTTGTGTGTGTGTGTAAACAAAGTCGTTAATGGCCTCCCACACAGATGTGTTACCGATTTGACGTTTGGTAGTCGATACACCGCGTTGGTAACAGCTGCCGGCCATTGGTGTAAGGTTCCGCTATAGGGACGACAGACAACATGTGTGTATGGTCATCGTTCATTCAGCAAGACGAGCTCAGCACGCAGCTGTCGCTACGCTGCAGCGCCATTTGTTGGAGTCAGAATTGTTGAACGATCGAAGTAACAATGTGGGAAGCGTTTGATTTCCATGCCGGGATGGGGAGGTGGGGTTACATTGGTTGAGGGGAGAGGAGGGCCACCGAAGCTCATAAACACTGGGGGGTGGGGGGCTGGGGTGGGGGTGGGGAGAGGGGAGGGTCACCGACCGATGCTCGTACACGCATGTTCGCATACATGTTACACATATATAGTCACCTGCTGTCTTACACTCAGGAACACGTTCACACATTCAGAATTTAAGAAACAAAGTACACTCCACACACTTATATTCACGTGAACCTGCGCGCGCGCGCGCGCACACACACACACACACACACACACACACACACACACACACCACACACACACACACACACACACACTTTGTGGGAAAAGTCAAGGAGCAATATTGGTCAAATTTCTGTGAAAATGAAGTATAGTACATAACCACAAAGATCTTCAGAAAACATGGAAAAAATTAAAAGACATGAAAAATGGAATCAGTCTTCCTGAATATACCATAACATCAGAAAATAATGAGTTTCCTTCAAAATTTGAAAAGGCTGAAGCATTTGCAAATATTTTTGCAAAAAATAGCAACAGGGAGGGCCTGACGGAAAAGCAAAAGATATACAGAGAGAAAATGGAGGATAAGGAAAGGCATGAAAAAAGTCCCAATAACAGTCACAATATAAACGCTAAGTAAAGGATGCAATTTCCTCTATTGGTTCGAAAAGAAAATCAGTGGGACCAGTGCGATTTCCAATGAAATGATAAAGCATTTGCCAGTTAATTTCACAATGTTTATGAACTTATTTTTTCAGAAATGTTGGTCTGAAGGGCTTCAACCATCTTTGTGAAAAAAATCAATTGTAACCCCTGTCCCTAAAGAGGGCAAGACAAAATCAGACAAAAATGACTACATGCCAATTGCTCTCACTTCACATATGGGAAAACTTATGGAAAAAATATTCTAAAAAGACTTGAACATCATTGTGAAAAAAATGATATAATACCAATACAACAGGCTGGCTTTAGAAAGGGTAGATCTACAGTTGACCATCTTGTAAAAATTACAACACAGGTTAAACATCAGTTTGCACGTAGAAAAAATGTACTTGCCACGTTTTTTGACATTAGAAAGGCATATGACCAAGTCTGGCATTCAAAACTTCTGAACAAATTGAAGTTAATAGGTCTCTCGGGGAGTATGTACAGTTACTTAAACACCTTTTTAAGTGATAAAACAATACAGACGAAGGTAGGAAATGTATATTCTAATGAAAGACATCCAGATGGGAATCCTGCAAGGGAGCTGTGATAGCTCCTATCCTGTTTAATATTTTGATCCATGATCTTCCTAAATCATTATAAAAAAAAGATTGAACAAGCACAATATGCAGATGATATCTGTATATGGATGAAAGTTAGTTTAAAACGTCACACACCAGTTAGATCAATCAACTACATTAAAAAGATATATCAAAATGAACTGGATAAAATTAGTAAGTACATGACCGAAAATGGATTGGCCCTTTCAGCTGAAAAATCGCATATGGTTCTGTTCAATACTGGTTATGATCCTAATCCTCTGCCTTCATTTCAAATAGATGGATTGTACCTTGAATATAAAAAAGTTGTAAAATTTTTAGGAGTAAATTTAACTTCTAAATTGAGCTGGAATTATCACATACAAACTACTCTAACAAAAGCTAAGAAAACTTTAAATTTCTTGAAAATGGTGAGTCAACAATCATGTGGTAAAGACAGTAAAGTATTAACACATTTAGCTACTGCGCTTGTACGATCAAAATTATCCTATGCCCAGGGGACATTTTTTTCAGCCCCAAAATATTTAATTAAAAAGTTGCAGAGTATCGATAGTAAAGCTTACAAGATAGCTCTTGGTGTCCCGTTTCATACATCAACTTTAAGAACTTATATGGAGATCGGAATATTGCCTTTTGAAGAAAATATGAAACTTGCATCTGCAAAATGTATTTTAAGAAGTCATACACTACAAAATCTTAATACCAGTGAAACTGAATTAAAATCAGAAATAAATGTTCCTAAACGGGCACAAAAAATTGATTCTCTAAAATCGATAGCCCCATACACAGCTGACTTATTTACAAAAGCAGGCACTGCACCTCAAAACGTAGCTCCTCGGGTGTCTTTTAGCACTATCCCGGACTGGGAACTTAGTAGAGCAAATTATGACATAGACTATACAAGTTTAACAAAAAGTGATGGACCCTTGCTGCCAACGTATGTTAAGTCACATATAAATGAAACTTATATAAATCACCTTAAAATCTATACAGACGGTTCTATACTAGACAATCATTTGTCTGGTTCAGCATTCATAATTCCATCCTTAAAAATAGAGAAAGGTTACCACCTTGGTAAGAATATTTCCATATTTACTGCGGAACTTGTTGCCATTATTATGGCATTAAACTTTCTTCTTGATTTTCGATTTCCTGCATTTCAAATACTGCTTTGTGTTGATTCAAAATCAGTCCTACAAGCTCTAAAAGTTTCGAATACAAGTGTGAGAGCAGAACTCATCAGAAGTCTACCACTTAATTCATTTTTTGCATTTACGTGGTTCTTACGTCGATTTTTGTTGGGTTCCATCTCACTGTGGATTATCTGCGAATGAAAGGGTAGACCAATTAGCCAAAAAGGCTGCTATCACTGAAACTAATTTAACAAAGATATGCATTCCTTTATCCTTACATGAGAGTTATAGTCTTTTAAAAGA
>CM065722.1:24347133-24349633 GCA_033310375.1 Conus canariensis
CATTTTCTCAATAGCCACAAACGGCACAAAGTTGCAAAATGCCAAATCTAAACTTGTCCAGACACCGAGACGACGCGTACAAGATATAGATTTCACGGCATTGTTACGAGTCAAAGGTTAAGCCCTGCATAATGAATACCACCTGAAATATTACTAAATTACTGCATGTCACTTGCACACTTTGCTCGTGTACAAATGAGCTGTTCACGTTGTTATATAGTGTGTTTATGTATGCGACATTATGTTATGACATTATGTGTGTGTGTGTGTGTGTGTGTGTGTGTGTGTGTGTGTGTGTGTGTGTGTGTGTGTGTTGTGTGCGTATGTGCGTGCGTTCGTGTGTGTGTGTGTGTGTGTGTGTGTGTGTGTGTGCGCGCGCGCGTGCGTGCGTGTGTGTGTGTGTGTGTGTGTGCATGTGTGTGTGTGCGTGCATATGTTTATGACTCGTCAACGCAGAAGTGTGTGTGTGTGTGTGTGTGTGTGTGTGTGTGTGTGTGTGTGTGTGTGTGTCCTGCATATATTTTTAGATGCTGAATTGTTAAAACTTGTAAAGCGCCCTGTAGCCTACGTTGTTAGGATGGGCGCTATAGAAATTGTCCTCATTATTATTATCATTATAATGATCAGGAAAAACAATGAGGACAACAAATGTGCGGCATGACATAATACAAAAAAAGCTGCCCACAGCTTAAAGGAGTTTTGGTGTTTTGCATTCAGTCTTGATATCAGTGAGTTCAGTGCAGTGACTGTTTTGGTGTTTTGCATAAAGTCTGTATATGAATGAGTTCAGTACGGTGAATGTTTTCACTTAGGGCGCAGATCATGAACCCTCGTGGAAGTTAAAGGTGATAGGTCAAGGGTCGCAAAATGGGTTTTATAAAAGGTCTTCTTGGAACTTGATAATCACTTTCCACTGCCCCTGGCCTCGTGGTGGAATAGGTAGGCGTCAAACGCGGGGCCTTGAAGACTTCATCTCTTTCCTTGCGTTTTTTGTTCGCTGTTTAACATCATTTTATACGGTCAGATTGAAAGCAGAGGAGCTAGGCCGCCACGCACAAAAGAACGAACTAATGAAAATACAGAAACAACGCGTTTTGACCCTGAGATCCTCCTCTTGTGTTTAGACGTGATTTTTTTTTTAACGATGTAACCTCGAATCAGTTTGTTTTTCTCTCAGATTCACTCGTTGCTCCTTGACATTTCATTAATTGATTAATGTATGTATGTATGTGTTTATTTTCTTTGCGCAGGTCGTCAGCCACTTGATGGGAAGAAGCCAGCAGTCTGCCCGGACTATTAACGTGCCCCAAGTCGGTCCACATCAGCGTTGACAGCCCGACAGGCGGAAATCATCGGCTGCACCCGCTGACCCTGTCACCCTCCAGACGACTGATCATCCTTCTTCCCCCCTCGGGCTGCCAGTTCCCTCCTCCCCCCACACGTCACTGCCGTCCCTCCCTTCCCTGCCCCTCATTGACGTCACCATGTCCGTGACCGTGGGCGAAGGTACCGGTGTACACATCACCGCCATTCACGTCAAGTATGGAGGGGATGGAGTACAGGCTCACAACAACAACAGGTGAGGGGCTGAGGTGGTTAGCTGCGCGCGAAGTGACTAACAGGTGAGGGGGCTGAGGTGGTTAGCTGCGCGCGAAGTGACTAACAGGTGAGGGGGCTGAGGTGGTTAGCTGCGCGCGAAGTGACTAACAGGTGAGGGGGCTGAGGTGGTTAGCTGCGCGCGAAGTGACTAACAGGTGAGGGGGCTGAGGTGGTTAGCTGCGCGCGAAGTGACTAACAGGTGAGGGGGCTGAGGTGGTTAGCTGCGCGCGAAGTGACTGGGGGAAGGGTGATGGTGGTGAGTGAGGGGGAGAGTCAGGAGGTATTTGTGTGTGGGGGGAGGAGACCAGATGACTGGGGAGGGGGGGAGAGTCAGGAGGTATTTGTGTGTGGGGGGAGGAGACCAGATGACTGGGGGGGGGGAGAGTCAGGAGGTATTTGTGTGTGGGGGAGGAGACCAGATGACTGGGGAGGGGGGGAGAGTCAGGAGGTATTTGTGTGTGGGGGGAGGAGACCAGATGACTGGGAGGGGGGAGAGTCAGGAGGTATTTGTGTGTGGGGGGGAGGAGACCAGATGACTGGGGAGGGGGGGAGAGTCAGGAGGTATTTGTGTGTGGGGGGAGGAGACCAGATGACTGGGGAGGGGGGGAGAGTCAGGAGGTATTTGTGTGTGGGGGGGAAGAGACCAGATGACTGGGGAGGGGGGGAGAGTCAGGAGGTATTTGTGTGTGGGGGGGAGGAGACCAGATGACTGGGGAGGGGGGAGAGTCAGGAGGTATTTGTGTGTGGGGGGGAGGAGACCAGATGACTGGGGAGGGGGGGGGAGAGTCAGGAGGTATTTGTGTGTGGGGGGGAGGAGACCAGATGACTGGGGAGGGGGAGAGAGTCAGGAGGTATTTGTGTGTGGGGGGGACAGATGAGGGAGGGGAAGTCAGAGTATTGT
>CM065722.1:24352133-24372133 GCA_033310375.1 Conus canariensis
CTACATCTGTAAGTTAACCTACCACAATTCAGTCCGTGGTCGCAGGTATTCAGTGGGGTGTATACCTTGACGCGCACCGCTACTTTGTTGTGTGACCTATGACTGGGCTGAACCAGAGCGTGACATCGGGTGGACACAGAAGTGGTGGGACTGGAAGTGGGGTACGGGTAGATAAAGGTGGAGAGTGTCGATGTTTGGGTCGATGGTTGGAAGGGTGGAACTGTTAAAGGCTCATTCAGGAGGGAAGCACTGACAGTGGGAGCCGTGGGGTGGGCTGAATAAGAATGTAGGTGTTGCAGGTGTGTTCACTAAATCACGGCGAGGAAAGCCTATATGACATCTGCAAACATAAACCAGCTGAAAACTCGCTATACTCAGAGGGGCTGTGATGATAAATTGGGAGTTGAAGGGGTATTGGGGTGTGGGTGGGGTGGAGACAGTAACGCCATCAGAGTATGTCAAAAGTGTGGGTTTTTTTTTCACAACTTAACTTCTATCATCCATTCTGGATCTTTACTCAGTGAATTGCAGGTTTTCCTGATAAAGCAGCTCCTAGCCATGTCATGACTTTCATAATGAGATCCTGTATGTGGTGCTGTTGTTTCTTTCTAACTTTCAGACATGCCATCGAAGCAGAACAGTTCAGACAGGTCATAGCCTGTTCATCACCGAGCTGCGGTCGAATTGTCGTTTTCCACCTGACCTACAACGGGGACGGGGAGTGGGGGAGGGAGGGGGCATACTGGAAACCTTTTTTCGTTTTTAAGATGGAATGGCGATTAACATTTCCTTTTTTTGTAAATTATGCCTTATTTTACGCCGGGGGAGATGAGAAGAGGGTGGGGTAGAGTGTGAGTGGGATGGAGGTGTCATGTTTCGGTCTTGTTTCCAGTATCCAAGACGACGGAGACATTCTTGATCTTCCCAGGACGGCTAGGGATATGCTAATAATAATATAAAGATAATTTGACGCGAAAGAGAGCGTGGAAATATTTCACTCTGTACACGTCACTCGAACGTGCGCTCATGTGTGTGCATGCTCGTGCACATGGGCAGCACTTCAGAATCTGTTCCTCTGCTCCGGGAGTTCGAATGTCCAGTCCAAACGCGGGTTTCGCTCCCCCACACGAAGTTTGAGAAAAGGTTGAACAAATTTACACCCATTGAAGCGGATCGTTTAAGTACTAGTAGTACCACTCGACTTGAATTTTGACACATCCATTAAATGCAATTTGGGAGATGTTGTAAACACCAGCTAGTCGAAGTTTCCGCGTTTCGTCATGCAGAACGTGAACCGTTTTCAACTGGAACCTCCGACACGTGTTGTAGAAATGTGACTGGTTTGAACTGTAGAGATCAGTAAGGACAGCCCTGAACCAGGTTAAAACTGCCCCTGTTCCCCTCCTTCCCTCCCTCTTCGCTCACCTCCTCCCTTCGTCTTGTGTAGCGACCTTTCAGATCATGAGTTAGATGGTCTGTATGTGTGATACTCGATCTGATATGCGTGTAGTGTGCCGCGTCTTTGGCTCAGCCGAGTCAGAGCGTGACAAGGTTACACCAAGTCGTGGAGCAAGAGAAATCAAGGCAGACAGCTTCTTTTGATAAACGAAAGCATGGAAAGGGGTTTGAAAAAATATTTTATAAACGTTGAAAGAACAAATGGACGTTTGGAATCGTAGACTCTTTATTAGACGTAAATGTTGTGCAAGGGTTGATACAAACGATTGCAGACATGATGGGTCCTTTGTTAAGGGCTGTCAGACACGATCAGTTCCAGCCTTACATTTGGATAGTCCGTTCCAGTCGAATCATAAACAGATCGCTTCTCTATGTAGCGACATATTTTAAACGGTTGAAAAGCTGTATTTCGAGCATTCCTCCCTGAATCCAGTTGCCTTGTTCCAAACGGGTGGATTGCATTCTGCGGCTGATAAGCTCCCCAGTCTCTACAAAACTACAAAAACAACAGTCGGCACCCGGCCTGCACAATACAACTGGTCCTAAACGGAAACAGCCCGTGAAACCAAAGTCTTAGACTGCCACGCCGTTTTCTGAAGCGTTCCCAGAACAAGCAGAAACACGATTACATTGTTTAGCCGTCCGCCACTCTTGTGACATAGTGACACTTCTTCCAGCATTCCTGTTAACGCTATGCAGCAGACCTTATGTCACTGGTATCCTTTGTTTGCCTCGTTAGTGTCCGATAGATCGTGCGGCAAACCGTACATGTCAAACGGTTACGTCTGACCGTGAATTTTCCCCAACAACTGAGAGTTGCCCGTGTAGCAGTACCTGTACACACAGGTGGCTTGTCTTGATTCTTGGAGGAAAGGTCCCAAAGTTTAATCAGACAGGAAAAATTGAGCGCACGTGAACCACCAGACTCTCGCTTAATGTACTTTCTCCTCCCATTCCCTGATAATCCACATACGGATGGAGGAGGGACAAGGGTTTACTGGTACATTGATTGACTTAGATATAGGTCGGAGAAGGATGGCAAGGGGGCTTGAGATGTTTCGCAGCATATGAAGACTAAATTCTCTATTTCAGTATTCTTTGTGGTCTGATGTGTATTGTCTGTTTACCGTTTTCAAAACACATGTAGCATTCAGCCTCTCTATAAAGAACAGACAGAATCTCCCGATGTTTATCCATACTGCACTTTATTTGGGTCTGTGGACACGGACACGGGGAATTGCCTAGGCACACAGTTTCCCACAGATTACATGCAAAACAAATCCCACAGGTAAATTCTGGGACAGAGAATTAGATGACAAAAGCTTTCACAGGCTTTCACACTCCTCGACACATGTCAAAGAGTGGTAGGCAAGCAAACTGTTGAACTGTTCTTGGTGACACCTCTTATGCAAAGACAGCCAGTTCATCGCTTTCAAAGCAGGTTCGACCTTGGTTGAGGGAGTTATTCACGTTGTGCCCACAGCCACTGCGGCATGGAAAGCTGCACAAATGTACGTTTGGTTCGGGATCATCCTCACCGTCACCCCTCACTCCAACTCAATCACGCTCCAGACCAACCCTTCGCGTCTTGGCAGGCACACACACGCGCGTGCGCACACACACACACACACACACACACACCACACACACACACACACACACACACACACACACACAAGCGCGCGGGCGCGCGCGCACGCACAGCGAGAGAGAGAGAGACAGACAGACAGACAGACAGACACGTTCCGTTCAGATGAAACCCCAGCATCCAGCTAAGGTGATAAGACAGACGGGGAATAACCATCCCGAGAGAGAGAGAGGGGAGGAGGGGACTGATCCAGCACCACACTGACTCTAAAGGAAAGACGGCGCGTGAAGATGAGCAGTGAACATGGCCCCTTTTAGGCTGGACAGCAGCGAGATCCGAACTCGCAACACCCGACTGCGAATTCGGTGCATTACCACTGAGCTTGCGTGACACCTAAGTTTATTCAGTGGGTAAGCAGTCTAACTTGAGAAATAAAATCTTCCCTTTCTTTTTTTCGATAGACGTACATCTGGGAACATTAGACATACATGAGCATGGGAACAATATTTTTCCACCTGCTGTCACATCACACGGAGTTTACAAGGGAAAAGAAGGACGACGCTCAGGCTTGGCCAGCAGCGCAGACGTTGGCGACTGCTTGATGGCGATCAAGTGGGTTGGAGAAGCGAACTTCAAATATTATGTTGTCATCATCGTCGGATGTTGTACTCGACCTCGCCGTGCGTCGGTACATAAAGCTGTCGAGTGCCTACCTGAACACGTTGTAAACAAAACATACACTTTCGAGTATGCATATCTGTAGGTATGAGACAGGTATCTCACTTTCGAGTATGCATATCTGTAGGTATGAGACAGGTATCTCAATTGAACACACTGGAAAGAAAACATACACTTTCGGGTATGCACACTTGTAGGTATCAGACAGGTACCTTACTTAAACACTCTGCAAACAAAACATACACTTTCGAGAATGCATACCTAAAGGTATGAGACAGGTACTACACCTGGACGCGCTGTAAACAAAACATATGCTTTAAGGTAGGTAGGCATACCTGTGAGTACGAGACACCATGAGAACTGTGTTGTTGCACTTTGGTCCTCGGCCTATTTTATAAGAGGATAAAGGAACAGAAGCGTGAAATGGCCATCACTGCTATCGATCGACACGTGCTCTCTCGTTTTCAGGTAACTTTCCGTAGATGTTTCCCCATATGCTATTTTTTTCTTTCCTTTCTTTTAAGACCGAATCCTCGCATGTTGGGATCCCGCGTTTACCTGGGCGGCAGTTGAGTGTGAGATTAAAGGGAGAGCGGCGTCTGAATCCCCCTCCCCATGCGCACACACACACACACACACACACACACACACACACACGCACGCACGCACGCACGCACGCACGCACGAACGCACGCACGCACGCACGCGCACACACACACACACACACACACACACACACACACACACACACACACACACACACACACAATATTGTGTGTGTGTGTGTGTGTGTGTGTGTGTGTGTGTGTGTGTGTGTGTATGCATGTACGTATATAAACGCGAGCAGGAAAGAACCGATTGACAGCTTACATCAGAGGGAACCTTGGTATGCGAAATTATACATCAACGCATGCACGATGCTGCCAAGATGGAGAACAAGTCGTCAGGTTTTTTGTTCTTTCCGTTTCCAGGATTCATTGCGGTTTCAACTTTTTGTGAAAACGAATTGAGCTTGCTCTACGTAACATTGGCTGTTCAGAAAGCAAAGGCTCGCAACTCCCCGCAACTCGTGTCGATATATAGAATACTGCAGCTTGTTTGTCTGCTTGATGGGAATGAGTGGTAACACATAAATAGTTGCATCACGAGTCTACATGATGATTAATATCTGTTTATAACACGTGGTCTCATAGTGGCTTCTTTTTGCTCTATTAGTTTCTACAATAAAGACGAGAACTGTGCGATTACGTTAGTCACATTAACGCTAATAGTATACAGATGTTTTTCTTTTCTGAGTGACAGCAGATAGGCTGCTGCTTTTCGCTGTGCATGAGAGAACCGCCATAAGCGGCCGTGTCCCTTCAGTCAAAACTTGAGCTATTAAATCGGACTGAAGTCGCCATTTTTAGGAGAAACAAAGTTCTTCAACCATGGCACAAAGTGCATAAAGTTTGCCATGTGGAAAATAATCACACACACGCTCGCGTGCGCGCACGCACACACGCACGCGCGCACGCATGCACACACACGCAGAGAGAGCGAGAGAGAGAAAGAGAGAGAGAGAGAGAGGGGGGGGGGGTAATTCAAAGGCCATCGCCCCCATACGGACAAAGGGTGATTACAATATATGACTTTACACACACACACACACACACACACACACACACACACACACACACACACACACACACATTTAAAGGCCATTGTTCCCACATGAACTAGAAGCGATAGGAATGATATTATATATATATCGCTGCACTGAACTGGCACTGTTTATGTACCTGCGATTGGGCTCTGTCAGAACTCGGTAAAGGATTGGACATACAATTGTCTCCCTTAAGCGGAAAGCTTTTGTGCCGTTACAAAACCACACTGCGAATTGTTCTTTCATCGTTCAGTGATGGAAATAAACATGGAGAGAGACAGAGACAGAGACAGATAGACGGACAGAGAATGATTAATTCAGACAGGCACAGGCCATAGCCCTTTAAGGAAGCGTGTGAACGGTGTGCTTTCTGAACTGTACACTTTTTTTTTTTAAAACCGTATTACAAAAAGAAAAGAAAAAAGAAGAGGAAGAATAAGATGAAAGGCACAACCACCTAAACGAACTCCATAATCTCTGTTAAGGATCAACGCCATTAACTTCACGTATATATATATATATATATGTGTGTGTTGTGTGTGTGTGTGTGTGTGTGTGTGTGTGTGTGTGTGTGTGTACTGAACAGTTTAGTACTGGGGGAAAACAAGTGCAGGTTAACAAATCTTCCGTCACTATAGTAATGACTTGGCAAAGATTAAAAAAAAAAAAAGATTAAACCAAAAAAAAAAAAAAAAAAAGGGGGGGGGGGGAGAGACGGGAGGGAGAGGAAAAAAAATGGGAACATAAAATTAGGAAAATATATTTTAAATGTTAAACCCTTCACTAGCGGCATATGAGAACCACTGTAATCCCTTATATATATATATATATATATATATATATATATATATATATATTATGTGTGTGTGTGTGTGTGTGTGTGTGTGTGTGTGTGTGTGTGTGCGCGCGCCACAGCAAAGCGGTGGTCCAAGCACCGAACGGCGAATTGACGGACGGCGCCGTACGTCAGAGTGTCACCCATACGTCCCACAGCTCCTCCGTTCACGTGGTTCAGACTGCGGAGCACGTGTCTCGCGTCTCGGAGCCGATGCCCTACACCTCGGAGCCGATGCCCCAGACCTCGGAGCCGATGCCTCAGACCTTAGAGCAAGTGCCCCAGACCCTGGAGCAGGTGCCCCAGACCTCGGAGCAGGTGCCCCAGCCTGCGGAGGAGGTGCCTCGAGCCATCAAGCAGACGTCGCCGATCTCGGAGCCCTTGCCTGCGGCCGCCAGACAGGAAGTCTCGACGGTAAACACTGCCGTCAGACCTCCTGAAGCCAGTGAGTCTGCTCCATCTGTTTCCCATTCTCTCGCTTACTCTGTCTTTGTCTGTGTCTCTGTCTGTGTGTCTGTCTGTCTCTCTATGTATTTGTATGTGTATGAAAATATGTGCTTCTCTCTCTCTCTCTCTCTCTCTCTCTCTCTCTCTCTCTCTCTCTCTTGTGTATTTGTATGTGTATGTATATATGTACTCTCGTTTTCTTCCACTAATCGTTTGTTCAGCATACACTCTGTGTCTCTGTATGTCTGTCTGTCTCTCTTTCTCTCTCACACGCGCGCGCGCGCACGCGTGCTCAGTGTGTGTGTGTGTGTGTGTGTGTGAGGGGGAGAGAGAGAGAGAGAGAGAGAGAGAGAGAGAGAGAAGAGAGAGAGAGAGAGAGAGAGAGAGAGGAATTCAGAACTCAGAAAACCTAGATCAAAGATTGAGATTTTAGGCAGAGCCTGTTCTTCCAATCTGTCCTTGCAAATTGGAAGAATATGAGAGGGAGAGAGAGAGAGAGAGTGGTGCTTTCAAACTGACAGTCATTATGCTCGTGACACAGCAGTACTCTTATGAACAAGAAAGAGGTCAAGCGGTACCCGAGACGAGTCGAGGGGGACTCGAGTTCACATTAGAATCTGTAACACACGCGCGCGCGCGCGCGCACACACACACACACACACACACACAACACACACACACACACACACACACACGCACACACACACACACACACACACACACGTACACGCACGCACGCACCCACGCACGCAGGCACGCACACACACACACACACACACACACACACACACACACACACACACACACACACACACACGAACATCGTCATCTTCTGTTGCCTTTCCCCCCTACAAACAGCTAGACAGTCGTAAGGGAAACGTGATTGCACATCTCGTCTTATTTATTTCTTCATTTCTCTCTCTCTTTCTTTCTCCTTTTCTGTCCTTATTTCTATGCTTCAGTGGCTTTTATACGCGTTCAGTGCTTTTACACGGATCGTGCAGTTGTTTGGTATTTTTATCATCGAATATGATTGATTGACATTTGGTCTCAAAAGAAAAGCTAAACACTTCGTCAGTATCTTTTTCTTTTTAAACACCGCCTCCTTTACCCATAGCTTTCCATTCCACCCTCCCCAAACACTCTCTTTGTCTCCCTCCCTCTCTCACAGACAGAGAGAGAGAGAGAGGAGGGGAATGAGTGCATCATTGGAACATTTTCTGCAGCAGTCAATCTGGAATAATCATGCGGAGGAGAAAACTTGCCTCCCTGTCAGAAGCAAGGGTTGATGCATAAACACACACACCCTCTCCCCCCTCCCTCATCCCTCTCTCTCTCTCTCCCTCTGTCTCTCTAATCACCCTCCCTCTCTCCCTCTCTCTGTGCGTGCGTGTGCGTGTGTGTTTTTGTGTGTGTGTGCGTGTGTGTAGGTGTATACGCGCGCGCGCCTTTTAATATTCATGGGATAGTAGTTGCTGGCTACCGCAAGCTGGTTTTCATATCGGCTTTGCAGCCACCCGCGTATCGCTACCCGTAAGCAGTCAAGTCACATAGAGAAAAGAAAAACAAATCCTCCGAACAAGTATACCGAATCGCGTTTCCCCCCGAACGGCCAGGCCTTGGGGAAGGGAAACAACTGTAGAGTTCCTGTTATCTGTCTCAAACAAGGTTGTCTCCTATTGGCATTTAGCACTTCATTTGCCGAACTCGGAGTTGTGTGGATGATTCTGCAAACTAGGATTAGTATATGAAATCATCGGTTGTATCTAAGAGGCCTCTTTGGTTGTGTGTATGTGTGCGTGCGTGCGCGCGCGCGCGTGCGTGTGTGTGTGTGAAAGCTCAGGCGCGCTTGCGAACGTGTGTGCGTGCTTGCGTGCTGGCGGTGTGGAGGCGAGGGGTAGGGGTGGGGGCAGTATGACGTCTGTAGGACTTTCTTTCGGAAAGCGCATCTATGGTGCTCTTGTTTTCGTCTCTAATATCTTCGGCACGGGGCAAGAGCGGTGGGTAAAAGAGGGAGAGGTACGGAGAGGGTGAGGCCCCCCCCCCCCCCCCTCAACACCCTCTTTTATCTGATCCCGCCACTGCATTACAAGCGCTGTGGATTCTATGCTTTTCTATGAGATCCAGGGAAGTTTGGTTGGATGCTCTGCTTTGGTGGCTGTTATGTTTAGTCACCATTTTGTGTACAAAAGTGCCAGAAATCGAGGGCTTTGTAGGCTTCAGCTTTGTGACAAGGATATCTTCAAGATCGCAGAGGAGTGTGATTGTATCAAAGTATAGAATTATTGAAGTGATCTACAGTGTGCTCCTTCTTTAGTGCTTTTTATTGGAGGAGAGAGAGAGAGAGACAGACAGACAGACAGTCACACAACACAACACACACACACACACACACACACACACACACACACACACAGTACAGATACAGAGAGAGAGAGAGAGAGAGAGAGAGAGAGAGAGCAGTGTGCTTGTAACAAACGCGAAACTTGTAAAAATGATTAAGGAAATGAACCCTAATCGACCAACCTGATCGGTCATTAGAGAGGTATGATGCACCGACAGAGGCAGCCCGCGAGATACAATTATGTTTGCTTCTTGGTGAACACCACCCGTGGTGGGCTTTTTGACTGGTGCGAGGCCAACCAGGCGTGAAGGGCTCATGGCAGTAGGCTAATTGCCCAGATCAGGCGTCGCTCAGGCCAGGTTAATTAGAGGGTTCCCACAGAGAGCCGGGCCTTTGAAGGCTCTGCTTCGCAGGTCCTCGTCCACATTGTCCTTTTCTCATCCCACTTGGTGTATGAATGATATTGTAAACAACCGAGTGTTCGCTGTCGTGAATAAGTCAACCAGTATGTTGAAAAAAACAAGCAAAAAAAAAAAAAAAAAAAAAAACAACCAAACTTGCACTTGAATACAAATGACAGCGTTCAACACATTTAGCACTGTGAACAATAATGATATTCATGAACGTGAACGTCAAACTGGTCAGAACAACTGAAATTGATATGAACAACCGAGGACGGATTAATGTCTACAACTGAAGTTCGTAGAACAGTCGAAAAGAATACCGAGTTTGATATTTTTTTCCGTTTTTTTTTAAAACATTCTTTGATGAATTTATATACACTGCGTCGCAGTACTACTGAATAAATTAAAAAGATCAAACACTGAACGCATCTGTAGATGTCTTTGGAACAAGCTGACGACGTACTGTTGAATGTTCTGGGCAGTCACACGCAAAATGGAATTCATTAGTTTCTGCATTTATACTGTGCTCTTTACCAAAATGTTCCGAGTTTGCTAGTCTTGTGTCCAGATGGATGAAAAGGAATACGGCGGTCTAACAGAAACAGATGAACAGATAGATGAATATCTTAGACAGACAGACTGAGAGAGAGAGAGAGAGAGAGAGAGAGAGAGAGAGAGAGAGAGAGAGAGAGAGAGAGAGAGAGATCTGCGAACGGAATACTGTAAAATTACAAGATCCTAAGTCTTGTGTTTGTTTATAAAGCAAAATACAAAAAATGATAAATAGATAAACAGAAAAACATCAATGAAACGAGGGGTTCATCTATACCCATTATGACAATCCATCACGACCGACTCGGATGCCTGTGCCAGTAGCTGTGATCAAAAAGTAGAGGCAAAAGCCGACTGAGACAGCAACTGAATACCAATACTCAAAACGGATTAATTAAGGGGAGAAATAACGCCTTCTGGTTTAATTAATAGCTGTGTCATTCTCATGCGGTAAACTTCTGCTGTCATAAATCAGCTATTTGGGTCCATAGATAACAACTGTTGATCTGAATCGAGAGTTGGAACCGATCATCTCGTTCCAAATCGCCTTTGCCCATAGATTACGTAATGATCGGCTACGCTGGTCAGAATGCTTTTTTTGTGTTTTGTTTTGGGTTTTTGTTCGTTTGTTTGTTTCTTGTTGTTTGTTGACAGCTAACGGTCAGAACCTATCCAGTCTCAATGATTTGTAAGCAATACGAAAGAAAACGTTTTTGATTAAAGTGTACACAGTATGCCTTGATTTGTTCATGTTTTTTTTTACTTGAAAGAGATGGATACAGAAACAAATACGTTTGCAAAACGCTTCTCTTCATTAACTCCGTATAAAGCAGTGGTTCCTTCTCAAAATTTTGCGCTAAACAATAATATACGTGTGAGATACATAGCGTACCAGTGATGTAAGATCTACGGGAAGTCTAACATGAAACTTCCTAGTGGCAGGTGTTTCCTCCACATTAATAGAATGAAATATTGTCCACAACAGTGTTGCACTTAAACGTACGATTGCGAGCCTGTTACGGCGCAAAGTTCACGTTGTTTGGCTGTGGTTGCACACTGCTGTACTGTCCAACAAAGTGGCAAGAGAAACAGCGGAGTATTTTCCGTTTGAAGTTCGTTTCAGGGCATATTTTGCCATTATCTAGTGCAAAACAAAGTTCTACGGTGTCTACCCTCAGTTCGATGCCAGCTCTTATGAACCAGTGCCAGTACAGTCTGTGTTTGTGTCCGAAGTGTTTCCACTCCGTTCTATTTTTACTTCTCAAGACACCAACCACTCCTCAACCATAGCAGTTTTCTGCTTGTTCAGACTCGTATTGTAAAGCCTCCACCGAATCCCCAAGGCGTATTCACAAGTGAAACTTGTATGAAATAATCCAGTGCCAACGAGCAGGGGGGGCACACACAACATGTCGGAGACGGACACCCCGGTACAGGTGTTCAGCGGCCATTCCGAGGAGGATCTCACGCTGAAGAAAGCGCCGCTCATTGAAGAGACGGCAGTGGACGTCTTGGTTCCTGGTCAGGGGAGTCCGGTGGAGACGACAGCAGACGGCAGCGACAAAGAGAAGCTGGTGGAGAACGTCCCTGGGGGGAAGCACGGCAACGGCAAAGACCCCACGACGATACAAGGAGAGGACATGGCGTCTGAAAAGGACAAAGGTGTTCGTAAGGACATAGAGACCGACCTGGACGAGGTTGTGCTCAACGGAGCCACTGAGGTCGACGTGGACGCCATCGGTAAGACGTTCTGGTGCACACGGATGTGCTTACTGATTACGGTCTGATCTCCAGGTAAAAACACAGAACCGATCTCAATGCCGACGGTGATGATTGTGACTGCTGTTTCTTTACTGAGCTGCGATGCTGTGGGTTGGTTGGCTGTTGCTGTTTCAATCCTCCTGTGGGCTTGTGGTCGGCTGGGCTCGAAACACGATAGCTTCGATCAGTTTCTGTTTCTGTGGTTTATGTTGAAGGGCCATTATTATGGCGTATCTTCACGGAGAAGGTTGTTTGTAAACTGCTTAGTTTGATCTCTCTCTCTCTCTCTCTCTCTCTCTCTCTCTCTCTCTCTCTCTCTCTCCTCTCTCTCTCTCTCTCTCTCTATGTTGTATGTTGTCTGGCTGGCTGGCACTCGCTGTCTTCTCCCTCTATCTCTCACTCTTTACCTCCACACCTACCGTTCTATCTTTCTTTCTGTCTGTATCTATCTGTCTATATATCTGTCTGTCTGTCTATCCATCTCTCTCTGTCTCTCTATTTATTCTCCTCTCACTCTAATTGTTTCACACACACACACACACACACACACACACACACACACACACACACACACACCACACACACAGAGAGAGAGAGAGAGAGAGAGAGAGAGAGAGAGAGAGGCGTGCGTGTGTACTGTGAGAACAGGATCTGCTCGTTTCCGTATAACTTTCAAAAAAGGAAGCTAGCACGATGTAATTACGCGAAGTGCTTTCAACAAACATGACAGTGACAAAAGTGGGACTTCATACACATACTCTGTCTGTCTGTCCCTGTCCGCCTGTCTAGTTGTCTCTGTCTGTCTGTCTGTCTCTCTGTCTCTGTCTCGCTCTGTGTCTCTGTCTGCCTCTGTCTCTGTCTGTCTATCTGTCAGTCGTCTGTCTGTCTCTCTCTTTTTCTCTCTCTCTCTCTGTTGGCATGTTATGTTTGTTTGTGTGTGTGTGTGTGTGTGTGTGTGTGTGTGTGTGTGTGTGTGTGTGTGTGTGCATGTGCGCGCGCACGCGCGCTTGTATGTATGTGTGTGTGTGTAAGCGTGAGTGTGTGATGGTTTGTCTGTCTCTGACCATCACCCGCTCTCTCTCGCTGTTTGTCTGTCTTTGCGTCGCGTCTCTGTCTGTCTGTCTCTGTCTGTCTGTCTGTCTGTCTGTCTCTCTCTCTCTCTCTCTCTCTCTCTCTCTCTCTCTCTCTCTCTCAGCCCCCTCTCATCCTAGCTCTTCCCCTCCTTCTCTCTTTGTGTGTGTGTGTGTGTGTGTGTGTGTGTGTGTGTGTGTGTGTGTGTGTGTGTGTGTGTGTGTGTTTGCGCGCGTGCGCTACTTGCCTCTTTTCTTAATCATCTTAAAGAACATTTTTATGTGCGTAATACATTTTCACATCAGTAAAAAAGTTAGGTACCAAGTAAGTCAAGTTTTGGTCCTGTTCTCTTTTGTTGTAATGTGAATAATAATGTGATTTCTTTCCCCGTTGATTCCGCTGTGTATGACATACGTGATGTACAGTTCCCTGTCTATAAATGTACAAAAAAGTCTATGAAGTAGTGAAATGGACAAGGTAAGCCACATATCATTAAATTTATGAAAGACAAAACGCCGATGATGGCAACAGCATAGCAACAAAACCGAGACATGAAAACTTACTCAATGTTCTGCCAACTATCTACACAGAAAGAATATGACCGATGAAATGCATCGTTGGAGTTATCCTAATAATCAACTTACCAAATACAAGAAACAATTCTCTCGACTGTCTGAATTATGATTTCGACCTGAATCTCATTGTTAGAAAGAACTTCTTTTCTGCTCACAGTTGTCAATAAGTCCATTCTGGCTCAGTGCCAGTCAGAACATATCAAAGCCGCTCGTTCCTAGTTTTATCATTCCTTACTTACATCTCCAGACATCCTATCCCAGAAAGACAGAACTCGTAAAATGCAGCAGATGCGAACTAATAATGAAAGCAATGGTATCTCCTAATGCAATGGAAAATTTCCAGTTAAATAACTAATGACATGCTTGTAATAGTGAATTTTTTTTGAAGCAACAACTAGAATTATCACGATTAGATTCTCATTATTCCGGACAGATCGTAAGCAAAAGTTCATATTTCCCCATGTCGGAGTCCTAAAAGAAACAAGCAGTTGTACTTCCTTTCGAAAAACGTACAAAGAACACCCAAATAGTCATGTTTAATCAAAGTACTTTACAGTGAAACAACATCGATCAAACAAAACAAAACAAAAATAATGATTCTGTCTCGTGTCTCATATGTGCGGGTCTGTTTATTTGAGAACGGTGTGTGCAACTCTTGGTTTAATCAAGGTGTGGGAAGTGTGGATGGCTATATAACAGTTTTCATTCACCGTATGATTGACTGCAGATGGTAGAACCGGAGCAGAGTCACTGATGCCAGTTTGTATTGAACTTTTCGTAATACCCATAATGTTAAACACCATTTACAAATAAATTTGGGGCGAAATCTGGAACATGTAATGACTCGGTGTAGACTGGCCAGGTCTGATTTGAAGTGTATCATTTAACATGAAATGTTTGTAATGACTGAAATCTTAGGTGTCCATTGTGCAAGAGATCAAGACAAGATGAGATATTTATTTATCGAATACTGTTGACAAGGACTTAAATGTCTCCATTACCTACGACCTTGTTTATTTAAAACCAGCCTTATCAATGTCATACACTAAACCTGACATTGTAAGTAATTTTCCCATGTTTTCGGAAAGGGACTTTAGACATACACAGAAAAAATTGCTCCACAATATTATATGATGACTGTTATTGTCGTAGTCACTGTAATAGTCTTTCCCGTCCGTAAGTACGATAAAGCGCTAAGTATTGTTACTATACCCCTTAATGACGGGCTGAGACCTACACAATCGACCATCATTCATTCTCTCTTCTCTCCTTCTCTCTCTCTCTCTCTCCTCTCTCTCTCTCTCTCTCTCTCTCTCTCTCTGTATCTCTCTCTGTCTGTCTGTCCGTCTCTCTGTCTCTGTGTCTGTCTCTCTCTGTCTGTCTGTCTTTCTGAATTGTGTGTGTGTGTGTGTGTGTGTGTGTGTGTGTGTTTCTAGTCTTGATCCTACATCTCTGTATAGCTATCCCACCTTATGTGATAAGCCTTTATAAATAAGTTTTTTCCTTTCTTCCTCATCCATTTTCCTCCTCCCACCCTCCTCCCCCCTCTCTCTCCGTCTCTCTTTCTCTGTCTCTCTCTATGGCTCTCTGTGTCTCTCTTTGTCTGTTTCTCTCTCTCTCTCCCTTCTTCTCCCCCTCCCCTCCCCCTCTCTCTCTCTCTCTCTTTCTGCGTGCGGGGATCTGCCTTTATTTGTCGGTCTCTGTCTGTCTGTCTCTCCTTCTTCTCCTTCTCCTCCCTTCCTCCCTCCTCGCCCCTCTCTCTCCGTCTCTCTCTCTGTCTCTCTTTGTCTGTTTCTTTTCTCCTCTCTCTCTCTTCTCTCTCTCTCTCTCTCTCTCTCTCTCTCTCTCTCTCTCTCTCTCTCTCTCTGTGCGGGGATCTGGCTTTATCTGTTGGTCTCTGTCTGTCTGTCTGTCTGTCTGTCTCTCTCTCTCCTCCTCCTCCCCCTCCTCCTCCTCCACCTCCTCTCCCTCTCCCCCCTCCCCCTGTCCCCCACTCTCCCCTTCGCCCTCCCTCCCCTCCCTTTCTCATTCTTTCCTGTTACATCTCAGATGTGCAGGAGCTGGCGGCAGCATCTCGCTGTGGACGACCCGGCGTGACGGGGCGGTGACCCTGCGCCTGGCCAAGAACGGCCCGGGGTCAGAGACCCCCTACACCGTGCCCGCCCTGGTGATGAGGACCGTGCAGCAGATCCCTGATGGCGTGGCCTTGGGTGAGGTGGTGGAGGGGGAGGTGGGGAGGGGGAAGAAGAAATGGAGGGGGTGGGGGGGGAGAGAGATTCTCTATGAGCAATTGGTGGCTTAAAGGGCGTACATACTGTTCTCACGACAATAACGTTTACAAATTCACAATGATAGTAAACAGCAGCCATAACAACAATAGTAGTTTTAACCCAGATAACGGTGACCATTGTCGTTGTGAGATATGGGTAACAATGAAGCGTGCGTCACCTTTTCTGACTGCTTTTCGTGTGGCTGAACAGTTCTTAAAGTAACCAGTGCTACCAGAAATGAAAAGATGAGTAGGTTACGAAGTTTTGTTAAGAAGGGGGTCATCGTCATCATCACAGTCATCATCATCATCATCATCATCATCATCACATCATCTTCTTCTTCTACTCTTCGTCTTCGTTCTTCTTCTCTCTGCTCTCTTCTCTTCTTCTGTCTTCTTCTTCTTCTTCTTCTTCTTCTTCTTCTTCTTCTTCTTCTTTTCTTCTTCTTCTCTTCTTTTCTTCTTCTTCTTCTCTGCATGATCCATTCCGAGGTTCACCGTTGGTGAGATTTTTGGGAATGTGATCGTTTTCTAATTTCGCCTTTAAGATAGTTACATTCCATCGTCAGGAATAGTCAAAAAAAAAAAAAAAAAAGAAAAAAATAGAAGAAAAGAAAAAGAAAAGAACGTGACCTCCGATCCATGCATCCTATTGTTGCCTTGTGTTCTGTGCAGTTTCCAATGTGGTGTTATGGTTTGACCACAGTAAATACCATCCTCATGTTGCTTTGTACTCCATGTACTGGTCAGTGTGGTAATATTGTTCGACCACAGTAAATACAGTCCTGTTGTTGGCTTGTGTCCTGTGCAGTGTACAATGTGGTAATATTGTTCGACCACAGTAAATACAGTCCTGTTGTTGGCTTGTGCCCTGTGCAGTGTACAGTGTGTGGTAATATTGTTCGACCACAGTAAATACAGTCCTGTTGTTGGCTTGTGTCCTGTGCAGTGTACAGTGTGTGGTAATATTGTTCGACCACAGTAAATACAGTCCTGTTGTTGGCTTGTGCCCTGTGCAGTGTACAGTGTGTGGTAATATTGTTCGACCACAGTAAATACAGTCCTGTTGTTGGCTTGTGTCCTGTGCAGTGTACAATGTGGTAATATTGTTCGACCACAGTAAATATAGTCCTGTTGTTGGCTTGTGCCCTGTGCAGTGTACAGTGTGTGGTAATATTGTTCGACCACAGTAAATATAGTCCTGTTGTTGGCTTGTGCCCTGTGCAGTGTACAGTGTGGTAATATTGTTCGACCACAGTAAATATAGTCCTGTTGTTGGCTTGTGCCCTGTGCAGTGTACAGTGTGGTAATATTGTTCGACCACAGTAAATATAGTCCTGTTGTTGGCTTGTGCCCTGTGCAGTGTACAGTGTGTGGTAATATTGTTCGACCACAGTAAATATAGTCCTGTTGTTGGCTTGTGCCCTGTGCAGTGTACAATGTGTGGTAATATTGTTCGACCACAGTAAATATAGTCCTGTTGTTGGCTTGTGCCCTGTGCAGTGTACAGTGTGTGGTAATATTGTTCGACCACAGTAAATATAGTCCTGTTGTTGGCTTGTGCCCTGTGCAGTGTACAATGTGTGGTAATATTGTTCGACCACAGTAAATATAGACCTGTTGTTGGCTTGTGCCCTGTGCAGTGTACAATGTGTGGTAATATTGTTCGACCACAGTAAATATAGACCTGTTGTTGCCTTGTGCCCTGTGCAGTGTACAATGTGTGGTAATATTGTTCGACCACAGTAAATATAGACCTGTTGTTGGCTTGTGCCCTGTGCAGTGTACAGTGTGTGGTAATATTGTTCGACCACAGTAAATATAGACCTGTTGTTGGCTTGTGCCCTGTGCAGTGTACAATGTGGTAATATTGTTCGACCACAGTAAATATAGACCTGTTGTTGGCTTGTGCCCTGTGCAGTGTACAGTGTGGTAATATTGTTCGACCACAGTAAATATAGACCTGTTGTTGGCTTGTGCCCTGTGCAGTGTACAGTGTGGTAATATTGTTCGACCACAGTAAATATAGACCTGTTGTTGCCTTGTGCCCTGTGCAGTGTACAGTGTGGTAATATTGTTCGACCACAGTAAATATAGTCCTGTTGTTGGCTTGTGCCCTGTGCAGTGTACAATGTGTGGTAATATTGTTCGACCACAGTAAATATAGTCCTGTTGTTGCCTTGTGCCCTGTGCAGTGTACAATGTGGTAATATTGTTCGACCACAGTAAATATAGACCTGTTGTTGGCTTGTGCCCTGTGCAGTGTACAATGTGGTAATATTGTTCGACCACAGTAAATATAGTCCTGTTGTTGCCTTGTGCCCTGTGCAGTGTACAGTGTGTGGTAATATTGTTCGACCACAGTAAATATAGTCCTGTTGTTGCCTTGTGCCCTGTGCAGTGTACAGTGTGTGGTAATATTGTTCGACCACAGTAAATATAGTCCTGTTGTTGGCTTGTGCCCTGTGTAGTGTACAGTGTGTGGTAATATTGTTCGACCACAGTAAATATAGACCTGTTGTTGGCTTGTGCCCTGTGCAGTGTACAATGTGGTAATATTGTTCGACCACAGTAAATATAGACCTGTTGTTGCCTTGTGCCCTGTGCAGTGTACAATGTGTGGTAATATTGTTCGACCACAGTAAATATAGACCTGTTGTTGCCTTGTGCCCTGTGCAGTGTACAATGTGTGGTAATATTGTTCGACCACAGTAAATATAGACCTGTTGTTGGCTTGTGCCCTGTGCAGTGTACAATGTGGTAATATTGTTCGACCACAGTAAATATAGACCTGTTGTTGCCTTGTGCCCTGTGCAGTGTACAATGTGTGGTAATATTGTTCGACCACAGTAAATATAGTCCTGTTGTTGGCTTGTGCCCTGTGCAGTGTACAGTGTGTGGTAATATTGTTCGACCACAGTAAATATAGACCTGTTGTTGGCTTGTGCCCTGTGCAGTGTACAATGTGGTAAAGTACATTGACCACAGTAAATATAGACCTGTTGTTGGCTTGTGCCCTGTGCAGTGTACAATGTGGTAAAGTACATTGACCACAGTAAATATAGACCTGTTGTTGGCTTGTGCCCTGTGCAGTGTACAATGTGGTAATATTGTTCGACCACAGTAAATATAGTCCTGTTGTTGGCTTGTGCCCTGTGTAGTGTACAGTGTGTGGTAATATTGTTCGACCACAGTAAATATAGACCTGTTGTTGGCTTGTGCCCTGTGCAGTGTACAATGTGGTAATATTGTTCGACCACAGTAAATATAGACCTGTTGTTGCCTTGTGCCCTGTGCAGTGTACAATGTGTGGTAATATTGTTCGACCACAGTAAATATAGACCTGTTGTTGCCTTGTGCCCTGTGCAGTGTACAATGTGTGGTAATATTGTTCGACCACAGTAAATATAGACCTGTTGTTGGCTTGTGCCCTGTGCAGTGTACAATGTGGTAAATTGTTCGACCACAGTAAATATAGACCTGTTGTTGCCTTGTGCCCTGTGCAGTGTACAATGTGTGGTAATATTGTTCGACCACAGTAAATATAGTCCTGTTGTTGGCTTGTGCCCTGTGCAGTGTACAGTGTGTGGTAATATTGTTCGACCACAGTAAATATAGACCTGTTGTTGGCTTGTGCCCTGTGCAGTGTACAATGTGGTAAAGTACATTGACCACAGTAAATATAGACCTGTTGTTGGCTTGTGCCCTGTGCAGTGTACAATGTGGTAAAGTACATTGACCACAGTAAATATAGACCTGTTGTTGGCTTGTGCCCTGTGCAGTGTACAATGTGGTAATATTGTTCGACCACAGTAAATATAGTCCTGTTGTTGGCTTGTGCCCTGTGCAGTGTACAATGTGTGGTAATATTGTTCGACCACAGTAAATATAGTCCTGTTGTTGGCTTGTGCCCTGTGCAGTGTACAATGTGGTAATATTGTTCGACCACAGTAAATATAGACCTGTTGTTGGCTTGTGTCCTGTGCAGTGTACAGTGTGTGGTAATATTGTTCGACCACAGTAAATATAGACCTGTTGTTGGCTTGTGCCCTGTGCAGTGTACAATGTGGTAATATTGTTCGACCACAGTAAATACAGTCCTGTTGTTGGCTTGTGCCCTGTGCAGTGTACAATGTGGTAATATTGTTCGACCACAGTAAATACAGTCCTGTTGTTGGCTTGTGCCCTGTGCAGTGTACAGTGTGTGGTAATATTGTTCGACCACAGTAAATACAGTCCTGTTGTTGGCTTGTGCCCTGTGCAGTGTACAATGTGGTAAAGTACATTGACCACAGTAAATATAGTCCTGTTGTTGGCTTGTGCCCTGTGCAGTGTACAATGTGGTAATATTGTTCGACCACAGTAAATACAGT
>CM065722.1:24377133-24389633 GCA_033310375.1 Conus canariensis
TTGACTCGCCTCACCGTACCTATTCTTACCTTACATTACCTTACCTCACGTAACGTCATCGCATTACTCATTCCTTACTCTAGGTTACTTTGCCTGACTTCACCTGACCTGACTCAACCTGACTTGACTTGACTTGACTTGACTTCCCCTCACCGTGTTTTCGTTTCCATTAGTTCATTTGAAATCACCTGACATGACCTTTCCTTACATTACCTGACCGTGTCTTACCCTTCCTTCACCTCCCCTCACCTCATCTGTCCCACCATTTCTCATGTCACCTCACCTCACTGGACCCCTTTCTTCTCACCTTGCTTCACCTCACCTCTCCCATGCCTCACCTCCCCATACCTCATCTGTCCCACCATTCCTCATCTCACCTCATCTTACTGGACCCCTTTCTTCTCACCTTGCTTCACCTCACCTCTCCCATGCCTCACCTTACCTCGAGTCTCACCTCACCTTTTTGGTAACTTACATGATCGTCACCTTGCCTCATCTCGTGACGAGTGAATGGTGAGAATTTTTACGTCTTACCAGGCTATGGACTGTGAAAGATTCGTGCGTTCCAGACCAAAGTCTCAGCTCACCTCATGTTAAGTCACCCCATTTTACCTCACCATAACTTACCTTGTTTTAAACTCACCACCTCACATCATTTTCACTTACCTCAGTCTCCTACCGTTGCTTCACCTGTGCTTGATTTTTCTTAGATCGCCTTGGTTCAGCTTTATTTACATAAGCTCGCTGCATCTCATTTCTCCTCATCCTACTTCTTGTAACTTTATCTTACCTCAGCTTGTAGTTTTCCTGATCTTCCTTGTCCTTACCGCTCCTCACGTCACCCTACCTTATGTCCTTGTCTTCTCTTACCGTACCTTACTCTACCTTACCTTAGCTTACATTACCTTACCCCACCTCACCTCACCTTATCTTACCTTAACTTAGCCATACCTCACCTTACCTGAGGTGGGTTTCACAGACGCGAGAATTCGCGAGTGGTGAGCGTTTGCTAGTGGCGAAACAAGCGAGAGACCAGATGACGTAGACTTCTTTTTAAAGCAACATGATAACTTCTTTGGGCTCTTCTGGCTGTCGGATGGTAAGTATTCTGATCATTCTGATGCCCCTGTCGGAGAACGTTACAATTTTAAGTGCTCCAATCGGAGAACGTTGTTTTTTCTTAAGTGCACCAATTAGAGAATGTTCCTGTTTTAAGTGCACCAATCAGAGAACGTTACTGTTTTAAGTGCACCAATCAAAAAAGTTATTATTTTGAGTGCACCAATCAAAAAACATTGCTATTTTAAGTTCACCAGTCAGATAACGTTACAATTGTCGGCCATTTCCTCTCGCATGCGGGAGAGCCCCAAGATACCATGGTAATATCTCTTCAATGCCTTGCTCCACTCGCCGCTAGAGTGTGCTATTTAGCGCCGCCACTCGCCAAACTCACAAGAATTCCCATCTTCTCGCCTCTGTGAAACACGTCACTGGCCTACTGTCGACCCGCCTCGTTTCACTTGTTCAAGCCTGAACCGACCAGATTTGAACTGGAGCTGAATACATGTTCTTTCCCCAGAGGCCTGACGACGGGCATCTACACGACCAACTCTCCCGAGGCGTGTCGCTACGTGGCGGCCAGCAGCGGGGCCAACGTGCTGGTGGTGGAGAACCAGCAGCAGCTGAAGAAAATCCTGGAGGTCCGACAGAACCTCCCGGACCTCAAGGCCATCGTCCAGTACACCGGCCAGGTGGACCCCTCCCATGCCAGCGACGTGTTATCCGTAAGTAGTGTGGAGGGAAGTGGATCTGTGTGTGTGTGTGTGTGTGTGTGTGTGTGTGTGTGTGTGTGTGTGTTGTGTGTGTGTGTGTGTGTGTGTGTGTGTGTGTGAAAGAGAGAGAGCATGTGTGTGTGTGTGTGTGTGTGGAGAGAGAGAGAGAGCATATGTGTGTGTGTGTGTGAGAGAGAGAGAGAGAGTGAGAGAGAGAGAGAGGCGTGTTTGTGTGTGTGTGTGTAGAGAGGAGAGAGAGAGAGAGAGAGAGAGAGAGCATGTGTGTGTGTGTGTGCGTATGCGTGTAACTTTTGGCCTTTAGCCGCGGTGTGAATACCATATATATTAGCATAATCAATGATCAATTTATCGCCCCAAATTTTTAATTAAGATGCCTTTCTAAGATAACTTTGAAAAATAATTTATAAGGTTCCACCCCAAAACGTCGACAAACGAATCACAAGACCAAAGGAACTGTTGCTGAGTTTCATGTCAGGACTGTTGTTCCATTGTACGGTTGCTAGGATCGGCTGGACTATACTACTACTGACAGCGAAACTGTCCACAATACTGGAGTCTGAATGCTAAACACTTTCTGTGACTGTTGGGTCATGTTTGTGCTGCGGCACCTGTACGACACAACGGCCGTGGAGCGATGATGGCGTCACCTCTCAGTCCCATGCCACGCAAAGACGTCTTTGTAGGAGGGATGTGTGGGACCCTAACGCCGTCTCCCATCTTGCTCCATCTTCTTGTATAACGGAAGTGTCCAGAGTTTCCTGCCCGCTCATTGCTCTTGTCAGGCCAGCTGTTGCTCCTTCTTCCTCTCTTTCTCCTGACCCTGTATCTTATGTGACGATTTTGGCAAAGGGTGTCGTGGTGAAGGACATAGCCAAACCACATCACCTTCCTTCTCATCGCTGTGGGTGAGAAGGTGCTCCTTTTGATCGCCAAGGCGTTCTATGGTGAATATAGATGAAAGCGTTGGTTCATGAGGTTTGGAGTTTATGGTGAATATGGATAGAAGTGTTGGTCTTGCGCTCTGTTCATGAGGTTTGGAGTTTATGGTGAATATGGACAGAAGTGTTGGTCTTGCGCTCTGTTCATGAGGTTTGGAGTTTATGGTGAATATGGATAGAAGTGTTGGTCTTGCGTTCATGAGGTTTAGAGAAGTTTATGGTGAATACGGATGAAATCGTTGGTCTTGTGCTCTGTTCATGAGGTTTAGAGAAGTTTATGGTGAAGTGCTTAGCCTAATATGCCTCACTGTTCAATCGGTTGCTTGCTTATTTTGTTTGTTTGTTGGTTCGTTATGTTGTTGATAAGATGGTGTGAGACGTGATGATTGTGTGGGCAGTGGGCCCAGTTCATGGAAGTGGGCAATGACGTCCCTGACTCCGTGCTGGACGAGCGCATCAAGGCCCAGTCTCCCAACAAGTGCTGCATGCTCATCTACACTGTGCGTACACAGCACGTGCTGGCCTGTATCTCTGTATGACTTTGTGTGTGTGTGTGTTTTAGTATATGTTAGAGCATTTCCATTGTCGTACTCTACAGATGTTTCATGTATCTATCTCTGTTGTTTGTCTTGGCATACTCACACGTCTCTTTTGTCTGTCTCTGCATGTAGATGTTTGTGTTCTTTAGTCCGTCCTCTTCTCTCTCTCTCTCTCTCTCTCTCTCTCTCTCTCTCTCTCATACACACACCACAGAGGCTTACCAAACCCTTCTTACAGTAGATCCTTACGTGAGTGTAATTGAAAGAGAAGCTTTTGCCAAGAGATGTTACATTGAAATGGTTTTAAAAGATATCCGTACCTAACACTTTGGAGGTCGAGAGAGAGAAAGAAACCGACAACAAATTAATCCACACTAGCATTTCGTCTTGTGAAATGGAAAATACATCTGCTGTAGTTATGTTTTATTAACTATGTTTTAGTAGATATAGCCCCAAACCATAAGTTGATTATATTCTATCTGTTATGTTAAGGCATTTTCATATTGTACATTGAAAATTGTCCGAAACGACCGCCCGATTAGGTTAAAAACTTAGTACTGAAAACAGATTGAATCTTCAAAGGGAGACAACACGAATTCAAAGATGGAAAGAGAGCCTTTATTCGGAGATAAATGAATGAAAGACAAAGATCCCCTCCACGAAAATGAAAGAAAACAGAGGGGTTATATTTAGTGCAAACCCAAGACAAAAATAATCCAAAAGAAGATAATGTTTTCGTTGGGAGTTACATGCATGAAAGACGGTGACAAATATTACAGAAAAGCGGAGGAAGTTTTCAGTGAGAGGTAAATAGGAAAGACAAAGACACCACCACCACCACCACCACCCAAAAAAAAAAGAAGAAAAGAAAATAGAGTAAGTGTTTATCGGGAAGAAAATTTATGAAAATGACAAGGACAAAAATTTCCCAGAAAAATTGAGTCTTTGTAAGTCGAAATGACAAAGACGCCTCCTCCCCTCGTCTCCCTCTTCAAAATAAAATATCAATAAATGAGTAAATAAAACGAAAAGAAAAAAAGGAACATTCCCGAGAAAGAGAGGTAATGTTTTTTTCCCCCAGATAAGTTATGAAAGCCGAATTTGTTTCAGGAAAAGGAAGTTTGTATTGAGATGGGGGGGGGGGGGGGGGATGGGAAGGATGGGGTCAGAAAGAAAAAGATCAACCCCCAAAACAACCCGGATGAAGAAAGAGATGTCTTTATTAGGAGTTAAATGTATGGAAGATGAAGACAATAATGTTTCAGAACAAGGTAAGGAATTTTGACCAGGACGTGAATACATGAAGGGCGCAGACAGTATGTCGCAGTAGAAAAGAGAGGGAGTCCCAAAGGGGAGATAAATCTTTAAAAGACAAATAATGAAAATGTTGAAGAATGCAGGGAGCGGGTGGGGGGGGGTATGAGGAGATAAATCCGATAAAAATGTTTCAGGTAGGGGGAGAGGGGGTGGGTAAGGGAGGTAAATATCCGAAAGAAAAGATAAATCTGTTCCAGAAAGAGACTGGAGTCTTAAAGGGGAGGTAGCCCCATGAAAGACAAAAGAAAGAGGTAGCCCTGAGGGGAGGTAAATGTATGAGAAAAAATATTGCAGGAAAAGGACTATTTTAGGGGGAGGGGAGGTACATCTACAAAAGAGAATAGAGAACGATGTTGCAGAACATTGCAAGATATAACATGTTTGGAAGATCGGTAGGTGTCAGAATGGTCAGTGTGAGATGAATGGTTGGTCATGTGAATGAATGTTAGTGAGACCTTAATGTGTCCTTCGTCTCTTCACCCTTCAGGTTTTCATCGACACTAACGTGAGGCCATTCAGTGACGTAGTGTGTGTGTGTGTGCGCGCGCGCGCGCGCGTGTGTGTGTGTGTACGCGCGCGCGTGTGTGTGTGTGTTTATATACGTGCACGTGTGTGTGTGTGTTGTGTTTGCGTGTGTATGTGTGTGTGTGTGTGTGTTTTCATGTGTGTGTGTGTGTGTTGTCTTAGAGTGGTGTGATAATCGGTCCTCTAACATGCATCCGAGCCTGTGTGCGCGTGCATACATGCGTTTATGTGCGCGTGTATGCATACGTATTTTGGCATACGTCTTTTTGTTTGTTTGTTTGTTACCTAAAGGGAGATTTGTAGGATATCTACTACGTTTGTAAATCTAAAATCATCTAGTTTGAACAGCGTTGAAATGCTGAACAGCGTTTAGTTCCTTGACTACACCCATTTATGTCCATGTTGTGGCTGTTTTCAGTCTGGCACTACGGGGAACCCCAAGGGTGTGATGCTGAGTCACGACAATGTGAGTACTGCTACAAGGCTGTTTGAGATCTGGCTTGGTGTTGTGTTTTTTTCCTGTGTGTGTTCTAATTGATTCCATCTATTCACACCCTCTCCCCGACCCCCTCTCTAAATTTTTCTGTCAACTTGTTTATCCTTGTATTTTAGTTGATCGGCAGAAATTTCGTCTTTCCTTTTTTCAAAATGTTAATGTCTTGTATTAATGTTTTTGTTTTCATATAAAGAGTTTGTTTTGTCGAGTGGGCTATAAGATACGTGATTTAATTTGATTCGGTGCTTATGTAGTGCCTATCGTGTGTTGTGAATTGTAAGGATAGTCTTGTACGTGTCATGCTATGTAAAAACGGTAATATTAGCGAACAATCGTACTTTTGACATTCTGCTGCCTGTTGAAGTGTGTATGCTTGTACTGTTAAATATTTTCTCCCTCCCTACCTCCCTCATTCTGTGTGTGCGTGTGTGTGTATGTGTGTGTGTGTGTGTGTGAAGGGATAGGTAACTGGGACGGTGTCGTTGTCTGCAGATCACCGTTGACGATTCCCTATTCCGTTGTTGTCGTCGTCGGATCATAAAGTTGTTGTTTATACAGATCACGCGGATCCCCTTTGCAGATAAAATCGTCCTTGTTTGTCAACCACACGAGTTTTATTTACTGATTAGGAGGTCTTTTCTTTTCTTGCCTCTTTATTATTTATTTTATTCTATTTTGTTTCTTTATTATTATTATTATTATTCAAATTTTTTTTTGCTTCGCTGACGAGGCGGTTTGTCGTCTCGCGCAGATCACGTGAGCAGTCCGCCCGAATGACCGTCATTGTTGTTCTCACGTGCAGATCACGTGGACGCTGGGCTCGCTGAAGTCGGAGGCGTCCCGGCAGATGCCCTTCCGGTTCGGCGAGATGTGCATGGTCAGCTACCTGCCGCTCAGCCACATCGCCGCGCAGCTGCTGGACATCTACGTCGTCATGAGCTACGGCGGCACCACCTACTTCGCCCAGCCTGACGCTCTGAAGGTACAGCTGTCTGGGGTCAAGGTGTGATAATGAGAATGATGTAGAAACAGCATGGGAAATTGAGAGATGATTGTAGCGGCATGTTTTGATAAGCATAATGATAATGCGAATAAGAATGAAATTTCAGTAGCGTGTTTCATATTCAGAATAATAATGTGAATAAGAATAAGTAAGTAATATGATAATCATAATAATGATAATAATATAATAATGATGATGATGATAAGTTATGATAATATTTTGGTAGTTATTGCTGTAATGATGATCATAATGGTAGGAACGTATGGTGATCTGATAACAACGGTAGCAAGGTTGTCGAGGAAAAAAAAAACATGAATGTAATGTGTTTTGATGATACCGGTATTTTAGTGGTGGTGATGATAATTTGTACTAATATCAGCAGTAACAGTAAGGAGTAAAAAATGCTGAAAAACAAGCCAGTTATAATCTTAGAAATATATGTGATGATAACTTAATTTTCCTTGTGCAGTTTGAAGTAATACACGTGTGTGTGCGTTGCGCTTTTTTCTTATATTTGTGCATGTTCATCTAGCTTGTGTGTCTTTTATGCAATGCGTATTCTAACTGGCGTGTTTTACTGTTTGCGAAATTACACTTGGACAGGATTTTTAACTTTTGTTCTAGTTTAGCTTTTTTAAATGTTTGTGTGTGCTTTAAATTAAAGTCAAGAACTTGTAATGAATACTGCTGCTGCTACTACTACTACTACTGCTACTTACTACTGCTACTGCTGCTACTGCTACTATTACAATTACTATAGTACTACTACTACCACTACTACTACGACGACTACTACTACTACAACTACTACTACTACTCTCACCACTTCCACTACTACTACTGCTATGTCGCCGCCTGTGCTGCCATTGGTGTTGGTAAAATTGTATTCACATCGGTTGGATCGTATTCTGAGATTAAGGCTCTGCCGTCAGATTTTGTCTCCTCATGCTGGTCGACATAAGAGAGAGAGACGTCCTGTTAATAGTCCCAGTGACCACAGAGGCCAGTGTGTGTGTGTGTGTGTGTGTGTGTGTGTGTGTGTGTGTGTGTGTGTGTGCACGCGCGCGGGCGTGGTGGGGGAGGTCTGGAGGACATCCCAAGGAGGTACAGCCTCCACCTGTATCTTGGCGTACCCTGGGTGTGGGAGACGGGACGATGATACCGTGCATGACTGTGATGACGATGATGGCGATGTTGATAGCCATTCTGATGGTTTATGGTGTATGACAGGATAATCTAGGGGATACTCTACAGTCCGATGTAGTTAGAAATACCCCGGGTTGAGGAGACGTTATGACGATATTGATGATGATGACGATGATGATGTCAACGACGACGATAATAATGATAAGAATACTGATGATAATGATAATTATAACAGTAATGATAACAATAATAATAATAGTATTAATGGTGTGCGATCGGGCAGTCTTGGGAACACCATAAGGGAGGCGCAATCCCACTTGTTCCCTCGGGTGTGAGAGACGTGCCAATGATAATCATCATTACGATGATGACGATGATGACGACGATATTGATGATGATGATGACGATGAAGATGCCGATGATGATGATGATGACGATGACGATGACGGTGTGTAACAGGGCAGTCTTGGCGACACCCTGAGGGAGGTGCAGCCCCACCTGTTCCTGGGCGTGCCCCGAGTGTGGGAGAAGTTCCAGGAGCGGATGCAGACAGCGGCCCTCAGCATCACGGGCATCAAGCGGAGGATCAGCCGCTGGGCCAAGGGCGTGGGCCTGAAGGGCAACTACGCCATCATGAATGGGTGAGGGAGTGTGTGTGAGAGAGAGAGAAAGAAAGAAAGCGAGAATGTGTGTGTTTCACACACAGACACCACACACACACACACGCGCACACACACACACACACACACACACACACACACACAGATTACATTTGTCTCGTTTGCATTGGGGATGAAGTGGATATGAAACGATAGGAAGCTGAATCCGATGCTAGACTGTTCAGGTTTATTCTACTCTTTTTCAAACATTTTACTTCTCTTTGACTCTTTGTGTCGGGCTACGCGATTTGCAGAATTTCGTATTCTCACACCCGATTGGTAGTGACTCTGTGCTGCGTTCACCAGTGTACACACTCTGTGTGCCGCGGAGTCCCCACCGTCACCAAGGGAGAAGATGAAGAAAGTCATATCATGTTGTTCATTGCTTGCCTTCCACAGAGACCATCTCGCGGCCAAGGGCACGTTCAAGTCAGAAGCATGTGTATGTACATGTGGTACATGAACACGAGAAGACTAAAACCACAGGCTAGGTCACGAAATGAAAAGACTGATCTGAAATCAAAGCGTGTCAGTGACCACGTTTTAACCAGATAAAACGGAAATTACTGAATTCCTGTAACAGAATCACGATGGGTGGAGAATCTCGGGAGCAAGGTCTTGATGGAATCTGCAGTAAAAGGGAAGGTCAGCGTGGAATCTAGTGCCATTAAGGAAGCATGGAGGATGAAACTAAAAAAAAAAAAAAACTCAAACAAACAGGGATGACTAAGAAACCCTTCAGAAGTTATAAACACTACTTGGAAAGATGTGTTTTTTTTTGTTTTAAATCTTCCCGTTGCCCTACTACAGGCAGAGCCCCTCTTTCACCATGGCCATCGCGGACAAGATCCTGTTCAAGAAAGTGCGCACCTTGCTGGGCATGGAGCGGTGCGAGATGCGGCTGTCTGGGGCGGCGCCCATCACCAGGAGACCCTGGAGTACTTCATGGGCGTCAACCAAACGCTTTGCGAGGTCTACGGCATGAGCGAGTGCACAGGTGAGTTGGCGTTGGTGTCAGGAGAGCGGGAGACTCGCCCCAGAGGGAGGTAGATAGGGTAACCCTGGGGTATTGGTTATGACTGGACGACGATTATGGAATAAACATTAAGGAATAATAGCTATGGTAATGATCATGATGAGAGTACAATAGAATGGTGATGGATTGGTAACCTTTGAATAACAGCCTTGAAACTATGAAACGATTTTAATGGAATGATAATCATGAAATGACGAGAAAAAAAATCGAAGATAAGATAAGATAAGATAATGTTACTTATAGCCCAGCCGACCGCAAAGGGCCACATCAGGGCTGTCACCACGTTAAAATCAACTCACAAGTCATTCATTCACACAATTCTTTAAAATACATCGAAAAACCATCCGAAAGTTTGTTAAAAATCTTTCCACTGTAAAAACTCAGATCCGATGAAAAATGTTAATCTCTTTCAAGAACTCAAAGATGGCATCAGGTGGGACATCTCTGAACAAGGTTTTCATGGAATCTGCCGTAAAATGTTTGTGTCTCACATCGTGCAAGTCCCAACACTCTAAAAGAATATGTTTCATTGTGAGTGGCACATGACATGGAATGCACCACGGAGCTTCTTCACTCTTTAAAAGGTACGAATGGGTAAAATACGAATGGCCGGTGTGCAGCCGGCACAGAACTGTTTCTTCTTTACGACCACCAGACACAGATGGGAGAAACTCCTTAAGGTTTGGACGGATCTGAAAGAGTTTGTTATCCGTCTGTGGTATTCCAATCCTCCTGCCAGAGGTCTCCCACATAATCGTTAATTTTGGGTTTCAGATCTGAGCAGGGGATATATATGTTGGACAGTTTCTCTCTTGTGGCATTCTTGGCTAAACGATCAACCATTTCGTTCCCTCCAATGCCAACATGACCAGGAATCCAAGCCAAAATAATGTTGTAACCATCCGCTTTCAACTTGGTCAAAAGTTCAAAAAAGTGTAAAAGTTCTGGGTGCTGAAGGTTGCGGCCAGCTATGGCCTCCAACGCTGACAGTGAATCTGACAGAACCAGAAAGTCCCTCTTCTTAGATTGTGAGATTATCTTCAATGCCAGAGCCAGAGCAGTAAGTTCAGCGGTATGTAGTAAAAGAGTAATAGCTGTTGAAGAAATGGTGACGGAATAATGACGATAACATGATAATGACAGTGGAAAGGTAATAAAATCATAACACCGTTGTCAATCATGAAGGCGGAATAATGATAATGGGTTGATGGGCATGACACGTTAATACGAGAATAATGACTGTGGATTGACAATAAAGGAATAAACGCAGTGAAAATGATGATGGTGAGATACAGACGACGGGGCGACGATAGTCATGTAACGACAATCGGAAACGATAGCAGCGAAAATGGTGATGGTAGGGTCATGATGACTTTGGATCAGTAACAAAGAAACAGCAACGAAGACGATAGCGCCATAATAATGACGACGAGGTGACGATGAGCATGTGATTTCAGTAAAGTAATAACGGCCGAGGACGGGGTGGGGGGAGGAGAGTGCCGCAGAGGGCGAGTGGGCGCTCGAATTTTGCAGTCTGACATGAGTGGTTCAAGGACTTTGTGAGAAGGTGACAAAAATCTTGTTAAACATTGGACTCGGCAGCATTTGTATGCTACTGCATCAAGACTTCTCTCCATTTACACACAGTAAATTGTCTAAATAGAATGTTTGTATTGATATAATTATATGGGCTGATTATATTGCGGGTTGTTTGTATGATGCTGTTGCTTTATAATGAATGTATACGGATTTCTATCAGTGTAATATTTTATGAAAAGAGAACGTTTTTTGAAGGGTGAAAAAAAAAAGGAACACCAGTCAAGAAAATGAGACAGAGTTGACATTGGGAATGATGGCAGTCAGCTGTTTTGTGCTTGTGTCACGTAATGGTCATGTTAATACTGATAAAACAGAATTGGTTATTTGTAATCCATCAGTTCCTGGATGTGTGTGTATATGCGCGCGCGCGTGTGTGTTTGTGTGTGTGCGCGTGCGTGCGTGCGTGTGTGTGTATGTGTGTGTGTGTGTGCGTGCGTGTGTTTGTGTGTGTGTGCGTGTGTGTGTGTGTGTGTGTGTGTGTGTGTGTGTGTGTGTGTGTGTGTGTGTGTGTGCAGGCCCCCACACCAACACCTTCCCCAAGGTGAACCGGGTGGGCAGCGTGGGCAAGGAGCTGCCGGGTACCAGCACCGTGCTGGCCAGCCCTGATGAAGACGGCAACGGAGAGGTCACACAGCCAGCTCTCATTCTCTGTCTGTCTGTCTCTCCTTCTCTCTCTCTCTCTCTCTCTCTCTCTCTCTCTCTCTCTCTCTCTCCTTCTCCTCTCTTTCTCTCTCTCTGTCTGTGTCATTGTCTGTCTGTCTGTGTCTGTTTCTCTCTTAAAACGGCAATAGAGAAGAACGAGGTCCGTCTCTTCTCCGTCTTGCATCCTTTCTCTCTCTGTCTCTGTCTCACTGTCTCTCTGTCTCTTTCTCCGTCACTCTCAGTCTGTCTGTCTGTCTGTCTGTCTGTCTGTCTGTCTGTCTGTCTCTCTCTCTCTCTCTCTCTCTCTCTCTCTCTCTCTTTTTAGACGGCACTCTCTTTCTCTCTCTGTCCCCCCACTCCCTCTCTCACTGTGTCTCTGTCTGTCGGTCGGTCTGTCTGTTTGCTTGTCTCTATGTCTGTCACATTCTTCTGTCTTTCCCTTTCTTTCTGTCCCTTGCTTACTTTTAGTCTATTCCTACCACTGTACCCTAGTCATTGGACTAGTAGCCACACTGTTTAAACCGTTTGTTTGAAAATTTAGATGTATTATGAAATAAAAAGAAATGCTCCTCAAATCCCTCGACATTTGAATTGGAAATACGTTTGTAGCATAGAGGAATATGGAGAGGAGGAGGAGGGATAGAGAGAGAGAGGACTGGGCCATATCAGTACCAGTGTCATGGAGTTCAGTGCGTAGCCAAGTGGAGAACGTGAAGCACAGAGTATCAGTACACATATGTGTATTCATACACACACCTGCACACACCTACACCTACACACACACACACACACACACACACACACACA
>CM065722.1:24392133-24412133 GCA_033310375.1 Conus canariensis
TCTGTAGTGTGCTCTGTGCGCCCGCATTACTAAGTAGTAGAGTACTTTTCTTGTCAGCTGTCATAACGTGAGCTGATAGAAGTTCTAATCGTGCAGCAAAAAAAGAGAAGAAAGCTTTGAATTTGGAATAAAACTGGTAAGAAATGACAGTTAATGTATACTTCGTTGTGATACTAACAAGGCTGAAAAGAAGAGAATAGAATATGGTCCTTTCGTTGAACTAACAATGCTGAAAGACCGAGATAGAATAGGGCTTTCATGGTTGAACAAGTGAAAAGAAGAGAATAGAATATGGTCTTCAATGACACATTGACATATGCTTGTTTTCTAGCCTTGCTTCCTTAAGATACGAACCAGAGAGATTTTCAGGGTTGAAAAAAGAAAGATTAAAATATGGGTCTTCAGTGGACCATTGACATACGCTTGTTTCCTACAAATATGGGTCTTCAATGACTATTGACATATGCTTGTTTCCTACAAATATGGGTCTTCAATGACTATTGACATATGCTTGTTTCCTACAAATATGGGTCTTCAATGGCCATTGACATATGCTTGTTTCCTACAAATATGGGTCTTCAATGACCATTGACACGTTTGTTTCCTAGTCCTCTCTCTGTAGCGTGCTGTCAACATCAGGATGTGCGTTGGTTGGTTGGTTTGTTGCTGCTGTTGTTGTTTTGGGAGGGACGTGTACTATTATCGGATTTGTTTGACTGCTTCGGTAATATAACAGTTTTTAGGTATCAAATCCACTCAATGGTTCCAGAATACTGTTGCAGGTTGTCTTCATTTCATTCATGTGCCTACTTTAGACAAACCGGTCTCGTTGATTTTTCCAATAGAGCATATACCTACCAATGCCTTTATCTTGTCTCCACAGGTGGAGGTGAACGTGGACACCCAGGAGCCCACCGACACGCTGACGGCGGTGGCCCAGGAGTGGGTGAAGGGGGTGGGATCGACGGCCACCACCGTGTCCGCCATCATCGAGCCCGGCGACCGCGTGGTGCTGCAGGCGGTGCAGAGAGGGATCGACCGCGTCAACAGCCGGGCCGTGTCCAACGCCCAGAAGATCCAGAAGTGGTCCCTGCTGCCCAAGGACTTCTCCATCCCCGGGGGAGAGCTGGGTGAGTTGGGGGGGGGGGGATTGGAAGTGGGATGATGGGGACCAGGGAGGAGCTGGATCCAAACCTGTTGCCTCCCTGAAGCTGGAGGTTATCTCGGTGCTAATTTTCTAAGACTCATCTGCTAGCTTTAGTGGCTCAGACAAGAAAACTGGAGCATTGGCGTAAAGCTTCATTATCATTATTATTTCTTGAAAACTGCTAAGGAAATTTCGCTTTAGATCATTCTGAAGGATTTGAAGCTTATGCGATGGGCCTGACATTAAAAAAAATAAAACGATGTATCTTTCATCAATTTGCTACCTCATTTTCTCCTTTAAGTTTCTCCTTCCTGTGTTGCGTTCTTTCCTTTCTTCTTTTCTTCCCGTTTTTCGGCTTCGTTCGCAGGCTACATCGATGAGCCAATTCAGCAGATCATTAGTTCGGGTTTTCCGATGTCTATCCAACACGGTCGCCAGTGAAACCTCGGACGGACATTTTTCTTATCGAAAGCACCTGTGTGGCAGTTGCCTCACCATCTGATCTTGCTGTCTGCAGAGACAAGTTGGAGGGAGCGCCTGTTTCAGTTGTTGTGGTCTGTTGTGAGCCATGTCAAACCTCATCAGGACACTGTTTGTCTTCTGTCCACATCCTGAAGAAGTTCTTCATCCTGTTATGGCGGATCATGTTGTTGACTTGCTCCCCTGTCAGCAAGGCAATTCTGGGAAAAGCCACAGGTATCTGTAGGAGCTCCGTAATGCCACTGTCTGACCATTAGTCAAGTTGTAGCGACTTCTTGAAGAGTTTTGGACAGAGAGCGTTCTGATCGAATCCGATAGTACTCTGCGCTTGATGTCTGAACCGCGAAAAACAGCCTGCACGAGGGATTATCATAATTGTGTTTCTCTTCTTCTTCTTCTTCTTCTTCTTTTCTTCTTCTTCTTCTTCTTCTTCTTCTTCTCTCTTCTTCTTCTTTCTTCTTCCTATTATTGTTGTTATCATCATGATTATGATCAATGATCCATGATCATCATCATCATCATCATCATCATCATCATCATCATCATCATCATCATTCATTCTTTTCTTCTTCTTCTTCTTCTTCTTCTTCTTCTTCTTCTTCTTCTTCTTCTGCCGTCTCCATGTCTGATCAGTGAGGTCGTGTTCACAGGACCCACGATGAAGCTGAAGCGTCCAGTCATCCACCAGATGTACTTCAAAACCATCGACGCCTTTTATGAGGAGAAGCCTGCTGCTGCCGCTGAGGCCCCGGCCTCGGCGTCTGCTGCTGCTGCTGCTCCCGCCTCTGATGGGGCCACCAATGCTGCTGATGTGGCTCCTCCCTCTCCTGCCGCGGAATCCACTTGAAATCCCATGCTGCATTATTTGTCTTAGGTTATCATAGTCCCTAGAGTCGTTGTAGCACGCAGAGGTTTTGTTTTCTTACTGTGTTAGGATACTGGTGTGACAATGTGTGTGGCAGGGCTGGCTGGCTGTGCGTGTGTGTAGAAACAAAATACCTCCTCGTACTTTGGAATGCTAATCTTGGTCACCCCTCTCTCTGTTTGTTGCCTCTCTCTCTCTCCCCTTCTCTCTCTCTCTTCTCTGTCTCTGTCTCTTCTCTCTCTCTCTCTCTCTCTCCTCTCTCTCTCTCTCTCTCTCTCTCTCTCTCTCTTTGTCTTATCGTCTTCTCCCTCTCTCTTTCTCTCTCACTTTCTTTTCCCTCCCTTCCTCTCTCTCCAACTCTCTCCCCTTCTCTCTCTCTCTCTCTTTTCCCCTTCCTTCCTCTTTCTCTCTCTCTCTGTCTCCCTGTCTCTCTCACTGTGTGTGTGTATGTGTGTGTGTGTGGTGTGCTGTGTGTGCGTGCATGCGCGCGCGCTAAATAAAGAGGACGGGCAAGGGAGTGCGAGGGAGGGGGGGGGGGGTTCTGTCCTGAACCGATCCGTTCGTTACGTTTTTTTAGATGTTTGTCTTTTTAAAAGAAACAGTTGTGGGCAAATGTTTTGATTGGCATCTTTAAGTTCGAATCTATGCAAAAACCTGACCCAGAAAGACTCGAGTAGTGTCATTCTGATCGATCCAAAAGAGCAGTTAATAATTTGTCGCTTGTTCACTAGTGTCTGTCCGTTTTCTGTCGTATTCGGGGTAGCCTGCCAGTGTTTATGCCCTCTGGGGAACACCAACTCAGCCAAGGCCCATTTCACTGTTGTTGGTTCGCGTAGAATGACCGAGCCGGTGTCTGCTTTCAGTGCGCTCGGGTCAGCATGCCTGGATCGATTTAGATAAAACAAAAAATTGTAGTCGAAATGACATTGAAGCATGTAAGAACTGTTTGCTCGGAGTAGTTTTATTGTATGTGGTGCGTTTGGTGTATGCTTGTGTGCGTGCGTGCGTGGTGTGTGTGTGTGTGTGTGTGTGTGTGTGCGCGCGCGCGCGCGCGCGTGTGTGTGTGTGATGAAAAGAGAGAGTAATTTCAGGTTTAGCAACCACACCCACCAGCAGTGACTGGGCTAACAGATGTATCCATTCCAGGAGAGCAGGAGAAGGGGAACCATCGAACACTATGCTCATGCCACCAGAACGAACGTCTGTTCAGATGGGGCATTGAACAGGTCATTTTTATTTCGGCCACATGTGGGATTCGACCTTGCCACGTCTGTATGTGAACTCGGTAAACTAACCACTGAACCAGTCATGCACAGGATGTGGAGGTAGAGTCAGAGGTTTAAGTTTCGTATGTACATGCGCGTCCGCGTGCGTGCAGTTTTCATTCTTCTTTTTCTTATTATTATACTGTCCTAACAATCATTGTCAAGCAGTTTAATGCAGCTTGATGAGTTTTAAGGGTTGGGTAATCGTTACGAAAATAATGTCTTTACTGATGTAAGCGTTCTCTCGCAGATATCAAAATACCCTTTCCATTTATGTTGTAAGTTTTGTCGTTAACATTCCCACCACATCATTAGGAATCTCATTTGTGATGGCATGTTAGAAATGTTGTATGAGCGCAGTGCTACGATTGCGCTATTGTTGTTGTCGTTGTTCGTGCGTTTGTGCGTGCGTGCGTGCGTGCGTGGTTGTGTGTGTGTGTGTGTGTGTGTGTGTGTGTGTGTGTGTGTGTGTGTGTGTGTGTGTGATTCATTCGCTTTTTTCTGTCAGCATGATATTAGATCCTCGGCATTATCAGTGGTCGTATCTTCCGGACTGACCTAGCCTAAAGCGTTTGTATATTGATGATAACACTCGTTGCATAGTACTGCTCAATAAATGTAATGCTGAGACATATCAAACCTTATCTACTCATTGTCCATATTTTTTGACGGAGCTTTTACATGTACATGGTGCGAATATTTATCCGCTGTGACTTTGAACTGCTGAGAGAGGGCATCTACGGTTTCACTTTCTGTGCACATATATGATTAGCTGATAAGCTCATCTCAATATTTTAACGTCACCATGAAGTTTTGACAGTTGCAAAACGTGTGATCTTGAAGAAAGCTCTTTCTTGATCGATTGCAAGTATTTAGCAAACTGTCGAGTTCTTGATATACAAGTGTAAACGTTTTTTTTTTTCACCTGAATACTTTAGTAGTGCTTCCACCTTCACTGGAGCTTGTTACAAACATTGTTACTGACAAGTTACGTGCGCTTCTACTGCTGTCATATTCAGTTCTGTCAAGCGCTTGGCAGGGAAAAGCTGATGTCAGATAAAACAATGGAATGTCATAGGAAATGGGCATTAACTGCAGCTTATGAGATTCGTTAAAAATCCGTTGAAACGGTTTTTATTACGTGGCTTGTTTGGAACTTCAAGGCTTGAATACAATAACTGCTATCATGATCAATTAAAAAACAGACATATCAGCATGAGTCGCGCGTCTTTTAAGGCAGCTAGATATCCGCACATATACCCCAGCATATACAGGCCTGTATATAATTATGTTGGACTTCACTCAGCTAGATTTGAAGCATAGCTTTTTGCACAATAGATTGTTTACAGGTCAGAAGGTTTTTTTGCCCTGTATATACCGCGTGTCGTATGTGCATTGGTAGAATTTTTGTTATCTGTTGTAGTAGTTTTTTTTTTAAATTATAAATGTACATTATATATTCACGTTTGTTTTAAGGATTTGTTTACAGAAGCAACAACAACAACAACACACACACATCCACACACACACACACACAAACACACACCACACACACACACACACACACACACACACACACACACACACACACACACACACCTGCGCTGCACGCACGCACGCACACACACCATGCTCGCGTGGACGCAGACCCCACACGCAGGCATACATGTGTACATAAAATACTTTTTAATTATGATTTTTGTCATCCAGTACACACATTTTTTTTTTCAGAACAAATTTATTTATCTAGCACAAACCGGAAACTGTTAATTACGCATTTCATCATCCGGTAAAACTGTGTGCCTGTCGGTTGTTTTATGGGGTTTCCTCGGTGTTCTGTGAACAGGATGTGCGTGGTTTTGTTTTCTTCATTGCCTTACAGTGGCGGTCAACGATGCAGCGTTATCGCACTCACCGTTTATTGGCATGCTAGTTGGAAACAACGTTAGTCCTCGTGACTGGAAAAGGAAAGACCCAAGGGAAATCACCATCTTTCTCTTTGTAGGGGTGAGTTCCCCTGACGGGCATGCCTTCGGAACGTATACCCTGTGCACAAATCAAAGAACCAATCAAAAGTGTCGTTGCTGACGTGGAGCACGGAAACAAGTAATGGCGGTACATCGTTTGAAACGATTTCGTTGTCGACCTCTAGCCCGTAGACACACAACATTTGTCTTGTTGGTATGGGAGACTGTGAGTCTGAAATGATAGGAGGATGACTCGGAGACCAGGTTGTTTGAACTGTAAACTCAACTGCGATTAGCTACAATCGAATCGGCGGCGGCGTATTTCATGAACTGTTTTTTTTTAGTGCACTGTATTGCTGCTGTTGCTACCGCTGCTCTTCGTGGTTCTCAAACATGCTTTCAACCAAGGTTGGGCACCCACAGTCGGCTTGGCTGTAAGAATTGAATTGCTGAGATTTGTTGTTGTATTATTCCCCTTCGTGCACATGAGCAATGCCATTATATGCCATTGTCTACATTTTCTCTGCCATCTCTCGTAATGTGTAATTTTTTTATTTCATTTTGTTGTTGTTATTTCATTTTTCGCAGTGCTCTGACTGGAACAAAAGTTCTAACCGCTCTGTCCACATAAAGTAGCAGTTTGTGGATACACTTATGATCTCCAGTATTTTAAGTTTGTTGGTGAACATTCCAGTCGACGGTTATCCGAACATGATGATTTATTGTTCCCAAAGAGTTATTTACCTGTACTTGTTTTTAGTTTTTGCTGCCTTATTTACTCGCTAAAGGCCTAAAGATGTATATCTGAAATTTGGTGGCCGGTGATTTTTTTCTTGTTTGCTTTTTGAATAAACTTTATTTTCTTCACAAAATATGTAGAACAAAAGAAAGCAACGAAATATCATGCTTCAGTTTGACAATAGTACGTTTCGTAACTATACTTCGGAAAATGATCGTCGTGACACTGTTGATAATTGAAACCCGCTTTTGTAGTATAGAGTAAGACATGTCCGCAAGATGTGAGGGTCAGTTTGAAGATTACCAGTGCCTGCTGAGTCACAGAACTGCTGCCTGTCACAGACTATGCAATTGGATTTTATCTCCACTGACTTCTCACAGAACAAGGTGAAATGGATGGGGAGGGTTGGGGAGGGGACGGGTTGGATAAGCCATTTTTCTTATGGCATGCGGTTGTACTCGATTCTTGTATTTTTCTTTAACTAATGATGTTTGTAATTGTATGACAATGTTATTAAAAAGCCTGCTACTTGAAAAAATAATCATTTGTGTTTTGGTGGTGGTGGTGGTGGTGGTGTGTGTGTGTGTGTGTGTGTGTGTGTGTGTGTGTGACAGACAGACAGACAGACACACACACACACACACACACACACACACACACACACACACACACACACACAACAGAGAGAGAGAGAGAGAGAGAGAGAGACGGACGTACATGTAAAGAACTATCTATTTGCGCGTGCTTTCAACTCGGAACTCTGTTTCGCGCTTGTTTCCCGCAAGACAGCTGATTCCCCCCAGTGGGCACAACATCCCCACAGTCCTCCCTATATCCTCAGTCATGCCAAGGTGGTGTCTCCAGTCCAGTCCTTCACGCTGGTCACCCAAGACTTAAAGGTCGACCCCCGTACATTACCATGCCCCATGGAACGGCACTGGAGAGGTTAAGGCTGTCGGTAAGAGGTGGGGATAGAGTATAGTTCGCCAGCTTCTGGGTTGACTGCCTGCCTGCCGCAGTCGTTCGTCTTGTGCCCCTTGTATGATAATCATGTGGAAAATCTATGCAGCGTTTATTGTCGAGTATGGGAATTTCTCGCTGAAGATCCGCTGTCAGTACCCAGGTCTGACCTCCACGGAAGAGGATGGAGAAGAACGGAGACCTGCAGAGTTAACTGGCTTGATTTGACGGATGACGTGGAGTCTTGTCATGGCAGCAGCCGCCATCTTGACCTTCTTTGTTTGGCTGCTGGTCTAGCTGTGGTGAAGAGTCCCAAGACACGGGTAGTGGTTCACTTCTTCCAGTGTTCGCCTCCAAGAGCTGACTAGCTGATGTCATAGAAGCGTTCTGTCCATCACTATAAAGAGCTGCAATGCGGTACCCAAATGCAATACGATGAACGGTTGCGAAGTTCCGGCACTCTACGGAAACGCCAAAAGCTTGTGGCCTTTGTGGCCAGTTTCGATATTTCATCTCTCTTTCTGTTTCTCGTCTCTCTCTCTCTGTCTCTGTCTCTGTCTCTCTCTCTCTCTCTCTCTCTCTCTCTCTCTCTCTCCAATCCCCGCACCACACACACACACAGCACACACACACACCACACGACACACACCCACAGCATACAACGCAACACTCACGTCGTTGTGTTAACCTTTTTTCCCCGGTCCCAGATTTGTTTCCCCCGTCTAATATCGCGTAATGTGGAAAGACGTAAAACAAAACAACAACAACACACATGCACACACAACACACACACACACACACACACACACACACACACACACACACACACACACACACCACACACACTTTTGTTCTCTTTGTCTCCGACTACGTGTGTGAAAGAGACAATCCGGGTTTGCAGACTGAATAATTCGGACACTTCGTTCACTTGGTAGAGTCGTGAAATGTTGCAACCGGCCAAAAGTCCCAAAGTTTGCACTTTTGTCCCGCCTGTAACGTGCCGGAATGTTGCAAGCAGCCATAATCCCATGTGAGAATACATGGCTGACTACGACAATACGGCCGTAGACCTATAACCTCAGCCATCTCAATCTCTGACAAGCTAACTCCAGCGCGGCACAACAGTGGACAGCCAAGTTCGTTGGTGAAGTGAGCTTGAACTGATTCAGCGTGAGGCTTGTGGACCGCGGGGCAATATGGCATTTCACCCAGGCAATGGTGCCTTTCTCTTCTCCAATGAAATGGATTGAAGTGAACTCTGGATTGTTTACGTCTTGAAGAGAGGGTTACCTTGCTTTTTTGTGTCCTTGACCTTAAGTATAAAATCTAGTTATGTATATATATATTTTTTTCATTAAAAGCTTTTTGTTGAATTCCAAATATGAAATTGGATGTCCTCTCTCTCTCTCTCTCTCTCTCTCTCTCTCTCTCTCTCTCTCTCTCTCCTCCACACACACACACACACACACACACACACACACACACACACACACACATGGACATACACAAAAGCACAGACACATACATATGTTCTGAAATACATAAAAGCATGTGCATGCCTTCATGTGCGCGTGCACACACACTGTCACATACTTAAGTGCGCGCATGCAGTACATACACAACCACACACACACACAACACACACACACACACACACACACAACACAACGGAGAGAGAGAGAGATGGGGGGGGGGGGGAGGGAGATCATTGGGGAGATCATGATCGTTTGGCCGACTGGTTTTATCCTTGGTCACGTAATGCATGCGCAGTCCCAATGTAAGGAGTTCCGGTGAGGAGGGTCACGTGGTCAGCTGTCATCTGCAGCTGTTCCGGCTACGGCTGAGGTGTGAAAGAATCCATGTTGACTGGTGCGTGTGGTTCTCTTTGTCGGCTCTACACCTCCCACCATTGACCCCGCTCAATCCGTCTGTCTGTCTGTCTGCCTGTTTGTCTATCTGTCTGCATGTCTGGTCTGTCCGTCCGTCCCTCTGTCTGTCCGTCCGTCCGTCTGTATGTCTCACTCTCTCTCCCGCATGTGCGTGCGCGCGCCACAGAACACACACACACACACGCACGGACACACACACACATACACACACGAATGCACGTACACGCACGCACGCACGCACGCATACTACACACACGTGCGCCTGTATGCCATTCAGCCAAGGGGGTGTTGTTCGTCCTAAATGATTGAACATCATTCAATGGTTAAATAGATGTCCTTCCTGAGCTTAAATCATTTAGGTATAATATACATTGAAATTTGTTTAATGTCAACATCACCAAACGTTACTTGAGATATGTAAAAACCTGCTTTGACATACAGTCAAAATTATGATGTAATAGAAAGGGGGGGGGGGGGGGGTCGTGACACTTGGACATGATACATAATGTGACATAAAGAGGCAATAGAACACGTGTCATAAACCAGTACATAAAAGACTTCTTCAAAATTGAATTATAACATGCTTTTTGCTTAAAGTTGTCACAGAGAGAAGCAAACACCGAGCTGTGATATTAGCAGTCGCTATCATCATCATTATTATTATTATAATCATCATCATTACTATCTTTCTTGTTTTGTTCTGCTTTAATATTCAATGCAATATCTAAATATTACAACAAAGTACAAATGAAAAGCATCATCTACAAACGATACCTAATACATACACAGAGCAGATGTTGTCCGTAGGGTATACACAACATTTAACTGTAAATCTATTTAATGGTATAACAAAACGATGAAATAATCGTAATGAAATGATAATGTTAGACACCTTTCAGACCAACGGCCCAACACAACGTGTTTCCAACACATTACTCAGTCTAAGTTTTCGCTACAGGGTTATTTTGGGCACGAAACGTTTCACAGATCTCCCTGTGACATCGGTCGTAACAGTAGGCACACAGGACAAAACACGCAGGGCAAAGCAGCACTGTGTTAGGCCATCCAAAGCAGGCTCCACAGGGAAAAGTAGCCCTCATTTTCCTCACCTTCTTCTTCTGCGTGCGCAGGCTGAAACTCCTGCGGACACTCCCCCCTATATGGGCAGGCAAGTCTTAATCCCATCTACGCAACAAAGGGAGTGGCGTTTCGTGTGTATGACCGTTTTTTAATCCCGCCATTAAGGCAGCCATACTCCATCTTCTGGGAAGGTGCATGTTGGTGATGGGATTTTACGTGTGTGCAAGATGTTATGCGCGCGTTCACACACGGAACCTCGGTTTATAGTCTCATTCGAAGGACTGTATGGGAAAACTAATGTTAACTCCGAGGGAAAAATCCCTCTGTACGGAAATGGCCCGGCGGAGATCCGAACCCGCAACCCTTGGATTACGAGTCCGGCGCTCTACCAACTGAGCTATTCCGGCCCCCATTTTCGTCACCGATAACATGAACGATTCATGCAGGGAAAAGTGGCAAGTGCGTTTCACCTGTGCAAGCAGGCTTGACAATATAATTATTAAGAAAATCATGCACACTATGGTCTAGTTCCTAAGCAGATGTGATGTAGCGCATATGGACCAGTCCGCACGCAGTGACACCCCCTTGATGAAACTGAAACTGTAGTGGGGGAAAAATCAGCATTCCTTGTCTCTCAGAATGACAGACTAGTTGACTAGAGGATGCGTACAGCAAAGAGCAACACAGTTTCACGTGACGGCAGTCAAAACTATCGATACATGCAGCGAAAAATAGGGCAGCCTTTCACTGCCGCCAACAGACTTGACAATACATGGAGGCAAGACAAGCACGGCGCTAAAAATACTGACAGGTAGACTGGTCAATAGTTGAGAGAAAAGTAGTACAACGTGTTCCCTTCCGCCAGCAGACTGGCCCTCGTACAGGAGGAAACACAGTGCTTCTTTAGACGGCAGGCCGACTGGTCGATGTACACAGAGCAAAGGAGAGCTGGTTGACACTACACTGGTTAATATGTGTAGGGAAAGCTAGTTCTATCCTACACTATGACAGACCAGTTGTTATGAGCAGGAAAAAGTAATACTACTTTACACTATAAGTAGATTGGTCGACTTACGTGTAGGGGGAAAAAAGCACTACTTTACACTACGACTGACTGATTGTATGTGCTTGAAAGTAGACTACTTACCTAATAACTGGTCGACTACGTTAGGAAAAACCTACTTTACACTACGACTACTGATGTTATGCGCAGAAAGTATCCCACTTACACTGTAATAGATGGTCGATTAGTAGGGAAAAGAAGCACTACTTTAAACTGCGACGTAGTGAAAAGTAGTTCTGCTTTCCAATACGACTGACTGGTTAATGTGCATAGAGAAAAGTAGCACTACTTTACACTATAACAAGCAGACTAGTCTATTAATTTAGGGAAAAGTAGCCCTACTTTTCAACAAAACAAAACAGACTGGACCATTTATGTTGGGAGGAAAAAACAGTACTGCGTTTCACTACAATAAACAAATAAACCGCACAATGTACGTAGGAGAAAGTAGCGCTACCTTTCACTACAGCGAGTGAACGGGACGATGTATGTGCGGAAAAAAAACTATTTTTCAACTGGGTGACAACCCTAATAAGGCCATTTGCGGTAGGCTGGGTTTTAAACAACATGAATTGTATTGTAAGGAAAAGGAGAACTGGTTTTCATTGCGGCAAACACACCGAACAATACATATTGGGGAAAAGCTGCGCTCAGCAGGAAAAGTCAGAGAACACGGAACTAACCGAATAGATTCCAGAAAGTTCTCCCGGTAGACAAGAGGGAGGATCGAATCGAGACTCTGGCATCGGGGTGAGGAGAGGGAATGAGGGTTGATTACGTATGAGGTGAAGAAATTGTTTTCCAAATTGAGGAGAGAGAGAGAGAGAGAGAGGAGAGAGAGAGAGAGAGAGCGTTAGTTCCTTGTTTTTAGTATTTTTGTATCTTTCTTTTGCTTTTCCTTTCCCCAGCCCCGTCACCAACCCACCAACCCACCCCCATCCCCAATCCCCACCCGCGCACCCGTCACCCCCTCTCCCCTCTTCAAAACAAGCTTAGCGAGGTGAGAGTATCGGAACTCACACATGATGGACGCGTATGGAAATTGGGGCCAGATACATATGCAAATCGCTGACCCCGAAGTGGGTGCGTGGAGAGGAGATTTGTATGCAAATCGAGAGTAGGTCTGTATGTAAAGCAAGCTGGGCGCATGCATCCTGTTACCTCTGGAACGGAATTGCCAAGGACAGAGAGGCAAGACGGGAGGAACTGAAGGTGGAGGAAAAACAGGGAAAAAGATATGGTCAGGACTGCTCTTGTTGTTCTTCTCTCTCTCTCTCTCTCTCTCTCTCTCTCTCTCTCTCTCTCTCTCTCTCTCTCTCTCTCTCTCTCTCTCTTCTCCTTTGTGTTCCTAACTGCTGGAATTGACGGACACCTTTGAGGTATAGTAACTGAAGACCATGGTGGGTCTTTGAGTTCGCGTTGACCAAGAGATTAATGTGAACGGGGTGTTGTACAATCCTGTTCATTGTCCCCGGAAGTATGTGAATAGGTGAACATATCTGTTGAGAAAAAAGAAGGGAAAACGGAACGAGGTGGGAATAGGGGAGGGGAATTATTAAAGGACTTTTATAATTCTGCGGAGGCGAATACATGCCATGCCTCCTAGTATTCAAGCAAGAATTCTAGTCTCCTCCAGCCACGGTGGCGCAGTGGCTAATGTAGGGAACGCCCGGTTGAGAAGTCATGGGTTCGATCCCAACAGACTCATTAATGTGTTGAAATTTCCTGCCCCGACCGGCTCCTACACGAGAGTTGAGTTTACTATGGGCTCCATTTGGGAGAACCGGAGACACACAGTCGACTTTCATCCATTTCACAGGTGCGTTTCTGAGACTGTTGCTCAACTTTCTTGACCAACACTGCACGTGTCTGTATTTCTCGGGCCTGGTTGACGCTAGGATAAAGTATGACAGTAAGTGTAGTAGAGTACAGCCCCGTCGTGCAGTCTCAGACTAGATGGAACACTGTAGCAACATCTTCATCCTCATCCCCATCCATCAGCATTAAAACAGTTCATGGGAACTGTCGTTGAACGGACGTGGTGGTGTTCTCCAGAGGAGGGTGGGGGGGGGGGGGGGGGGGGGTTCGCTCATTCGCACTGGCTTCGTGACTTAGTAGAATGAGCAGTATAGGGTTAATGCCACTGGAGGGATACGGAAGAATGAGCAGTATAGGGGTAATGCCACTGGAGGGATACGGATTGAGCAGTATAGGGGTAATACCACTGGAGGGATACAGAATGAGCAGTATAGGGTTAATGCCACTGGAGTGATACAGAAGAATGAGCAGTATAGGGGTAATACCACTGGAGGGATACAGAATGAGCAGTATAGGGTTAATGCCACTGGAGTGATACAGAATGAGCAGTATAGGGGTAATGCCACTGGAGGGATACAGAAGAATGAGCAGTATAGGGGTAATGCCACTGGAGTGATACAGAAGAATGAGCAGTACAGGGGTAATGCCACTGGAGGGATACGGATTGAGTAGTATAGGGGTAATGCCACTGGAGTGATACAGAATGAGCAGTATAGGGGTAATGCCACTGGAGGGATACAGAAGAATGAGAGTATAGGGGTAATACCACTGGAGGGATACAGAATGAGCAGTATAAGGGTAATGTCACTGGAGTGATACAGAATGAGCAGTATAGGTGTAATGCCACTGGAGGGATACAGAAGAATGAGCAGTATAGGGGTAATGCCACTGGAGGGATACAGAAGAATGAGCAGTATAGGGGTAATGCCACTGGAGGGATACAGAATGAGCAGTATAAGGGTAATGTCACTGGAGTGATACAGAAGAATGAGCAGTATAGGGGTAATGCCACTGGAGGGATACAGAATGAGCAGTATAGGGGTAATGCCACTGGAGGGATACGGATTGAGTAGTATAGGGGTAATGCCACTGGAGGGATACAGAAAGAATGAGCAGTATAAAGGGTAATGTCACTGGAGGGATACAGAAGAATGAGCAGTATAAGGGTAATGTCACTGGAGGATACAGAATGAGCAGTATAGGGGTAATGCCACTGGAGGGATACAGAATGAGCAGTATTGGGGTAATGCCACTGGAGTGATACAGAATGAGCAGTATAGGGGTAATGCCACTGGAGTGATACAGAAGAATGAGCAGTATTGGGGTAATGCCACTTGAGGGATACAGAAGAATGAGCAGTATAGGGGTAATGCCACTGGAGGGATACAGAAGATTGGACGAAAAATGAAATATCTCCCCTCCAATCTCTTTTTGTTTCTTGCAACTCTTCCCCCTCCTGCTTTACCTTTACCTATCCCTTGACATCGTCTGTTGTCGTTGGGGCACCCCTGATGATCCGGCCACCACTCTCCTCCATATGTCCCTGTCTTCCACCGCTCGGTGTGATTCCGCCAGGCTCATTCCAGTCCACTCTCGGATATTGTCTTCCCACCTCTTCTTTGGTCTTCCTCTATTGCGGCTTCCTCTGACTGTTCCTTGTTGGACTGTCTTTGAAAGGCCTGCTGAACGGGACACATGTCCGTACCACTTCATTTTCCGCTTTTTGACGACTGTCAGTAGGTCTTCATGGGGTCCAATTGCCTGTTGAATTATTCTGCGGACTTCATTTGTCACGTGGTCTGTGTAATTGATGCCCAAGATCTTTCTGTAGCATCTCATTTCAGTTGCCAGAATTCTTCTTTGTAGCTCTGCTGTGAGTGTCCAAGTTTCACACGCATATAGAAAAACTGATAGGGTTTTAATTCCCCCTCTCTCTCTGTGTCTGTCTGTCTGTCTGTCTGTCTGTCTCTCTCTCTCTCTCTCTCACACGCACGCACGCACGCACGCACGCACACACACACACACACACACACACACACACACACACACACACACACACACACACACCAATACTTAACGACACGAATCCAACTTGTTCCCCGCTTTCAATCAAAATGGAAGGCAAAGCGCAGGAGACAGACCCAATGATGTGTTGTATGCCGCGTGCAAATATGACCCCCTTCATTTCACCCCCTGGCAATTATACTAGAGTTCGGCTTTTCACAGCAGTACGACGTGACGCCAACTTTAGTTTCCTTTAATCCGGTCTTGTGTCCCATCTAAAACTTTGCTTTTCTTACCACAGCGATGAGGTTCACAAGTAAATAATTAAATGTAAACGAATACGTGAACAAATAAGTGAATGAATGAATGAATGAATGGCATGAATGAATGAATGAATGAATGAATGAATGAATGAATGAATGAACAAAACACATGTAGAAGAAGTATCCTCTCTGTGTCTGTTCGTGTTTTTATTTGTGTCTTGAAACTTTCTTTTTCAGTAATGTATCTGTGTGAAAGGAAGCAAATACAATGGTACACATGGCATCAGACACAAAGGGACAAGATCACAACTGAAGAACAGAAAAAAAAAGTGATATTATTATCAGCAAAATATCTGCAAAAGGCAAACACATCTTCTCCCTTATTTCCAGCCCCACCCTAACCCCCAGCCCCTCATTACACACACACACACACACACACACACACACACACACACGCGCGCGCGCGCGCGCACGCAAGCACGCTCACACACACACACACACACCACACGCACGCAAGCACGCTCACACACACACACACACACACACACACACACACACACACACAACACACACACACACAAGACCATCAGCTGCTGTGGTCAAATTTTGAAAGCTGGAAAATAATCTCTGTCTACTCAGCAATACAGAGATACCTCATTCACTTCAGGAAAGATTCATGTGGTTGAATGAGGGGTTTGGCGTCGCTTTTCACAATCCAATACCTTGACACATTGAAACTCTAACACTTCACTTCCTGCAACGACCGGTAAGCTTTGGGATTTCAACGTTTTATCTTAACCTTCACCCTCACGCAGTATGCCCATCCTCTCCTATCTCTTTTGGCTACCTCCTGACACCTCACTCCCGACTCTCTAACCCCCTGTCCCCCAACTGCTCTCTCTCTCTCTCTCTCTCTCTCTCTCTCCCGTGGATAAAATACACATGGGTTAAATTTTAGCCATTGTCACCGACTGCGGATCGTTCCATGCTAAGTACACAGCATGCAAAGACCAGGACGGGTCAGAGTTCAACAGAGTGTGGCGGGGTGGGAAATTAGCCAGGGGTAAAACAGACACCTCCCCATCTTCTGCCCGCCCCCCGTGACTTGTGTCGACACAGGATGAGAAACAGCAGGGAAAGTTTGTCGCATGCGTCTCGCCCGTCACTTGGGATGCCAGAAGGGCTTGACGCTGCCGGCGGCTGCTGTAAGACACCCGGCTACAACTTCTGATATCTGAGGGGAAAAAAGACAACTTCGGCTAACTTCGATACGGCAAGTGAGACTGACCTATTTTGAGGTGGATTGATGACGTTTTAGATGGCAGACACGACTTTTTTTGGAGCGAGGTTAGTTGGAACTGATATTTTGTATTACTGATAAGTTGCCGTGGTTGTGCCGGCACGAAAGTTGTGTTACTTACTTACACTCCATGATGTCATAGTACAGATCTTCAACATTATTTACTGTTCACTTTTGGTTCAGTATCTTGAGAAGTTTGTGATCAAGAAAAAAATTTGTAAACACCCAGAGAGAGAGAGGAGAGAGAGAGAGAGAGAGAGGGAGGGAGGGAGAGAGAGCCCTCGAATGACATTTCTCTCGATTTTATTTTATTTACACAGCACGTCTTAAAGCTGCCGAAGTTATCAGGAAACCGACAGGCTATGCCTCTTGAACCAACGTCAATCACACGGTCACGTGGCAAACGAGAAGAAGCAGAAATCGACGAGGCGACACTCAGGGGGAAACAGACAACAAGCAACTGACACCCGCCCACAGCCATCCCTGCAGTCGTCTCCACCACCTTGTCGCTTTCACGCTAGCGGGCCAACAGTGAAGTTTGAACAAGAGCCACGTTAACTGGTTTAAAAACGCACGTGCGACCAGCCAGCGGCAGAACGTGCGAGTCGCTCCAGTAGACAGGCTTGTGTTGGACACACTGGTTGATTTCAAGGTCGACGGTTTGTGACGGCTTAAATCGCCTTCCATCGTCAGACTTTCTTTACAGCTTTGGACCTCAGCGCAACAAACAGTGGACATTTATCGAATGAGCGAGACAGACGCAATTCTTGGTTAATCTTACGCATTTTCAACACAAATTATATATTTATCTCAAGAACGAGCACACTCATTTCGCATGAGCAAAACTTGCCTCTTTTCACACACACACAAACACACACAACAAATGACTTTTTGTATGTAACTAGCAAGAGGGAACAAAGGTAATTTCGAGTAACATTTGACTCCTTGCAAGAACAAGTGAACATTCGTGTCATCAAGGAGAGAAAGGACTCATAATTTGTGGCAATATTTGTCTGTTTCCGGGCGCTCAGTCACAGACTCTGAGACTACTCAGCTGGGAGCAACTTGGGATCAGTGTGTGGAACAATGCAACAGGATTAACGGGTTGACCCTCTCCTGACCTTTGAACCTGCACCTCATCATGGCCACAGTGGTCATCGTTCGAGGTAAGTCATTTTGTTTTGCTCGGAGACGTGTGGTATGTCAGTGGCACGTGAATGTTCTGTCATCTTAAGCGGCGACGGGGAACAATTTTTGGCCGGATGTCGGCCAACAAGCGTTAATGTGGAATAATTTACAGTCAGCTCTTGCCCCACGATCTGCAATACAATGATTTATGCTCGTGTCATGGCGATGACTTTACGGTACGGGGTGAGTCATTTTTGCTTGGGGAACACTTTTCCACCGTCAGGTAACTAGGTATAATTTATCACCAAACATTTGGGCCAGCAGTCGGTAACTTGGAATACGTTAATACCAAATTTCGGCCCACAATCGGTAACTGGATATGATTTATCACCCAATTTTGGCTTACAACAGGTAACGGGGAGTAATTTATCATCAAATTTGGGGCAATAACAGATAATTGGTAGTAAGGTATCACCAAGTCTTGGCAACAACCGGTAAAAGACAACTATTAACCGAATCTCGGCGTGGGTGGAAAAACATATTCCAACAATTTCCAGCCATCACGTTTATTTGAATGTGACACCTTCAAGCCTCTAAAACATAGAGTGGGTGTTGAAAAAAAAAGAAGACAAATTGCATCGAGCAAAACGACCTATCATTCAATGCCCCCCCCCCCCCCCACCCACCCCACACCCCCCCCCCCCCAAAAAAAAAAAAAAAGTGCCTAGAAATTACCTTCATCAAGCAAAGTTCTCGGTTGCAAAGCGCACGCCATCAGAATTGGAAGCCATTTACCGTTACATGAACATTAGTAACAGTAATAACGTTACAACTGCGTGAATTATCTTTGAAGTGAAAATAGAGCGTTTTTTCTCTAAAATCTGCTGGCTGTCACAACACTGAGGCGCTATGTGTGCCAGCCACACACTGCTTGCTGTGTGCCAGAACAGTCACACTGCCACTGATGACGGCAACTCCAAAAATCCAATTCTCCAAGCCATTGCTTTGGGCATGTTTTGTTCTGTCTTGTCTTTCTGTATCTGTTTCTCTCAATCTGATTCTGTCTCTCTGCCTCTGACACTCTTTCTCTGTCTCTGTTTCTGTCTGTCTGTCTCTCTGACTGTCCTGTCTGTGTTGATCTGTCTGTCTGTACGTCCGTCCGTCCGTCCGTGTGTCTGTCTGTCTGTTCGTCCGTTGCCGGTCTGTGTCTGTCTGTCTGTCTGTCCTGTCCTGTCTCTGTCTGTCTGTCTGTCTGTCTTCTTCTCTCTCTCTCTCTCTCTCTCTCTCTCTCTCTTTCTGTCGTCGGTCTCTCTGTCGTCTGTCTGTCTGTGTATCTGTCTGTCTTTCTCTCTGTCTCTGTCTCTCGGTCTGTCTGTCTCATGTCTGTCTGTCCCCCTCTCTCTCTTAATCTGTCTCTGTCTCTGTCTCTCTCTGTCTCTCTCTCTGTCTCTCTCTCTGTCTCTCTCTCTCTCTCTCTCTCTCTCTCTCTCTCTCTCTAGCGAAAGTTGTGATTTTATCAAACCGTTGTCAGATTTTTCAAATAGGCTATCGGAGTCATTGGTGTGCAAGTTCACATCTTCGTTCGGTAATTGCAGCGTATGGCTACTTCGTATATGGTTGCAATTGTTCCTGCTCCCCTTTCCTGCGATCTGTTGTCTGTCATTTGTTTCGGTCAGTCAGTCAGTCTGTCAGTCTGTCATTCTGTCTGTCTGTCTCTGTTTGTCACTCTGTCTCAGTCTCTCCGTCTCTCTGTCTGACAGACTTTTCTGACTGTCTGTCTGTCTGTCTGTCTGTCTGTGTCTCTCTCTATGCCTTTCTCTGCCTCTGACCCTGTCTCTGTCTCTGTCTGTCTGACTCTCTCTCTCTCTCTCTCTCTCTCTCTCTTCCTCTCTCTCTCTCTCTCTCTCTCTCCCCTTCTCCTCATGCATATGCAAAATAAGCATGAGAAAGGTCACCTGACTCAATCTTTTGTTTATCCAAAGAAAACCCCCTGAATCAGAGGAATTTTTCCGAATGCAAGATTGGGTTCATG
>CM065722.1:24417133-24421865 GCA_033310375.1 Conus canariensis
GACGGACGGACCGACGACGGACGGACGGACGGACGGACGGACAGACAGACACAGACAGACAGACAGACAGACAGACAGACAGACAGACACACACACACACACACACACACACACACACACACACACACAACTTCCTCTACACACAGACACATAGAACACAGAACACGAACACGAACACACACACACACACACACACACACACACACACACACACACACACACACTCTCTCTCTCTCTCACATACACACACACACACACACACATGAACGCACATACATATACTCTCTCTTTCTCTTTCTCTCCCTTTGTCTCTCTCTCTCTCTCTCTCTCTCTCTCTCTCTCTCTCTGTATCTCTGTTTCTGTCTCTGCCCTTTTCTGTCTGTCTGTGTGTCTGATTTCCCCTCTCTCCCTCCCTCGCTCGCTCTCTCTCTCTCACTCTCTCTCCACTCTCTCTCTCTCTCTCACACACACACACACACACACACACACACTCTCTCTCTCTCTCTGCATGGATCTTGACAGGCATTTAAAGTATATTATAACTAAGTTTAGATTTGGCATTTCTGACTTGTCAGTTCACTACTATAGGTATAGAAACCATAGGCCACAGCACTTAATTTGTAAACTATGCAAGTTGCAGTCGAAAACGAAATGCACTTCTTATTATGTTGTCCATTCCACAATAGCATAAGAGAAAAGTTCATAGCTCAAAAGTTCTTTCATAATCCAAATGGTTTTCGTTAATCTCTCTTGATGGTCTCAACGAACAGTAATACAGTCAGAAAATTAGCACTTTATATTCATCAAGCATTTAAAGCGCGGCAGATTGCTATATCTTGAATGTATATATTTATGTATGTGTATGTAATGATGTTTATATGTATTTGTTTTTGTTCCCCTCTTCCAAAGAGGGCCTTGGCCTTATGGAATAAAGATTTCATTTCATTTCATTTCATTTCATTTCATTTCTCTCTCTCTCTCTCTCTCTCTCTCTCTCTCTCTCTCTCTCTCTCTCTCTCTCTCTCTCTCTCTCTCAACAGACGTCAAACTGCACATGCTCACGGCACGCACATACATAGATTGAGACAGGAAACGAGGAATGGAGAGAGAGAGAGAGAGAGAGAGAGAGAGAGAGAGAGAGAGAGAGAGAGAGAGACAGACAGACAGACAGACAGACAGACAGACAGACAGATACAGAGACAGAGAGACAAAGATAGGAGAGAAAGAGAGCTCTCGTGGCACAATGGTTAGGGTAGGAGGTCGTAAGATTGAATCTCATCAGAGGCACTGATCTGAGGAAACTTTGGGCCCGACTGGCTCTTACTCAGGAGTTGAGAGTGCTAGGGAAGCGTCATAGAGACTTTTGCTCAATTATCATGAACAACACTGCAGGTGTCTGTATCTCTCGGCCCTGGGTGACAGAATGTGTAACGAAAGGAGGCACAGAATACAGCACTGTGGGCAGAATGGATCTCCATGGCACCTTTTTTTCATTATCATCATCCTCATCAATCATTTTGGAGGAAAAAAAGCCGTCAAATTCTTTGCCCCCTCAGAACGTGCTGTCGCGGTGACTTCATTTTCACTTCCCTCTTTGCATATGTCGTTGTGTGTGGTTCGTCAATACTTCATTTTCACTTCCCTCTTTGCATATGTCCTTGTGGGTGGTTCGTCAATACTTCATTTTCACTTCCCTCTTTGCATATGTCCTTGTGTGTGGTTCGTCAATACATCATTTTCACTTCCCTCTTTGCATATGTCGTTGTGAGTAGTTCGTCAATACTTCATTTTCACTTCCCTCTTTGCATATGTCGTTGTGAGTAGTTCGTCAATACTTCATTTTCACTTCCCTCTTTGCATATGTCCTTGTGGGTAGTTCGTCAATACTTCATTTTCACTTCCCTCTTTGCATATGTCCTTGTGGGTAGTTCGTCAATATTCATTTTCACTTCCTCTTGCTTGTCGTTGTGGGTAGTTCATCAATGTCGTCGGTGTTGACGGGGTCATGGGGACTGTCGGTGTTGACGGTCATGGGACTGTCGGTGTTGACGGGTCATGGGGACTGTCGGTGTTGACAATGTCATGGGGACTGTCGATGGACGGACGTGGTGGTGCCCTCTGGAACAGAACGCTTGTTTAGCCCGGCTCTGCGACCAAGCAAACACTCTTTTTTTAACCGTAGGGGGCTAAGCAGGTAGTGTCCTGCGTGTACCAGATCAGGAGAAGCACCCCCACCCCCCCTAACACCACCAAGGTGACTCGGCAGCAGGGCAGTGTCTCCTGTGCAGGGTTGCCCCCACATGACTTAATGCTGATTGCCCCGTGTGCACTACCGTGGGGGTAAGGAAACTGAGATAGGAAAACACTGGAACAAAATGAGAGAGAGAGAGAGAGAGAGAGGGGGGAGGGAGAGAGAGAGAGAGAGAGGGAGGGGAGGGAGAGGGAGGAGAGAGAGAGAGAGAGAGAGAGAGAGAGAGAGAGAGACGCTTCAGACATACTTTCATTGACAACATTGATGTACAGTCTTTGTGTCCAGGGAGAACAAGATGATATTTGCATCGCCAGGAAAGAGAGAAAAAACATTCTGGAATGAAACAGGCAAACTGAATACTCAGTAGATGTGGACACTCAAAGCATTTTGAAATAAAATATTTGAAAAATCAAAAACAGGATTCGTCTTGATAACAAATCAAATACATAGTAGAAGAAAAAGGAAAGAGAACATTTCACACACACACACACACACACACACACACACACACACACACACACACACACACACACACACACGCACGCACACACACACACACACACACACACACACACACACACACACACACACACACACACACACACGCACACACATATGCACAGAGAGAGAGAGAGAGAGAGAGAGAGAGAGAGAGAGAAAGAGAGAGAGAGAGAGAGAAGAAGAAGAAGAAGAAGAAGAGATAAAAAAGAACGAAAAGGTGATCATCAAAGTGGTATCTTAAGATCAAGCATGTCCTTCCCCCCACAGCTAACAGCTTCTGCGACATACTTTGCGAATAAACGTATAACATTAGCATCGCCGGTGGATAGCAAATCACGTAAATGATAACGTTTTTCAACGATTATCTCGAAGAGCTGAGACTTCGACCTGATGTCTTCATAGTTTTTACAATCAAATACTAAATGATCTTCATCTTCTCACACTTCATTTTAACACATCGTACAAAAACCTTCTACAGTACTTTCCAAATCACACCATCCCTTGTTGGCTCTCAGACCTACTTCTGAATCTAGCCAGTGAGTCTCTACGCCATTTGTTGTTAACTATGTTTAAGAATTTTTCTGGCTGCAAAATACTTTTAATATAAGGAATGGAGCCACACGTTAGCTATTAAACGATTCATGAATATTCCACTGCATTCATCTAACACAATGGCTTACGGTGATTCTGGAAGATATCCTCTTTATATTCGAGCTTTCGGAAAATGTATCAAATATTGGTTAAAACTTACACAGCTGCCAACAACCAGGGTATGTAGACATGCGTATGATATGCTGCTCCAACAGAATGAGTTGGGAAACAATAACTGGGTTAGCAATGGAAAGCGAGTTCGAACCACAAACGGATTTGGTATTGCATGGCTCAGTCAAGGGGTTGGAGGTACAAGGATATTCACGACAGAATTTAAAGACCGTTTAAGATCCTGTTACAAACAAAACTGGCATTCCAAGATGGAAGAGAGAGAGAGAGAGAGAGAGAGAGAGAGAGAGAGAGAGAGAGAAAACAGACAGACAGACAGACAGACAGACAGACAGACAGACAGACAGACAGGGTAAATGTGCGTGCGTGCATGTGTGTATGCTCGCGCGCGCGCGCGCGTGCGTGTGTGTGTCTGTGTAAGCACGCGCACACACGTGTGTGTATGTGCGTATGTGCACAAGTGCGTGGGTTACTGATTAATCGTTTCTTCCTCGCCTTTCATAATTAAACCCTATCAACCCCGCTGCTGCTGGCTTAATTGGTCAACTTGTTTTTGTGAATGTCAGGACTACGGATGTTGGCATCGCAAAAGATCTAATAGTCGTCTCCTTGTCTGTCCTGTGTGCTGAGCGTCGGCATTTCTGCGAGGCGATTTGATGTCGTAAGCAGCATTCGTTTGGAGATATGGACTCGTAATTATCTCATCATGGAAACAAGAGTTGCCCTACTTGTCTGTTATTTATAGTGGCTATAAAGTCAAATACGAAAGATGGCCATCATAACAAATTTTGCGAGGAGTTTGCCCAAAAATATTGTCAGAGATGAAATACTGGTGGATCGGAAGAAATTTTCTATGAGTGCGAGGGAATGTTTTACTTTCCACCAAACTGCAGCGTTACATGATATACTCCACACTAGAAGCATCAATATTCAAAATGCATAACTCATGGATACTAGTGGTCGCAAAAAAGAAAACGGTTCTATGCCGGCTGCACACCGGCCATTCGTATTTTACCCATTCATACCTTTTAAAGAGTGAAGAAGCTACATGGTGCATTCCATGTCATGTGCCACTCACAATGAAGCATTCTTTTAGAGTGTTGGGACTTGCACGATGTGAGACACAAACATTTTACAGCAGATTCCATGAAAACCTTGTTCAGAGATGTTCCGCCTGAGGCGATCTTTGAGTTCTTGAAAGAGATTAACATTTTTCATCGGATCTGAGATTTTACAATGGAAAGATTTTTAACAAATTTT
>CM065722.1:24421965-24461965 GCA_033310375.1 Conus canariensis
TGTTCACACGGGAACTGAAACTAACAGGACACCAGCAACAGCTGTCCACGAGACTCGGGGGATGTAATTGGGGGAAAAAATTTCCCCACAACAGCGAAAGCAACACAACAACAGCGACACACATGGCAAAGATTCCCGCAATAAACCTTTCGAATTGTACCTGGCACCGCAACACTTCTTTTTCAAAACGGCTACATCATAGGGAAAGGTGTCGCACTGCTTTCTCCAAACGGGGGGAACCTTCCGGGCTAGGATGAACCTATCCCTCCCTTCCCTACAAGAAAAACAGGGGTTCTAGCTAGGCTCTAAACTCTCTCTCCCCCCCCCCCCCCCCCCCCCCCCCCTTTCCCCGTCACTTTTAATCCTGTGGTTATCGTCTAGAAAAAGGGGAATAGATCTATCCCCCTCTAAAAAATCCGGGAAGTGAGCTTGACTTTTAATTTCGAACAATCCCTACCTATTCTCATTTAGGGCTCAAGAAAGCAACTAAACAACTTTTTGATCTAAGCTTGCTAAATATTTTTGGGGTGGTGACATTACAGTTCCCCTTATACCCGGGTTCACTTTTTCTCTCTCACCGGGATTAACTGATAAGTTACTGATTTTCAAAGTCCTTGGGCAGCCGCCGCACATCTTCCCAGAAAACGGCTGGTGTTTCACCTGAACCAGCCCCACAGATTACCCCCCTTGGGAGATCCCAAAAATTTTAATCCTTGTGACAAACACTCTTTTTTGGACTGACAAGAAACCCGGGATGCCCAACAACATTTTCAACAGCTCTCCACAGCAAATGCAACACTGTTTTTGGAAAACACACAACCATTAAGTTCTTGCTTTGGGTGAAAGCGAAAAACTCCGATTTGGGGTTTCTTTTTGTTTCTTTTTGGGGAAAAGGGGTCACTGCATTTTTTGTATTTGCTTTTACTTTTCTTTATGTATCCCGCCTCACAACCCAAAAAGGTTTCCTTTCATCGAAAAACCGAGGGAGAATGTGAGCTATTTTCGAACAACACGGCTTCTTGCAAAGTATTAAGGTAACGTTTAATTTCCCCACAAAAGGAACTGTCAAAAAGCAACGTTTTTTTTTTTTCTCCATTTTGCAATTTTACAACTCTTTTCCTCCTCTCTCTCTCTCCTCTCTTCTCTCTCCTTCTCCCCTCCTCTCTCCTCTCTCAGTTTCAATTTTACCCACCACTCTCTCTCCTCTCCTCCTCCTCTCTCGGGTTGCCTCTCTCCTCTCCTCTCCCCTCTCTCTCTCCTTCCCCTTTGCCCAACAAAACATTTTTAACCCTTTTCCACACTTCCATAGGACCTAACGGCACCCCCCGGGATATCGGAGGACGACACTACCAACACAATTTTTCAAAGCAATGACACCCCAATAACAAAAAACAAAAAACGTTGCATATATTTTTTCCCTCCCTTTTTTTAAAACTTTTTTAACAAAAATTGTCCGTCTGGGGAAAAAGAAAAGGGGGTTTGATTGGGGGGGGGGAAATGGGGGGGGGGGGGAGCGGGGAAAAAAGACAGAGGTGCTGGGGGGGGAGAAGGGGGGGGGGGGGGAATGGGCCATGACCGGATTCTCGATAAGGTCAGCCCAAACATACATAAAACTGGGTTTAGACACCTTTACACGAAGGTTTAAAAACTGCCATAGAAGCTTTTCTGTTCAATGCGGATTTTCTTCTCTGTCTTCTCCTTCTGCTTAGTCTTCTTCGTCCTCTCCCTCTCTCTCTCCTCTTTCCCCTCTCCTCTCTCCCTCTCTCTCTCCCCACAAACATACACACACACACCAAAATCCTCTCTCTCTCTCTCTCTCTCTCTCCTCTCTCTGACCTCCTCTCACATTTTTTCTCTTTTTCTCCTTCTTTTTCTTCTTTCTTCCCCCTTTTTAACGAAGCCAATTCTTTCCCTTTTTTCCCTTTTCTGCTCCAACCCCACCCCCCTTTTAATTTAATTCCCCCTTTGCAATTTTTTTTCCTCCTTTTCAACTTAACCTTTTCCTTCCCCCCCCCCCCCTTTTTCCTTCCTTTTCATTCTCTTCTCCCTCTTTTAGTTCATTTTCCCCAAACCCCCCCCCCCCCCCCCCCCCTCTCTTTCCTTTTCTTCTCTTTCCCTTTTCCAAAAAAACATTTTTTAAATTTTTCCTGCTTCCCCCCTTCCCCTTTGGGCCCTTTCCCAAACCCTTTAAAAATTCCCCCAAAACTAAAAAAAATTTGATTTTTTTCCCCCCCTTTTTTTTTTTTTCCTTTGTCAAAAAAAATTCTTTTTAACAAAAAACCAATGGGGGTTTCCTGCCTTTCCAAAACCCCCAAAAAACCCCCCACTTGTCCTTTTTTCTTTTCTCCTTTTCTCCCTTTTCTTTTTTCCCCCTGCAGCCCCCCCCCCCTCCTTTCTTTCCCTTTTTCTTTTCCTCCCTCTTTTTTCCCCCCCCCCCAACCCCCCTCTCTTTCCTTTTCTTCTCTTTTTCCTCCACATTTTTTCCCTTTTTCCCCCCCCCCCCCCCCAATTCTTTTTTTCCTTTTCTTTGCCCATTCTCTTTCCTCACATTAAAATCTTTTTTTCCGTTTTTCCCCCCCCCCCATCCCCCTTTTTTTCTTGGGGGGGCATTCCTTTTTTCCTTTCACCCCCCCCAATCGGGGAAAAGTTGGGCCCCCCCCCTTTTGGGGTTCTTTTAAAATTTTCTTTTAAAAATAAACTTAGTTTCTCCCCCCCCCCCCCCCCCCCTTTTTCCTTTCCCTTTTTCATTGTCCCCTTTCCTCCTTTCCCGTTTTCCGCTTCCCCCCCCCCCCCTCCTCCTTGTCCTTTGTCTTCCTCTTTTTTTCCACTCTCTTTCCTTTTTTCCCCCCCCGCCCCCCTTTCTTTCCTAAGTCTTTTCCCCCCCTTTCTTCCCCCCATCTTTTGTTTGCTCCTCCCCCCCCCCCTCTTTTGCGCCCTTTTATTTTTCTCCCCCCTCCCCCCCCCCCCCCCCCCCCCCCCCCTTTCCTCCGTCCCTTTGATTTTTTTTCCCTTCCCCCCGCCCCCCCTTAATTTCCCGCCCCCCCCCTCCCCCCCCCCTCCCCCCCCAACCTCTCTTGTCCTTTGTCTTTCTTTTTCCACACTCACTGTACCCTGCTCCCCCCCCACCCCCCCCCTCTTGTCCTTGCATTTCTTTTCCCCACCTCTGAGTCCTCCTCCCCCCCCCCCCCCCCCCTCTTGTCCTTTGTCATTTCCTTTTCCTCACACTCACTGTATCCTCCCCCCCCCCCTCTCTTTCCTTTGTCATTCTCTTTCCTCACACTCATCTATCCGCTCCCCCCCCCCTCTTTCCTTGCTTCTCTTTCCTCACACTCACGTACCCTTCCCCCCCCCCCTCTTTTTCCTTTTCATTCTCTTTCCTCACACTCATTTTATCCTCTCCCCCCCCCTCCTTGTCCTTGTCATTCCTTCCCTCACACCATCGTATCCTCTCCCCCCCCCTCCTGCCTTTTCATTCTCTTCCTCACCTCATCTGTATCCTGCCCCCCCCCCCCCTCTGTCTTTGTCATTCTCTTTCCCCCTCCATCTTATCCCTCCCCCCCCCCCCCCTCTGTCCTTGGGGGTCATTCTCTTCCCTCACACTCATCGTAGCCTCTCCCCCCCCCCCCCTCTTGTCCTTGTCATTCTCTTTCCACACACTCATCTGTAGCCTGCTCCACCCCACCCCCCTCCTTTCCTTGCCCTTCCTTCCTCACACTCATCTAGTCCTCTCCCCCCCCCCCCTTTTCCTTGTCATTCTCTTTCCTCACACTCATCTGTAGTCCTGCTCCCCCCCCCTCTCTTGTCTTTGTCATCTCTTTCCTCACACTCATCTGTAGTCCTGCTCCCCCCCCCCCCCCCCCTCTTCTCCTTTGTCATTCTCTTTCCTCACACTCATCTGTAGTCCTGCTCGACCCCCCTCTTTTCCTTTGTCATTCTCTTTCCTCACACTCATCTGTAGTCCTGCTCCCCCCACCCCCCCTCTTGTCCTTTGTCATGCTCTTTCCTCACATCTCTCTGTAGTCCGCTCCCCCCCCCACTCTCTTGTCCTTTGTCATTCTCTTTCCTCACACTCATCTGTAGTCCTGCTCCCCCCCCCCCTCCTTTGTCCTTTGTCATTCTCTTTCCTCACACTCATCTGTAGTCCGCTGCCCCCCCCCCCCCCCCACTCTCTTGTCCTTTGTCATTCTCTTTCCTCACACTCATCTGTAGTCCTGCTCCCCCCCCCCCCCCCCACTCTCTTGTCCTTTGTCATTCTCTTTCCTCACACTCATCTGTAGTCCTGCTCCCCCCCCCCCCCCTCTTGTCCTTTGTCATTCTCTTTCCTCACACTCATCTGTAGTCCTGCTCCCCCCCCCCCCTCTCTTGTCCTTTGTCATTCTCTTTCCTCACACTCATCTGTAGTCCTGCTCCCCCCCCCCCCTTCTTGTCCTTGTCATTCTCTTTCCTCACACTCATCTGTAGTCCTGCTCACCCCCCCCCACCTCTTGTCCTTTGTCATTCTCTTTCCTCACACTCATCTGTAGTCCTGCTCCCCCCCCCTCTTGTCCTTTGTCATTCTCTTTCCTCACACTCATCTGTAGTCCTGCTCCCCCCCCCCTCTCTTTCCTTTGTCATTCTCTTTCCTCACACTCATCTGTAGTCCTGCCCCCCCCCCCCCTCTCTTGTCTTTGTCATTCTCTTTCCTCACACTCATCTGTAGTCCTGCTCCCCCCCCCCCTCTTGTCCTTTGTCATTCTCTTTCCTCACACTCATCTGTAGTCCTCCTCTTCTCCCTCCCCCCCCCCCCCCCCTCTGTCTTTGTCATTCTCTTTCCTCCACTCATCTGCTTATCCTGTCCCTCCCCCCCCCCCTCTTCCTTGTCATTCTCTCCCACCTCATCTGATCCGCTCCCCCCCCCCTCTTCCTTGTCTTCTCTTCCTCACACTCATCTGATCCTCTCCCCCCCCCGCTCCCCCCCCCCCCCCTGTCTGTACCTCACACTCTCTAGTCCCCCCCCCCCCCCTCCTTGTCCTTTGTCATTCTCTTTCCTCACACTCATCTGTAGTCCTGCCCCCCCCCCCCCCCCCCCCCGCTCTCTTGTCCTTTGTCATTCTCTTTCCTCACACTCATATGTAGTCCTGCTCACCCCCCCCCCCTCTCTTGTCCTTTGTCATTCTCTTTCCTCACACTCATCTGTAGTCCTGCTCCCCACCCCCCCACTCTCTTGTCCTTTGTCATTCTCTTTCCTCACACTCATCTGTAGTCCTGCTCCCCCCCCCCCCCCCCACTCTCTTGTCCTTTGTCATTCTCTTTCCTCACACTCATCTGTAGTCCTGCTCCACCCCCACCCCCTCTTGTCCTTTGCCATTCTCTTTCCTCACACTCATCTGTAGTCCTGCTCCCCCCCCCCCACTCTCTTGTCCTTTGTCATTCTCTTTCCTCACACTCATCTGTAGTCCTGCTCCCCCCCCCCCCCCCCCCTCTCTTGTCCTTTGTCATTCTCTTTCCTCACACTCATCTGTAGTCCTGCTCCCCCCTTCCTCTCTTGTCCTTTGTCATTCTCTTTCCTCACACTCATCTGTAGTCCTGCTCCCCCCCCCCTCTCTTGTCCTTTGTCATTCTCTTTCCTCACACTCATATGTAGTCCTGCTCCACCCCCACCCCCCTCTTGTCCTTTGTCATTCTCTTTCCTCACACTCATCTGTAGTCCTGCTCCCCCCCCCCCTCTCTTGTCCTTTGTCATTCTCTTTCCTCACACTCATATGTAGTCCTGCTCCCCCCCCCCCCTCTCTTGTCCTTTGTCATTCTCTTTCCTCACACTCATCTGTAGTCCTGCTCCCCCCCCCCCCTCTCTCTCTTGTCTTTGCATTCTCTTTCCTCACACTCATCTGTAGTCCTGCTCCCCCCCCCCCCTCTCTCTTGTCTTTGTCATTCTCTTTCCTCACACTCATCTGTAGTCCTGCCCCCCCCCCCCCCCTCTTGTCTTTGTCATTCTCTTTCCTCACACTCATCTGTAGTCCTGCTCCCCGCCCCCCCCCCCCCCCTCTCTTGTCCTTTGTCATTCTCTTTCCTCACACTTATCTGTAGTCCCTCTCCCCCCCCCCCCCCCTCTCTTGTCCTTTGTCATTCTCTTTCCTCACACTCATCTGTAGTCCTGCTCCTCCCCCCCCCCCTCTCTTGTCCTTTGTATTCTCTTTCCTCACACTTATCTGTAGTCCTGCTCCTCCCCCCCCCCCCCCCTCTCTCTGTCCTTTGTCATTCTCTTTCCTCACACTCATCTGCAGTCCTATCCCCCCCCCCCCCCCCCCCCTCTCTTGTCCTTTGTCATTCTCTTTCCTCACACTCATCTGTAATCCTGCCCCCCCCCCCCCCCCCCTCTCTTGTCCTTTGTCATTCTCTTTCCTCACACTCATCTGTAGTCCTGCTCACCCCCCACCCCCCCCTCTCTTGTCCTTTGCCATTCTCTTTCCTCACACTCATCTGTAGTCCTGCTCCCCCCCCCCCTCTCTTGTCCTTTGTCATTCTTTTCCTCACACTCATCTGTAGTCCTGCTCCCCCCTCTCTTGTCCTTTGTCATTCTCTTTCCTCACACTCATCTGTAGTCCTGCTCCTCCCCTCTCTTGTTCTTTGTCATTCTCCTTCCTCACACTCATCTGTAGTCCTGCTCCCCCCTCCCCTCTCTTTTCCTTTGTCATTCTCTTTCCTCACACTCATCTGTAGTCCTGCTCCCCGCCCCCCTCTCTTGTCCTTTGTCATTCTCTTTCCTCACACTCATCTGTAGTCCTGCTCCCCGCCCCCCTCTCTTGTCCTTTGTCATTCTCTTTCCTCACATTCATCTGTAGTCCTGCCCCCCCCCCCCTCTTGTTCTTTGTCATTCTCTTTCCTCACACTCATCTGTAGTCCTGCTCCCCCCCCCTCTCTTGTCCTTTGTCATTCTCTTTCCTCACACTCATCTGTAGTCCTGCTTCCCCCCCCCCCTCTCTCTTGTCCTTTGTCATTCTCTTTCCTCACACTCATCTGTAGTCCTGCTCACCCCCCCCCCACTCTCTTGTCCTTTGTCATTCTCTTTCCTCACACTCATCTGTAGTCCTGCTCACCCCCCCCCCCCCCTCTTGTCCTTTGTCATTCTCTTTCCTCACACTCATCTGTAGTCCTGCTCCCCCCCCCCTCTCTTTTCCTTTGTCATTCTCTTTCCTCACACTCATCTGTCGTCCTGCTCCCACCCTCCCCCCTCTCTTGTCCTTTGTTATTCTCTTTCCTCACACTCATCTGTAGTCCTGCTCCCCCCTCCCCACTCTCTTGTCCTTTGTCATTCTCTTTCCTCACACTCATCTGTAGTCCTGCTCCACCCCACCCCCCCTCTTGTCCTTTGTCATTCTCTTTCCTCACACTCATCTGTAGTCCTGCCTCCCCCCCCCCTCTCTTGTCCTTTGTCATTCTCTTTCCTCACACTCATATGTAGTCCTGCTCCCCCCCCCCCCCCATCTCTTGTCCTTGTCATTCTCTTTCCTCACACTCATCTGTAGTCCTGCTTCCCCCCCCCCCCTCCTCTCTCTCTTCCAGTCTTGCTTGCACACCTGTCCTTTCCTCCTCTTTCTCCCAACCTTCTCTGTAGTCCTGTCACTTCCCACTTCTCTCCCCCCCCCCCTGCCCCTGTCTTGTCTATACCCCTTTTCCTCTCTTTCTTGCACTTATTTCTATTGTCCTCCTGTCTCTTTCCCCAGTCTCTTTTCCCCACTTTGTTTCGTTGTCCGAATTTCAGTCCTTATCCGCTTTCTGTCTGTCTTCTGTCTATCTAATTGTCTGTCTTTCTGCTCTTTTCTGCTCTTTCTCCCCTCACAGAGTATGTTTTTGCTCTGTTCATCTGACTCGCTGTCTCTGCCCCCATCGCGTCTCATTCTGTCTGCCCGTCTGTTTTCCTGTCTGTCTGTATGTCTGTTCGTAGCCCTCGCCGCTACTCTCTCTCTTCTTCTCTGTCTGTTTTTACACGCGCGTGTGTGCGTGTGCATGTGAGTATGTGTGGATGTGTGAGTATGTGTGAATGTGTGTGTGTGTGTGTGTGTGTGTGTGTGTGTGTGTGTGTGTGTGGGCGCGCATTTGCATGAGCATGGTTACACATCGATGTACGCACACGCACATGTATTTCTCTGGGTTTCTATCACATACCTAAACCACGCTTCTCATGCCTACTTATGTTCTGTTGTCTTCTTTCGCTGTTTCCACCCCTCCCCCTTCCCCAACGTTGCCTCAGGTCTTCAACTCCCCTCTCCACTCCACTCCTTCCTCCACGTCCCTCCCCCTCCCCCCCCCCCTTAGTTCCATGCCTCCCCTCCCCGTCTCCCCGTTCGTCCAACTCTTCCACCGTTTATCATTCTCCTCACAAGGAAAAAAAGCCACAGCCAGCAGACTATGCTGAATGCTCGTTGTGTTTGCATGAGTATTTCCCTGGGGAAGACGTGGAATGGGGAAATCGGAGGAAGGAGTTAAAGAGGGGAAGATGGATGGGAGAAGGTGGTGGAGGAGGTGGAGGAGGACTAGACGAGGCGGAGGAGGAGGAGGAAGGAGAAGATTGTAGTATGGCGTAACACGTGCATATTATCGTTCCTGTCATCTGGCCGGAATGCGTAATGTGATGTCGTCTGGTCCCCATGTGAGGCCCGGAATAATGTGCGTCGGCGGCTTCTGACGGTCGGACTACTGGTGGATAGAATGGCCAAGCGGTTAAGGCACTCGCCTAGGAAAGCTGGCGAGTCTTGGGTCTGTGGTTCGATTCTTATTTGAAGTGGCTTCCCACCCCTTTCCATCACCTCCTTCCCCTCCTCTCTCGAAACGTGAAGTGTTGGTGTGAGTGAGTGACTGTCTTTCCGGTGAGACGATCAACAGACTGTTGTGTGCAGGATGCACTTAGCGCATGAGAAAGACAGCAGCCCGAACTCCGCACTGAGAAATCTGCTGTGACGATGTAATGTAATGTAAAAAGGATATTCATAGAGCGCTTTACCTTGCAAGAACCAAAAGCGCGTATTACAGAGAAACATGATAAAATACTAATTTTAATTCAAAGCATACACACACACACGCACACGCACACGCACACACGCACACACGCACACGCACACACACAATCACACACACACACACACACACACACACACACACACACACACACACACACACACACACACACATGTTCACGCACGCGCTGGCACACCACACATACACACACACACACACACACACACACACACCCGAAAAAATCACACACGCAGACAGACACACGAGCACGTCAGCACCAGCAAACACGCGCACAATGATAAGTGGATATCGTTAATTAGTCCGAGGGAAAAGATGTGTCTTTAGGGAGCTTATAAAAGTCTCTAAAGAGTCCATGTTACACAGAGAAGAAGGCAGACCATTCCACAGAGCAGGTGCCAGGTAAGAGAAAGATCGTTGGCCTGAGTTTTCAGGCGAGCGGTGGGAAGCCGAAGTAGACGAGAATCGGTGGATGGAGCAATGCAACACAATACAATACAACACAAAACTGTGTAATGAAATAGAGTAACACAATACAATGCAGAATTACACAATGCAATGCAATACAAATCAATGCAGTGCACCAAACCACGCCACAATGCGAAACGAGTCAATATGATCTGCATCCTTTGAGAGGATGTGTGTTGGACAGAAGGGGGTGGGGGTGGCAGGTAGTGTGGAGGAATGTGTGGGGATGGGGGGTGGGGGGTGGGGTGGGGGAGAGGGGATGGGCGTAGGGAGGTTCTTGGCTATCAGTTGTCTACGGCGGGCAATTTTCCCGAGATGGAAGAAGTCTCAGCCAGAGTACAGAGAAAACTATTTGTCTGACTGACAGAGAGTGTGGAGTCTGACAGACCGTCTGATGAATTTGGAAATGAAAAGGCTTGATGCTGTCTGTTACCTCTCTCTCCCTCCCTCCCTCCCTCCCTCTGTATATCCTGGCGTCTTTCCTTCCCTCCTCCTTCTCTTTCACCCGCTGTAGTCTGTCTGTCCTCCTTCCCCATCCCCCCGACTCTTTTTTTGTCTTCCTATTTTTCTGTCCACCTCCTGTCTCTGTTCCCCACTCTAATAATTATGTCAGTCATCCTGTCTGTAATTTGCCCTCTACCCTCTCTTTCCCCCATTCTTGTCGTCTGTCTTCCTGCCTGAATTCCTGTCTGTTTGCCCCTGTCTTCATCGCACTTTTGTTATGTATTCTCTCCCTTTTCTTTCTCTCTTCCATCGTCTGTAGTCCTGCCCACCCCCCACCCCCCACTCTCCTCTTCTTTCGTTCTTACACACTTGTCTATGTCCTGTCTCTTTCCCCTGTCTTTCTGCCGCTTTTCTCTGTGGACCTGTTCCTTCCTTCTCTCTCTTTCTTTCACTCTTTGTTTGTAATCCTATTTCTTTTCCCTCTCTTTCTCCCCACCTTTGTCTACAGTCTTGTTCCTTCCCCCCTTTCTTTTTTCTACTCTTGTCTGTTGTCCTGTCTCTTTCCCTCGTCTCTCTCTCAGTCTAGTCTGTAGTCCAACCCCCCCCCCCCCCCTTCTCTCTCTCTCTTTCTCCCACTCTCGTCTCTCAGTCTTGCCTGTAGTCCGCCCCCCCCCACTTCCCCCCTCCCCACTCTCTCTCGTCTCTCCACCCCCCCCCCCCCTCTTTCTCCCCACTCTCGTCTCTCAGTCTTGCCTGTAGTCCGCCCCCCCCCCCACCCCCCCTCACCCTCTTCTCCCTTCCCTCTCTTTCTCCCACTTCTGTCTCTCAGTCTTGCTGTAGTCCGCACCCCCCCCCCCACTCCTTTCCCCACTCTCTCTGTGTCTTGTCCCTTTCCCCTCTCTTCTTCACTTCTTCTGTAGTCCTTGTCCCACCCTCCCCTCCCCCCTTCTCTCACTCTGTCCTTTTCTCTCTTTTCCGAATCCATTTTTTTTCTGTATCTGCATTTCTGTACTTCTCCGCTTTTTTCCCCCCTGTTCTCGTCTGTCTGTCTTCTGACTGCCTGTCTGTCTGTCTTCTGACTGCCTGTCTGTCTGTCTTCTGACTGCCTGTCTGTCTGTCTTCTGACTGCCTGTCTGTCTGTCTTTCTGCTCCACCCCCCGTCTCTCTCCCACAATCAGTATGTTTTTCTGTTCATCTGGCGTTCTGACCTGACCCACCCCTTCCCATTCTATCTGTCTGTCTGTCTGTCTGTACTTTTGTCTGTAGCCCTCACCGCCACTCTCTCTACCTCTCTGTCTGTTGCATGCGCACGCATGCGTGCGTGTGTGTGGAGGGGGGGGGGAGGGGGTTACGTGAGCTGACGTGCTTGCGTTAGCATGTTTATACATATGTTGAAGTGATTTTTTGCGTCCATGTGAAAATGTTAGATCGCACGATCAGGCCTCGGTTTCTACCCCATATCTAAATCTCACTTCTTATACATACTTACGTCCTGTTGTCTGCTTTCGCCACCTACCCCCCTCCCCCCCCCCCCCAGCGTTGCTCCAGCTCTTCACCTCCACCCCCCCCCACACACACACACATACACTCCTCATGCCCATGTCTCTTCTCCGTCTTTCACCGTTCGTCCACCTCTTCCACCGTTTATCATTCCTCTCACAAGGAAAAAGCCACAGCCAGCAGACTGTGCTGAATGCTCGTTGTGTTTGCATGAATATTTCCCTGGGGAAGGAGTGGAATGGGAAAATCGGAGGAAGGAGTTAGAGGGGAAGATGGATGGGAGAAGATGGTGGAGGAGGTGGAGGAGGAGGAGGAGGGCAGGAGGAGGAAGAGAAGTGGAGGAGGAGGAGGAGGAGGAGGAGGAGGAAGGAGAGGATTGTAGTATGGCGTAACACGTGCATATTATCGTTCCTGTCATCTCGCCGGAATGCGTAATGTGATGTCGTCTGGTCGCCCCGTTAGGCCAGGAATAATGTGTGGTGGTGGCTTCTGTCTGACTAGTGAGTGACAGGGTGGCTGGCTCAGCGGTCAATGCACTCGCTTAGGAAAACTAGTATAAGTCTTTGGTGTGGGGTTCGATTCTCGTGGGGTATGGGTTCCCACACCCCCTCCAACACCTCCCTTTCTTCGTCTGTCTCAGTGTTATGTGATGGTATGAGTGACCTTCCTTCAGATCAAACGATGGATAGAGGTTCCGCGTGCAGGATGCGCTCAGCCTGTGTGAACGAGAGCGGCTCCAATTCGGGACAGAGAAGTTTGTTATGATGATGAAACAAGACGTCTCTGTTCTGAAAGCATCGGTCTGTTGAAGGTCTTGGTGCTGAGCGCAAAGGCCTCTCTCTGTCAGCAGCGAGTTGCTGCCCTGATGCTCAGCTGGACGCTATGGTACAATGGTTCTGTTACCGGCATACAGAGTGTTCGTGTGGTCAGGGTCGACATGTCTGTTTGAACAAAATACAAGTATTTAAAGAACAAATAACGTAGTCAAGGTCAATTATACTGTGTGTGTGTGTGTGTGTGTGTGTGTGTGTGTGTGTGTTGTTTGCGCGCGTGCGTACGTGCGTGCATGCGTGCGTGCGTGCGCGCGTGTGTATGTGTGTGTGTGTGTGTGTGTGTGTGTGTGTGTGTGTGTGTGTGTGGCGCGCGCGCGCGCGTGCGTGTGTGTGTTGCTGTCTGTATGCCTGTCTGTCTGCTGGTCCGTTGGTCTGTCGGTCTGTCTGTCAGTCTGTCTGCTTGTCTGTCTGTCTGTCTGTCTCTCTGTCTGTCTCCTCTGACCCCCACCCCCTCCCATTTAACCTTATCGGAAAAGCATGATACGAGAGTTGCTCACAGACAGGGTTTTAGTTCGCATCCCCAGGAGTGTAAAATCTCACGTGGCTTCATCACGGTGTCCCTGGCAGATGCTACAGAGGACATGGCAGTGGCTGTGTAGCCGTCTTACCCGTCATTCCCTCAGCTCTGACCATAGTTCACGAATAGGAGGTACCGTGGACGACACTGAGTACCATCAGGGATGTGACCACTCCCCGCCATCATTGATAGCAGGGAAAGAGGAGTGACGTCCAGGCCAGCTCTTCCTGTCGTTTTTCCGTGACCTCTGGTTGTCTTTAGGACGTCCGCCCCCTCCTCTGTTCCCGATCACCTCAAACATGGTGCCAGGACCGGGTACATGCCCCCCCCCCCCCCCCCGCGTCTTGACCAGTGTACGGTGTGTGTGGGTGACAGCGTCGTGAGCTTCTGGTCTGACAGCACCCTGTCATTGACTTTCTGTGTGAAATTTAAAAACAAAACGGTGTTAGTTACCGCCGCAGATACAGACAAACAGATTACAGGACAAAAACACAATGCATTTCGACCTCTTGGGTCTTCTTGAGGCAAAAACAAACAACATTTCGGACAATGAAAACGTTTTGTCCTGTAATCTGTTTGTCTGTATCTGTGGCGGTAACTAACACCGTTTCTCTAAATTTTGTTTCATCTTCCGCCCTCAGTCACCTTGTTTTGAAACCAACTTTTGTGTTAAATTGTCATTTGTCTGATAGTCCATATATGAGTCGAATCCTGAGGAATCCATTCTGAAATGCTGACACGATGCGTATATCAGACAATGGCATCAGATCACCAGAACCTTAATACTTCCACACAAGACTCCAGGAATATTCAATCGCCCGAGGAAAGCCTAGGAGAGACAGGGGAGGGGCTGGGGGTGGTAAAAGTGGAGAGTGGGGGGGGGGGGAGGAGGGGACACTTTAGGGGAAGAATCTGGAGAAGAGGAAGAAGGGGTAGGGCAAGAGAGAACGATTTTGGCGGATGACGTCAACAAGCCGAAGATGACATGGGGGACTTGATGGTAAGATATGCGTGGCATGCTGGATGTCGCGCTGTAACTGAATGCTTCAGAGGGTTATAAGGGGTAAAGTGGCGTGCGCGCACATACACACAATCTGCACGAACCAAGCGCCAGGAGGTAGAGAGAAAGAGAGGGGGTGGAGAGAGAGAGAGAGAGAGAGAGAGAGAGAGAGAGAGAGAGAGAGAGAGAGAGAGAGAGATGTTTGTCGTACTAAAGATTGTATGTCTACTTATCATGAATTTATTCAATGTCTGAACACTGCTGCAGCGATTGACAGTGGTGGAGGTGAAGTCCCTTTGATTGGGCATGCGGATGACGGTGGGTGGGAGAGCTGATTGGATAGCCTCCTGTTGAACACTGGAGCTGGGACTCCAACAGAACAGCCAGCACGTGGCCGTGTACGGGAGTACTGGACTGAGAGTGGTGGGAGAATTGTACAATTGGACTGAGAGTGGTGGGAGAATTGTACAATTGGACTGAGAGTCGTGGGAGGATTGTACAATTGGACTGAGAGTCGTGGGAGAATTGTACATTTAAACTGACAGTCGTGGGAGAATTGTACAATTGGACTGAGAGTCGTGGGAGGATTGTACAATTGGACTGAGAGTCGTGGGAGGATTGTACAATTGGACTGAGAGTCGTGGGAGAATTGTACAATTGGACTGAGAGTCGTGGGAGGATTGTACAATTGGACTGAGAGTCGTGGGAGAATTGTACAATTGGACTGAGAGTTGTGGGAGGATTGTACAATTGGACCGAGTTTCGTGGCAGAATTGTACAACCGTATCAGCAACAACGACGATGATGACAGTAAAGATTCCTCAATACAGCTTTCTGAGCCGATTACACAATTTCGGTTTCACTGCGTGCGGACTAGTCCATATACGCGACACCACATCTGCTAAGTTTCGAGACCACACTGCGTGCGATTTGAAGCTGATTGATAAATGAATTCATGATTGAGAAAAGAGAATTGAAAAAGGCGGCCTCATGACCACTGCTTAGCAGACGTCTGACCTGTGCATTAGCCCCAAGCGCTTGGGTACCTACCAAACATTGACCATGCGATTACCGTTGTTATCATTGTATGTGCTTGTGGTGAAAGTATACGTGTGTGTGTGTGTGTTGTGTGTGTGTGTGTGTGTGTGTGTGTGTGTGTGTGTGTGTTCTCTTTCTGTTCCAGAGCCCGTTCCATTTCACTAACATGCACGGGTCATCAATGACGTGTTGTGATCCTGGCCGTCTTTCATTTCTGCACCGACCCCCCCCCCCCCCCACTCCCCCCCCCGACCCCCCCCCCCCCCCCCGCCTGGGTTGGGTACATTTGAGAGGATTTGTGGTCGTGAACAGGTTGGTGGGGGGTGGGGAGGGTTGTGGATGGTTGTCAGGGGCCAGTTGTCGAAGGAGACAGGTAGAGGGGATGGCCAGAGTGGCTGCGAGAAACGGGGTTTGCCTGACGGATGGAGGCAGGACCGTGTCCGAACTGTAAGCGAGATTGAACGATTGGCCTAATGAGGTCTGTTTCGTCTCTGTCGCGGCATGGTGCTTTGTCTCTGGTCGACTGTATGTCGTCGATTTGTTTTGGTCTCTTAACTGTGTCTGTTCTCTTTTCTCTGTCTGTCGGTCTTTGTCTCTGTCTTCTGTCTCTGTCTGTCTTCTGTCTCTGTCTGTCTGTCTATCTGTCTCTGTCTGTCTGTCTGTCTCTCTGTTGGGTCCTCATGTCTTGGCGTCTTTTTACCCTTCCCCTTTTGTTTTTTTTGTCCGCTGTCTGCCTCTCTTCCTTGTCCTCATCCTCCCCTCTTGTTTCCTTTCTTTCTTATGTTTCTGTCCCTTCTTCCTCTTTCCTTCCCACCCTCCCCCCACTCTTGTTTCCTTTCTTTTCTTATGTTTCTGCTCCAACCCTCATTCCCTCTTCCTTCCCACCCTCCCCCCACTCTTGTTTCCTTTCTTTTCTTATGTTTCTGCTCCAACCCTCATTCCCTCTTCCTTCCCACCCTCCCCCCACTCTTGTTTCCTTTCTTTTCTTATGTTTCTGCTCCAACCCTCATTCCCTCTTCCTTCCCACCCTCCCCCCACTCTTGTTTCCTTTCTTTTCTTATGTTTCTGCTCCAACCCTCATTCCCTCTTCCTTCCCACCCTCCCCCCACTCTTGTTTCCTTTCTTTTCTTATGTTTCTGCTCCAACCCTCATTCCCTCTTCCTTCCCACCCTCCCCCCACTCTTGTTTCCTTTCTTTTCTTATGTTTCTGCTCCAACCCTCATTCCCTCTTCCTTCCCACCCTCCCCCCACTCTTGTTTCCTTTCTTTTCTTATGTTTCTGCTCCAACCCTCATTCCCTATTCCTTCCCACCCTCCCCCCACTCTTGTTTCCTTTTTTTCTTATGTTTCTGCTCCAACCCTCATTCCCTCATTCCTTCCCCCTTCTGTCCTTGTCTGTCAGTCGTTCTGTTTTCCTGTTGCTCCCTCCCCCTCTCTCCCCCCCTTTCTTGTCTGTCAGTCGTTCTGTTTGTCCTGTTGCTCCTCTCCCCTCTCTCCCCCCCTTTCTTGTCTGTCAGTCGTTCTGTTTGTCCTGTTGCTCCTCTCCCCCTCTCTCCCCCCCTTTCTTCTGTCTGTCAGTCGTTCTGTTTGTCCTGTTGCTCCTCTCCCCTCTCTCCCCCCCTTTCTTGTCTGTCCTCCTGTCTGTATTCTGTTCCTCCCCCCCCTCTTCTTTCTCCAACTTTTGTCTGTATTCTTGTCCTTTGCCCCTCTCCTCACACTGTTATCTGTAATCCTGTTCCTCCTCCCCCCCCCTTTCTTTCTTCCATTCTTCTCCATCGTCCTGTCCCTCCCTCCCCCTCCCTTCTCTCTCTCCCTCTCTTTCCCTTGTCTGTAGCCCTGTCCTCCGCCCCGCTCCCCCCTCCCCCCCACACACTCTTTGTCTCCCATTCTTGTCCATTTTCATTAATTTGACCTAAGAAGTAAATTTATTCCATCAAAATTTTATTGTACACCATCTAGTTTTCGTTTAGTATCGCTATTATCAACAAAAAGTCAAAATATAATAAGAAATGTTGCAGTTTACCTGTATAAATCATTTCAACGTATCAGCGAGCCTTTTCTCAATACGGGTGACCAGAGTAAACATGTTTGTACATTTCATATAGTTTCAGTGAACTGATCATTTTGATTTTGATGTTCTTATTGTTGTTTACTTCTCATAGAGTTGACCCCCCCCTTCAGATGGGGCCTTGGCCTTGTTGAATAAATCATTCATTCATTCATTCATTCCCATTCTTGTCGATAGTTCTGTCCCTTTGCCCTTTATTTCCCTACTCCGATCTATAGTTCCGTACGTTTCCTCTCTTTCTCTCACTCGTTTCTGTAGCCCTCTTTAGCCTTTCTCTTTTCGATACTCTATCCTGCCTGTATTTCTGAGCTTAATTGCTGTCTTTCTCTGTTCTCGTCTGTCTGTCTGTCTGTCTGTCTGTCCTCTTTTCTGCTCTTTTCAGCTCTGTCTCCCCCCCCCAAAAAAAAAACAAAACAACAAAAAAACAGTATGGTTTTTGTGTCCATTTGACTTTCTGTCTGCACCCCACCCCCTCCTAGCCTGTCTGTCTGTCTGTCTGTCTGTCTGTCTGTCTGTTGGTCTGTTTTCCTGTCAGTGCGCTTTTCGTCGTCCTCGCGGCCGTTCTCGCTTCATCTCTGTCTCTTGCCCATGCGCTTGTATGTGTGTGTGTGTGTGTGTGTGTGTGTGTGTGTGTGTGCGTGTGCGTGCGTGCGTGCGCACGCGCGCGCGCGTGTGTGCATGTGTGTGTGTGTGTGTGTGTGTGTGTGTGTGTGTGTGTGTGTGTGTGTGTGTGTGTGCGTGCGCACGCTTCTTGTGCCTACTTATGCTCTGTCTTACTTCGCTTATTCTGCAACCCCCCTCCTCTCCCAGCTCGTCACCTCCCCTCTCCACTCCTCTCCTTCTCCTTCCACCCCCACTTCTCTGTTCTTCGCCGTTCGTCCATCTCTTCCCGCCGTTTATCACTCTCTCCACCAGGAGAAGAAAACCCACGGCCAGCGGACTACGCTGCATGCTCATCGTGTTTGCATGAGTATTTCCCTGGGGATGGGGAAGTTGGGGGAGGGAGTGAGAGAGAGGAGTAGACAGATTGGAGAAAGGCTAGGTAGAACGGGGGGGGGGGGGGGGGGGGGGGGGGGCAGGAGGTGGACGAGATGGAGTGGGGAAGAAGGAGGAGGAAGGAGAGGTTTGTAGTATGGCGTAACACGTGCATATTATCGTTCTTGTCATCTCGCCAGAATGCGTAATGTCATGTCGTCTGGTCCCCCCCCCCCCCGCCCCCCGCCCCCTGGAATAATGTGTGATGGTGGCTTCCGACTGTCTCACTAGTGAGTGACAGGGTGGCTCAGCGGCTAACGCACTCGCCTGGGGAAGCTTGCGAGTCTTGGGTCTGTGGTTCAATTCTCGTATGATATGGGTTCCCAACCCACCCCTCACCATTGTCTCTTCCTCTTTTTTTAGCATCTAGCGATGGGGTGGTACGAGTGACTGTCTTTGTGGTGAGACAATCAACAGTTGTTGTGTGTGTGGGGGAAGAGCTTGGCGAACGTGAACGAGGGCAGGCCGAATTTCGCACAGAGAAATCTGTTGTGACGGTGAAATCCAATGCACTGCAATGCAACAAAGTGCAGTACAATGTAGTGAAATATTATTAAAAACAGTACAATGCAGAATGACACAATGCAGTGCAATACAGTGCAATACAATGTAGTGAAATATTATTCAAAACAGTACAATGCAGAATGACACAATGCAATACAGTGCAATACAATGTAGTGAAATATTATTCAAAACAGTACAATGCTGAATGACACAATGCAATACAGTGCCATACAATGTAGTGAAATATTATTCAAAACAGTACAATGCAGAATGACACAATGCAATGCAATACAGTGCCATACAATGTAGTAAAATATTATTCAAAACAGTACAAAGCAGAATGACGCAATGCACTGCAATGTAATACAGTGCAATACAATGTAGTAAAATATTATTCAAAACAGTACAATGCAGAATGACACAATGCAATGCAATGCAATACAGTGCAATACAATGTAGCGAAATATTATTCAAAGCAGTGCAATGCAGAATGACACAATGCAATGCAATACAGTGCAATACAATGTAGCGAAATATTATTCAAAGCAGTACAATGCAGAATGACACAATGCAATGCAATACAGTGCAATACAATGTAGTAAAATATTATTCAAAACAGTACAATGCAGAATGACACAATGCAATGCAATACAGTGCAATACAATGTAGTAAAATATTATTCAAAACAGTACAATGCAGAATGACACAATGCAATGCAATACAGTGCAATATAATGTAGTAAAATATTATTCAAAACAGTACAAAGCAGAATGACGCAATGCACTGCAATGCAGTACAGTGCCATACAATGTAGTAAAATATTATTCAAAACAGTACAATGCAGAATGACACAATACAATACAGTGCAATACAATGTAGTAAGATGTTATTCAAAACAGTACAATGCGGAATGACGCAATGCACTGCAATGTAATACAGTGCCATACAATGTAGTAAAATATTATTCAAAACAATACAATGCAGAATGACACAATGCAATACAGTGCCATACAATGTAGTAACATATTATTCAAAACAGTACAATGCAGAATGACACAATGCAATACAGTACCATACAATGTAGTAAAATATTATGCAAAACAGTACAGTGCAGAATGACACAATACAATGCAATGCAATACAGTGCCAAACAATGTAGTAGGATATTATTCAAAACAGTACAATGCAGAATGACACAATACAATGCAGTACAGCGGCATACAATGTTGTAAAATATTATTCAAAACAGTACAATGCAGAATGGCACAATGCAATACAGTGCAATACAATGTAGTAAAGTAGTAAAGTATTATTCAAAACAGTACAACTCAGAATGACTCAATGCAATACAGTGCCATACAATGTAGTAAAATATTATTCAGAACAGTACAATGTAGAATGACACAATGCAATGCAATACAGTGCAGCAATATAATGTAGTGAAATATTTTTCAAAACAGTACAATACAGAATGACACAATGCAATGCAATGCAAAGCAAAACAGTGCCATACAATGTAGTAAAATATTATGCAAAACAGTACAATGCAGAATGACACAATGCAATGCAATACAGTGCGAGACAATGTAGTAAAATATTATTCAAAACAGTACAATGCAGAATAACAATGCTATGCAGTGCAATACAATATAGTAAAGTAGTAAAGTATTATTCAAAACAGTACAATGCAGAATGACTCAATGCAATCCAGTGCCATACAATGTAGTAAAATATTATTCAAAACAGTACAATGCAGAATAACACAATGCAATGCAGTACAGTGCCATACAATGTAGTGTAATATTATTCAAAACAGTACAATGCAGAATGACGCAATGCACTGCAATGCAATACAGTGCCATACAATGTAGTAAGATATTATTCAAAACAGTACAATGCAGAATGACACAATGCAATACAGTGCCATACAATGTAGTAAAATGTTATTCAAAACAGTACAATGCAGAATGACACAATGCAATGCAATACAACACCACACAATACAATGCAATTTGATGTAACACAAAGCATACAATGCAATACTTTACGATTCAGTATATTGCAACACGCGCACGCGCATACACATGCACACGTACACACACACACACACACACACACACACACACACACACACACACACACACACACACACAACACACACACACACACACACACAAACACACGTACACATACACACACACACGCGCGCGCGCACACGCACACACACACACACACACACACACGCACGCACGCACGCACGCACGCACGCACGCACGCACGCACGCACGCACACACACACACACACACACACACACACACACACACACAGGTGAGCGAGCGAACGAGCAAGAAAGAGAATGAGAAAGAGGTGGGGGAGGGGCGTTGAGAGTAGGCTCAGATCATATATTCACAGAAGGAGGAAAACTGCTGTGGTGCAGCTCTGTTGTAGTGTCATCAGAACAGGTAAACCCAATCAATTCTGTATGGTGCAGCTCTCTGATGGCGTCATCAGAACAGGTGAACCCCATCAGTTCTGTATGGTGCAGCTCTCTGATGGCGTCATCAAAACAGGTGAACCCCATCAATTCTGTATGGTGCAGCTCTCTGATCGTGTCATCAGAACAGGTGTCATCAGAACAGGTTAACCCCGTCAATTCTGTATGGTGCAGCTCTCTGATAGTGTCATCAGAACAGGTGAACCCCATCAATTCTGTATGGTGCAGCTCTCTGATAGTGTCACCAGAACAGGTGAACCCCGTCAATTCTGTATGGTGCAGCTCTCTGATAGTGTCACCAGAACAGGTGAACCCCGTCAATTCTGCATGGTGCAGCTCTCTGATAGTGTCACCAGAACAGGTGAACCACGTCAATTCTGCATGGTGCAGCTCTCTGATAGTGTCACCAGAACAGGTGAACCCCGTCAATTCTGCATGGTGCAGCTCTCTGATAGTGTCACCAGAACAGGTGAACCCCGTCAATTCTGCATGGTGCAGCTCTCTGATAGTGTCACCAGAACAGGTGAACCACGTCAATTCTGGCCTAGGCGTTCCTTGGTGCCAGTGCCAGACTGCTGGAAGGACGGGGACAGTTCTTTGTTCGACAGGATGTCAATGCGTGTGATGATAATGATAAGAATAATGATAACGATCGCCACTACCACCACCACCACCACCACCACCACCGCCGCCGCCACCACCACCACCACGACAACTGTAACAATGTTAATTATAACAACAACAGCAACAACAACAATGACAATGGTAATACTGATACTAATAATAGTCTTTACTGAAAGTAATGATATCTTCGTTAATCCAGTTAGATGCATAATCACAGCGATGAAAATGGCAGTAATATAAATGATGATGATGATGATGATGATACAACAACTACTACTACTACTACTGCTGCTACTACAACTACTACTGCTACTACTACTACTACTACTGCTACAACAACAACAACTACTTCTACTACTACTACTGCTACTACTACTGCTGCTACTACTGCTACTACTACTACTACTACTACTACTACTACCATCACCATCACCGCCACCAACCAACTGAGTAACTAAATGATTTGGCAGTCCAGCCAACACCCCTTTCACACTGCTTCTGCTCCTTCCCCCCACCAGCCCCCCCCCCTCCCCCCCCCCCCCCCCCCCACACACACACAACAGTGCGTGATGCGGCAACTGACTGACCTCCGGTTTGAACTCTAGGGTCTCTGCTGACCTCTGACTGTAAGGACACCCTCCATCAGCCAGGACAGACGGCGTTACGTCCTGGGGTCGGCTGCGTTCAGGCAGAGCTGCTTTGTTCCTACCTCTTGCTGCTTTTTTTTTTTGTCTTTCAGTACTGCGTCTTATCTGCTCCTTTTTTTTCATCTCTCTTGCAATTTTTTTTTTTTTTTTGCTAACCTTTCGGTGCTTTTTCTACCTGTTCCGCACTTTTTGCTACTTCTTCCTACTTTTTTTTCCCCACCTCTTCCTAATTTTTTTGTCCCTGCCTCTTCCTAATTTTTCTCACTTCTTCCTACATTTCCTACCTCTTCCTATTCTTTCCGACCCCGTCCGACTTTTTCTCACTTCTTCCTACTTTTTTTCTCACTTCTTCCTACTTTTTTCTCACTTCTTCCTACTTTTTCTCACTTCTCCCTACTTTTTCTCACTTCTTCCTACTTTTTCTCACTTCCCCCTACTTTTTCTCACTTCTTCCTACTTTTTCTCACTTCTCCCTACTTTTTCTCACTTCTTCCTACTGACTTCTTCCTACTTTTTCTCACTTCTTCCTACTTTTTCTCACTTCTTCCTACTTTTTCTCACTTCTTCCTACTTTTTCTCACTTCTTCCTATTTTTTCTCTAGCTCTTCCAACTTTTTTTCCTACTTCATTTGACGTTTTCTCACCTCTTCCTTCTTGTCCTAATCTTTCTCCCTTTCTCCTCCTCTTTCTCCTCCTCTGTCTCCTCCTCTTTCTCCTCCTCTGTCTCCTCCTCTTTCTCCTCCTCTGTCTCCTCCTCTTCATACTGTGTCCGTCGTCTTCCTATTTTTTTGTACCTAGTACCTCTTCCTCTTTTTTTCTCACCACTTGCTACTTTTCCTACCTCATCCTACTTTTCCTACCTCATCCTACTTTTCCTACCTCATCCTACTTTTCCTACCTCATCCTACTTTTTCCTCACCTCTTCCTACTTCTTTTTTTTTTTTAACTCTTCCTTCGTTTTCCTTCATCTTCCTACGTTTTCTCATCTCTCCATACTTTTTTTTCTAACTCGTCCTACTTTTTCTCATCTCTCCATACTTTTTTTTCTAACTCGTCCTACTTTTTCTCATCTCTCCATACTTTTTTTCCTAACTCGTCCTACTTTTTCTCATCTCTCCATACTTTTTTTTTTCTAACTCGTCCTACTTTTTCTCATCTCTCCATACTTTTTTTTCCTAACTCGTTCTACTTTTTCTCATCTCTCCATACTGTTTTTTTTTTTTAACTCGTTCTACTTTTTCTCATCTCTTCATACTTTTTTTTTCCAAACTCATCCTACTTTTTCTCTTCTTTTCCTACGTGTTTCCTGTTTTTCTTACTTTCATACCTAATCTTATATTTTTCTCACCGCTTCCTCTTTTTTCTCCCATGTCCTCCTAACTTTCTCCCATCTCAGCCTACTTTTTCCTGACTCTGCATTTCATATCTCTCCTACTTTTCCCCCCGCCTCTTCCTACTTACTTCTTTTCCCTTACCTATCAAATCTTACGACTTTTTACGTCTTCCTTCTTTTTTTCTACCCGTTTCTACCCCCCCCCCCCAATCTCTTCCCACTTTTCCCCGCACCTCTTTCTACTTTTCTCACCTCTTCCTACCTTTTCCTAGCTCTTCCTAATCTCTCACAATCAATACATCGTTATACTTTTTCCTGTCTTTCACTGTGTATTAATACTTCGTCATATATTTTTTTCCTAACTCTCATTATGTATCAATGCGTCGTTATACTTCTTTCTACCTCTCACTCTTGTGTTGCCCCTGACTCATTTTTCCTATCTCTCACAATCAACAGCTGCGTCTTCCTACTTTTTCCTATAGTTCACAGGTTTTTTTTTCTGCCTTTTGCTAGAAGAAGAAGAAGAAGAAGAAGAAGAAGAAGAAGAAAAAGAAAAAGCAGAAGAAGCAGCAGAAGAAGCAGAAGAAGAAGAAGAACAAGAAGAACAAGAAGAAGAGGAAGAAGAAAAATAAGAAGAAGAAAAAGAAGAAGAAAGAAAGAAAGAAAGAAAAGGAGAAAAGGCATGAATAGTTTTGTTTCGTTGTAGGTTCACTTAGATTAACCGGATGGCCCGTGTAGTGCAAAGGTAACCGAGAAAGTAGTGCTGACTTAAAAGACAAAACGCAAGGAAACAAAAAGAAAATCAATAGCCAGTCTGGCAGAGCGGCGACCTACGGATAAAAAGTGCCAGCAACAGCATTGTTGGCGGAGAGACAGATTCAGTGAAAAGTAGGCACAAACCGTCCTGACTGCGCCATGCATGGAGAACAAAGCAAATGAAAATAATGTCGGTGGAAGAACGCACGTCGTTAAAAAAAAAAATTGCGAAAAACATTGCAGCTTAAACGACTTACAACAACAACAGCTACAACAGAAACAAAAAGAAGAAGAAGAAGAAGAAGAAGAAGAAGAAGAAGAAGAAGAATGATAATAATAATGATAATGACAATAATAATAATAATGAAAATGATGGCAATAATGTAATGATGATGATGATGATGATGATGATGATGATGATGATGATGATGATGATGATGATGATGATGATGATGATGATGATAATAATAATAATAATAATAATAATAATAATGATAATGATGATAATAATAATGATGATGATGATGATGGTAATGATGATGATGATGGTAATGGTATTTACACTACTACTACTACTACTACTACTACTACTACTACTACTACTACTACTGATGCTTATGATGCTGCTGCTGCTGCTGATGATGATGATGGCGACGACGATGACGACGATGATAATTATGATTACATTACAACTACGAAGACGACGACGACGACGACAACTACTACTACTACTGCTGATAATAACACGTAATTATGTAAAGCGTTTCTGTGCAAAGAATTGAACTACAGTGCCCTGGTCCGTCCCATAACTGAGCACTCCAGCACTGTGTGGGACCCATACACCGACAGACTCATCTCCAGCAGCAGCACTGTGTGGGACCCATACACCAGCAGACTCATCTCCAGCAGCAAGAAGATGCAGCAGAGAGCAACCATGCATGTCTTGAACAGATACACAACCCCCTCAGGCATCAACGCCTTGCTTCAGCAGCTGCAGTGGCCCTCCATCGAGGAACCACGGAGCGCCTTCAGACCCATTTGTGTCCAGACCCACCGTGCTGTACAAAATCTGCTCTGGACTGGCATGTGTGAGGTGTGACGACCTGAAACCTCTGCCCACCAGTGGCAGAAGCCACCACAATCAGTGAGCCGTATCACAGCTTCTCCCCGCGCGGACTACCCGCAAAAACTCTTTCTTCGCAGGAACCACCCGAGACACGAACATCCTGCCTCAAAGTCTGCTACTTTTCCCCTACGTCAGTACTTTCAGCCTGAGTGTGCTGAGAGAAAACTAAATAAACTCAAATCTCACTTCACGCCGTACCAACCCAGCCACTCCCCTTTTGCTTCCCCAACTCAAAGCCACGCAACAGCTGAGTCTCTGGACGTCAATAGCTGTCCACGTCGACAACTGGACAAGAGAGGGAGAGGAGGAGGAGGAGGAGGAGGAAGAAGGAGGAGGAGAAGGAGCAGAAGAAGAAGAAGAAGAAGAAGAAGAAGAAGAAGAAGAAGAAGAAGAAGAAGAAGAAGAAGAAGAAGAAGAAGAAGATGATGATGATGATGATGATGATGACGACCTTGCTAATAACGATTCAAAGCGTTTGTACATGCGTGCCATACCTTGATTTTGACGAAGAGGAAGAGAAAGGTCGTTCTGGGTATGTGGGTCGGACGTGGAGAAAGAGCGGCGACCGACCACTGACTGTTTAGATCAGCAGAAGCTCGGAAGCAGAATGTCAGTGAAAAGGAGACAAGGAGTGTCAGTGGGGGAAGAAGTCGCTGAACGTAGTGTTGGATGAACAAAAACGCAGAAAAAAAAAACAGAGAGTTTTCAGACTTGCGGCTGACTGAACGACGCATGAAGTAAACAAGAAATAGGGCAAAGTAGCGCTGATTGAACGACAAACGCAGTAGAAGGAAAAGCTTAAAGCAGTGATGGCGGAGCGACACGTGTGCTAAGAACTTGCTAGAACTAAGGGTGACTGCTTAACAAGACATACAGTAACAGGTTGCTAGGCTGACTGAATGACACAGGTGGTAAAAAGTTGCTAGGCTGACTGAATGACACAGGTGGTAAAAAGTTGCTAGGCTGACTGAATGACACAGGTAGTAAAACGTTGCTAGGCTGACTGAATGACACAGGTGATAAAACGTTGCTAGGCTGACTGAATGACACAGGTAGTAAAACGTTGCTAGGCTGACTGAATGACACAGGTAGTAAAAAATTGCAAAAAGTAGTGCCAGCTACATAAGACACGTAGTAAAAATTACTAAAAGTAGCGCTATCTGAATGACATGTGTAGTAATAGTCCGTCACGTGAAACGGTCCACCTTTCACCCCCTCCCCCCCCCCCCCCTAATAAATTTGTCATATGTATTTTTTGGTGCTTTAGAGTGTATAGATCACGAAAAATCATGTTAACATAAAAACTCTTGGGACGCACTGTCCCTTCTGGCTTAATTTTGAAGGGTACCCATCTCAGGTGCGTGTGTGCGTGTGTTGGTGATGATTGTTCTCAGATGCTGGCATTGGAAGGCATTCTGTTTCATGGCGACATCTGCCAGATTGTATTTAAATCAACCACAATCTCATTATTTTGAGTCGCTTCCCTCGGCACAAGTAGAAAGCGACTCTTCTGATACGTAGGATATGACAGCTTCTTCTTCTGCAGTCTGTGTATTTGACACAAGAGGATTTACCGGAATGCTTCGTAAACCAGCGGAAAAGCCCACCTATTGCAATCAGGCACTGGACAGTTGATGGAGGTGAAGATGCTCTCAAGAAAGTTCAAAGTTCAAACCTCCACGGGATTCTTCTCTGGAAATACAGCAGCATGTCAGATCAGGAAATACCAGCGTGGGCTGGCTTCATTTCACAGTGTGGGCAGAACCCGGCAAAGAAGACGACATTGGACTACTACCCTGTGATCCATCACCCAATCACGCGACTTGCAGAAGAGGCCACGAGAGAGGTTGGACAAGAGTACTTTATCACTACGTTTGATCTTGGGGTTTGTATGAAAGCCTACCCGATCGTCGGGAACCAACCTGAACGGTACAAGAAGCATATTATTCTGATCGGTACTTTCCACATTGCCTGTGCGAACCTCAAGATGCTTGGGGAAAAGCTGGATGGTTCTGGGTTCGGAGATATTCCTCTGAAGGTAGGTCTGATCTCTTCTGGTTCTCTGCAAGGGGTGCTGTCTGGCAAACATATGAACAAGCATTGTTCTGTCATAAGACAATGCGTGAGAGTCTAGAACGCTTGCTGCTGGAAAAATACCTTGAAATCAGAGATGAAGACACGTCATTTCCGACACTGTCGGAAGACAGCATGATCAAACTCCAGACAGCCTCATGTTTCCTCTCAAAAGAGACGTTGACTGAGCTTCAGCAAGATGAAGCTGTCTTCAGTTCACGGCAGAGTACCAACAGTTCAGAGACAGAGTCAGAGAAGGAGCCTTTGGACCAACTGCACAATTTTGTTTGTCGACATCGATCATGTATGGCTTGTCCTAGCGCTCCTTGAGGCTGTCAAAATCACCGACTTCCTGCTGTACGCACAAACGATGTCCCAAATGCCAGACCTCTTCTTCAGTTTCGGTGGACAAAACTACGCACGCTACCTGACCTTCTTCTCAGTCTTCTTGGCAAACATTGACTTGTCACATCCTGGAGCCAAAGAGATGCTGCAGAGAGGTGCTTTCAGCGTGGCAAGGTCCTTCATTCCTGGCAATCACTGTGCAGTGGACAAGACCATGGAAGAAACGTTCATGAATCACGCCAAAAGCCGAGGAGGAGCTGCCGAAGGTGGCGCTGGTCTCACGGGACTGCTGTCGAACCAGGAAGCCTACCAAAGATGGGTCAGGACAACCCATGAGAGGTCAAAGTATCTTCATGCAATTCTCGACATGGCTAGCATGGCACAAGGTGATGAGGTTGGCAGTAGATATCATGACTTGCGTCCTTCTGAGATACTGAAGAGCGAAAACAACGTCCTGAAGACTCAGGATGCAATCAAAAGTTTCATCGACCCTTTCTGTGAGGACGCCTTGGTCAAACTCATCGCCCTGTCATCTGGAGCATCTGTCCCAGCCGGCATTCAGCATGATGTGTTGAGGGCAGAAAAAGCTGGTAAAGCCGTGAAGGAGGCGTTTATCACGCAGAGACTGATGGCAAATGACAATTTCTTTGAACCAGTCATGCGGCCAAACCTGAAAACGATGGCATCGATGAACAAAAACGTCCACATGAAGACTACCAAGAAGAAGGTTGTGGAATACAAACAACAAGGGAACCTTGCCTTTGAACTCCTTGTAAAGGCACAGGAAGCAGGTGTTCAACTCGATCTGAAACAGTTGATGACATACCAACTTACTCCTGTACCTTACAGTATTGCCACTGCTGACGATTTCCTTGCCAAGACCGACAAAGCAAAAGGGTTCAACTACCTCTCCAAAGATATGGAAGATGCCGCTCTACCTCCCCATGAAGCGACGCTGGTTAAGATCGATGGCAACGCAGTGTTTCACTGTTTGCAACAGCTTCCCTCCAATTTCAGGGAGATCAGCCAGAAGATATTTGACATGCTGCCAAAGGGAACGGATGTGGTGTTCAGTACAGACATGTACAAAACGGACTCAATCAAAGCGATGGAAAGGAAAAGGAGAGGCACTGGAGATAAGATCATCGTGAAAGGAGAAAGCACCAAGCGTCCTGCAGACTGGAAAACGTTTCTGTCAAACGACGAAAACAAGAAGCAGCTCAGCCAAGTATTACTCGACGTTTGGAGCAAAGATGAGAATGCGCCAAAATTCAAGGACAGAAAAGTCATGCTGATATGTGAGGGAGAAGCCTTCCTGCTGCAATCGGCAGATGAGCTGACGACAACTAGGACGCCAACCGCAACGCTCAAATCCACACAAGAGACGGATTCCAGAGTTGCCCTCTACTGTGCGTACGCTGAACGGAATGGCTACAGCTTCGTCCGTGTCAAGAGTCCCGACCCGGACATTTTCTTCATTCTCCTGCACTTCGCCCTGCAGCTGAAGGACGTGGTGATTCTGTTCGACACAGGAATGGGGAAAAAACAACGGCTCATCTACGTGACCGACATCGCAACAGCATACGGGCAACAGCACTGCACCACCTTCCTGGCTCTTCATGCTTATACCGGCTGCGACACAACAAGTGCATTCAAGGGCATTGGGAAAATTAAACCCATCAAAGTTCTTCAGCAGAATCCAAGATTTCCGGAAACTGTTGCCCGCCTTGGAGGTACATGGGCCATCGCTGAAGAAGTCAAAGCCGATCTTGAGACCTTCACCTGTGTCATGCACGGCAGACATTGTTTCACCGGTGTCAATGACCTCCGACACCTGCTACTCAAGGAGAGATGTGGAGATGAGCCATTGAATGCAAACCACAACGTTGACCTGGCAAGCATGCCTCCGTGCAAACAAACTCTTCAAAAGCACATCAAACTGAGCAACTGTCAAGTTGTCATTTGGAAGAGGGCTCTCGAATCCATGTCTGATGTTCCAGCAGCAAGCAATGGACATGGATGGATTGACGTTGATGGCACCGTGGTACCAGTGTGGTCCGCAGCAGAGGAGGACGTCATCCTGCCCACAGATATGGTTGACTTCCTTGTGGATTTTCCAGACTCTGACGACGGCGAAGAAGAAGCTATTATAGCCTACGTATCAGAAGAGTCGCTTTCTACTTGTGCCGAGGGAAGCGACTCAGAATGATGAGATTGTGGTTGATTTAAATACAGTCTGGCAGATGTCACCATGAAACAGAATGCCTTCCAATGCCAGCATCTGAGAACAATCATCATCATCATCAACACACCACACACACACACACACACACACACACACACACACACACACACACACACACACGCGCGCGCGCGCGCGCACGCACGCACGCACGCACGCACGCACGCACGCACGCACACACACACACACACACACACATGCACACACATATGCGTTCACACTTGGAAAGTGCACATTAACTTTTTTCCAATAAAAAGTCCAATATGAATTTGTAAAGAATAAAATTTGCGTCGAAGCCAAATAGGGGGTAGGGGAGATAACCCGGCAAAAGAGGACATCAGCGTAGGCCCATGGTGATGTGGCATAGCTCAAAAGAATCACAAGAGACTGTTCTTTGAAACCGTGGTGTACTTTGTTTCTTATAAGTTGCACAGTTTTCAAGAGAGACAGTTTATTGCAAACACTTTGGCAAATTTACAGTTCGCAACGTGTGACATACAGTGGGTACACACGTAGCTTCACTGCGGTCACCTTATTGCATATATTATCGTTCTGATTATTGCGTATCGTTCAGAAGGCATTACTGTCAACAAAAACATAAAGAAAATTCTCGTAGCTTAAATAACAAAGACACAAGTGATCACCAAACTTATGGAACATTTTGGATCGATAAAAAGCAGCCGCGGCACCTGAGATGGGTACCCTTCAAAATTAAGCCAGAAGGGACAGTGCGTCCCAAGAGTTTTTATGTTAACATGATTTTTCGTGATCTATACACTCTAATGCACCAAAAAATACATATGACAAATTTATTTGCGGGGAGGGGGGGGGGGGGGGGGGGGGGGGGGGGGGTGGAAAGGTGGACCGTTTCTCGTGACGGAGTATAAACATTTGCTAACCGGAGTGCTAGCTGAAAGACACAAGTAGTTGTTAAATGTAGTGCTAACTGAATGACATATGTTGCAAAAAGTTGCTAAAAAAATATTGCCGGCTGAATGATGTAGTGTGTAGTAAAAAGTAGCCATAACATATGACCGTCTGAACGGAGCCGTTCAAGCCGCCCACGTAAGCAACTTTGGTGCTTCGTGCCGCCTGCGATACGCCCCCACTCGGTTAAGGAGGGGGTACAACTCTCTACATCTTGCTGCAATTGCCCGCTGTCAGCAATCGGAGTGCCGTCCCTTTGACAACTTAGCGGTGTCGTGTCTGGGGAGAGAAGTGGGATGGTGACAGGCACTGGGACGTTGGGTTGTGTCCCTTAGCACCTTTTGACCTGGGAACCCCTGCATTTACCGAAGCTGTCTCACTCAATCATTGGGATGATAGTGCCAGTGCTACAGCTGTTACGCCTCTCTACCCCTCCCTCTCACACACCCCTTTCTCTCGCACTCTCTGTCTGTTACTCTCTGTCTGTCCCTCACACACACACACACACACACACACACACACACACACACACACACACACACACACAACACACACACACACACACACACACACACACACACACACACACACACACACACACACACACATGCTCTGTCATTCTCTCTGTCTTTGTCTGTCTATTTCTCTCTCTGTCTCTCTCTGTCTCTGTTTGTCTGTCTGTCTCTGTCTCTCTCTCTCTCTCTCTCTCTCTCTCTCTCTCTCTCCCGCGCGCGCGCGCGCGCGCGCGCACACACACATACACGCACGCACAACATGCGCAGACTTTGATGAGATTGTCACAGTGTATCATCGTGCGGTCCGTAAACTGTCTCTCCACTTTTTCTTTTTACAGTTTTGCATTTTCTTCCAGAAACGAAAGTTGCTTCCGGTATTCACTGAAGGGAGAGAGAGGGAGGGGGCTGGAAGGGGGAGAGAAAGATGGATCATCAGCACAATATCACCATGTTTTGAAAAAAAAAACCCACCGACTATGAATACAGAGCAGTTCTTAGAATTCCCGTGTGGTCTTCTCCTCCGATATAAAGGAACAAAAGCACTAGGGTAAGTCGCCTCACCCAGGAAGAATTTTAAAGCAAAAGAAGTCGCGGAGTCTCTCGTGAAAGGAAAAGTGACTGGAACATTTAGGCTCGCTGAATTCAAACAAGTGATTTCGGCACTGACAGAGGAATCAGCCAAGAACCTTGGAAGGTGATATGAACATTCCTTGAGAAACATGAGGGGATGCAATGGCATGAAGCAAATAGCATAAGAAAAAGCCTGCAGGTAAATGATCGGTATGACCATCCTGGCAAATACAAAGCTGGTGCCCGCGGTTAATGCTGATCCTTCAGCTCCTCTGGCCTCTACTGACAAAGGCTGCAGCACGAGCACAGTGGGGTTGATGGAGGCCAAAATCAGCAAACAACAAGGAAACAGCTTGATGTCCCACCGGGTTTCACTGACGCAAAACTTTACCGTTGAAAAACACATCTAGGTTACGTTTGAAACTCTTCTTCGTTGAGGAATGCAAAGGGGGCAAAGCAGGGTTCAGCCATGTTTGAAAATTTGGGAGGCAATGTTGTGAGATCAATGCAACTCGAGCGAAAAACTGGCAGAACATGAACTGTTCGAGAAGTATGGACGTGCTGAAGAAAAGCCTCAATGTCAGGGAAATACAGGGCACATACAATCCAACAGACAATGGCGTAACTGTTCCAGTCAGTTTTCCATTTCTGGAGAGACTGCAACTTTTTTAGTTTAAAATTCTTCCTGGGTGAGGCGACTTAACAAAAATGAACTCATAGTCAAGGTTCAAAGGGAAAGTATAAAAAGACATGGTATACATGAGAGAAAGAGAGAAGATGATGCCCAAACAATCCATAAGGCAGACCAGCAAGGCCAACAAAAGAATGGACCAGTGGGATCATGGTGAAATTGGAGGAATCCAGATGACCGTGATGTCTGTTCTTCCATGGCAATCAACTAATGAATCATATCCTGAGTTCATGCTAAGCTGTGTTCATCCAAAGAAGGTGTACGTGAAGACACAGCAAAGTGTTTAACAAGACTGCACACGAGGTGAGTACTGCCGAAGGAAAATCCACGCCACCAGAATCTCCAGCAACAATAATCTACTCCGCAGGAGGCAGCAAATCATGATCTGAATATGCTGTGGCATGGGAGCATAGAAGCAGGATTTACTGGATGAGGTGAAGGACTCGGAATGCATAGCAAATCTTCCAGAAATCACCTACAAGTGCGGCATTAGATCAAATCCATAACTCCAGTCACATTCATGTGTATGGGTGAAACACATCTAGAAGATTGATGAGTATGACAGCCTCGCTAGCTGTATGAGAAAATTTGGCTTACATGCCAAACTCGTCGCCGTAGAGGTGGGAGCAGGACATTGGGGGTAAGGATAAGGGAGGCGGGGGTGGCAGGGGGATGGGGTGATTGGGGGGGGGGGGGGTGGAAAAGAGGGAGGCAGGGAAGTCCATCCGCCTCTAATCTCATGAAACAGTTCTTGACCTCTCAGAAACAGAGGACCAAAGGCGTCAAGGCCATCGCAGAGGCAGCGGAGAAGAGTTACAATCGGGCCTGGTCAAGGGAAAGCTGAAGTACACTTCACAAGACGTAAATCTCCCCATTCATAACTGGTGTTTGATTCCAAGAGACGTGGCCTTGAGGCCTCCGACTTTATTGGAAACGAAAAGTAAAAAAACGAAAATGACAATAGCAGAATGACATCAACGAGTCATGACCTGGATGCGGCCCGGACCCGTTCGAGTGCAAAGTTATAGTCGGGCGACTTGCCTCAAGGGGGCTTTTCTTCTAAAGACCTCGAGTTTCGTCGTTCATAGGGTGATGGTATAATATGTATGCCCCCCCCCCCCTCTCTCTCTCTCTCTCTGTCTCAGTCTACCCCCCCCCCTTCTCTCTCTCCCTCTCACTCTGCGTGAGTGTGTGTGTGTGTGTGTGTGTGTGTGTGTGTGTGTGTGTGTGTGCGCGCGCGCGCATGCGCGCGAGCTGGTGTTGTGTGTGTGATGTGTGTGTGTGTGTGTGTGTGTGTGTGTGTGTGTGTGTGTGTGTGTGTGTGTGCGCACGCGCGCGCGCGTGCGCGTCAGTATTTAAGTGTACCTGGTAGGAGTCAAAACGCTGCTTGGAATACAAAAGTACAGCTGAAGCTGATCCACCCGCCTGTTAACTGTTAGCCTTTCCTGCAATATTACATAATCAGCGTGACTTTCTTGCACTCCAGCCTGCCCCCCCCCCCCCCCCCCCCCCCCCCCCCCCCCCCCGTCCCACTGCTCCGGCACCGCGCCATCTCTAGCCCCCCGACCAGCCCCCCCCCCCCCCCCTCCCCCCGCCTCCCCGCGCTCGTCTCCTCCTCTTTCTCTGTTCTCCTTCTGTTCCTCTTTTTGTTGTGGTCCTCCCACGACCGTGAAGGGTGGTTAGTCAACTCACTGGCCACATGACAAGAGCATCTTCTCGCGAATGATCAAGTGATGTTATGCTATCCATTCTGCGTTGGACCCTGTTTCAACTCCCTTCATTCTGATAGAAATGTGTTGCGTGGCGCTGACTGGACCTATTTGAACATCGCTCAGTTCTGCTGGAAACATGTTACCTGACAGTGACTGGACCAGTTTTAACGTCCCTTAAATATGTTGCATGGCATTGATCAGAACTATCTTACTGTCCCTTATTTCGGCTGGGCGTTTTTTTTTTTTTTTTTTTTTTTTTTTTTAAGCGTGACATTGACTTGACCTATTTCAATGTCCGCTGGTTCTGATGGACATGTTTTACGTGACATTGACTAGACCTGGTTTGATGCCCCCTGATTCTGATGGACATGTTTTACGTGATATTGACTAGACCTGGTTGATGCCCTCTGATTCTGATGGACATGTTTTACGTGACATTGACTAGACCTGGTTGATGCCCCCTGATTCTGAAGGACATTTTTACGTGACATTGACTAGACCTGGTTGATGTCCCCTGATTCTGAAGGACATGTGTTACGTGACATTGACTAGACCTGGTTGATGTCCCGTGATTCTGAAGGACATGTTTTACGTGACATTGACTAGGCGTGGTTGATGCCGTTTGATTCTGAAGGACATGTTTTACGTGACATTGACTAGGCCTCTTTTAATGTCCCTTGATTCTGAGGGACATGTTTCGCGTGACATTGACTAGGCCTACTTAATGTCCATTGATTCTCTACTAGGCCTATTTCGACATCCTTTGATTCCCCTGGGCATGATATATGCTGTATGGCACAGACTCCGTCTACTGGAATCTCAGTTAATTCTGCTGGACAGATGTGTGGCACTGACTAACCTTATTTTAACGTCTCTTAATTCTCCTGGGCATATTTTGTGTGATACTGACTAGCCTTGTTTTCACGTCTCTTAATTCTCCTGGGCATATTTTGTGTGATACTGACTAACCTTGTTTTAACGTCTCTTAATTCTCCTGGGCATATTTTGTGTGATACTGACTAACCTTATTTTAACGTCTCTTAATTCTCCTGGGCATATTTTGTGTGATACTGACTAACCTTGTTTTAACGTCTCTTAATTTCTCCTGGGCATATTTTGTGTGATACTGACTAACCTTGTTTTAACGTCTCTTAATTCTCCTGGGCATATTTTGTGTGATACTGACTAACCTTGTTTTAACGTCTCTTAATTCTCCTGGGCTATTTTGTGTGATACTGACTAACCTTATTTTAACGTCTCTTATTCTCTTAGGCATATTTTGTGTGATACTGACTAACCTTATTCTAACGTCTCTTAATTCTCCTGGGCTATTTTGTGTGATACTGACTAACCTTATTCTAACGTCTCTTAATTCTCCTGGGCATATTTTGTGTGATATTGACTAACCTTATTTTAACGTCTTTTAAATTCTCCTAGGCATATTTTGTGTGATACTGACTAACCTTATTTTAACGTCTCTTATTTCTCCTGGGCATATTTTGTGTGATACTGACTAACCTTATTTTAACGTCTCTTATTTCTCTTAGCATATTTGTGTGTGATACTGGACTAACATTTATTCTAACGTCTCTTAATTCTCCTGGGCATATTTTGTGTGATACTGACTAACCTTATTCTAACGTCTCTTAATTCTCCTGGGCATATTTTGTGTGATACTGACTAACCTTGTTTTAACGTCTCTTATTTCTCCTAGGCATATTTTGTGTGATACTGACTAACCTTGTTTTAACGTCTCTTATTTCTCCTAGGCATATTTTGTGTGATACTGACTAACCTTGTTTTAACGTCTCTTAATTCTCCTGGGCGTATTTTGTGTGATACTGACTAACCTTATTCTAACGTCTCTTAATTCTCCTGGGCATATTTTGTGTGATACTGACTAACCTTATTCTAACGTCTCTTAATTCTCCTGGGCATATTTTGTGTGATACTGACTAACCTTGTTTTAACGCCCCTTAGTTCTCCCAGACACATTTTGTGTGGCTCTGACTAGACTTATCTTAACGTTCCTTAATTCTGTTGAACATACTTTGCGTTGCACTGGCCAGATTTATACCAAGGTCCCTTAATTCTCCTGGACATACGTTGTGTTGTACCGACTAGATCTGCGTTAATCAACGTCCCTCAGTTTTTCTGGACGTATCTTGCGTGGCGCTGACCACTATTCCAACGTCTTTTCATTCTCCCGGTCACATGTTACGTAGCTCTGGCTAGATATACTTTAATGTCCCTTAATTGTCATAATTATGTTGTGTAGCGCCAAGTAGATCTGTTTTAAAGTCCCTCAACTCTGCTCGACGTGTGTTTAGTGGCACTGAGTGGCCCTTATTCTCATGTTCCATAATTCTGCCGGATATATTTTGCGTGACACTGACAACGCCTGCTTATGTCTAACGTCTATTAATTTTGCTTGATATGATAATAGGTCCATGCTGTTAAGTTGTATGGTGCTGGTTAGATCGATTCTCTTTGTAACATAAACTGGGCAGATGTTTCTCGGAACTCGAATGGCAGGCAGATCAGAACGTACACGAGAGAGAGAGAGAGAGAGAGAGAGAGAGAGAGAGAGAGAGAGAGAGAGAGAGAGAGAGAGAGAGCAAAGTTTATGTGTGTGTGTGTGTGTGTGTGTGTGTGTTGTGTGTGTGTGTGTGTGTGTGTGTGTGTGTGTGTGTGTTGTGTGTGTGTGTGTTGTGTGTGTTGTGTGTGGTGTGTGTGTTGTTTTGTGTTTCATAGATCCGGCCTAAACGGGAAGTACGCGAAACTATTTTACGTAAGCCCCAAATCCGACTGACAAACCTAGCTGGGAGAGCTTACGACGTGCTACACCGTGGAGAAAGCAAGGGGAAATAAAACATCCTTCGTTGAAGGACGATAAAGCTTGGCGCTGGAGAGGAAAAGGTTATTTCCCTTTAGTCGAAACGATCGTTAAATCGCCAACGCAATGGCAGCGATGATGTCCTCTCTGGGAGAGAGAGTGATGAGGGTATGGGAGGGAACGCGAGGGGCTGGAAATAAGGAGGGGTAGACAGGGGGAGGGAGGGTGGGGAAGGGGCGGATGAGGATAGTGGTGAGGTGGTTGGAGCGTGGGAAGGTGAATTGAGGAATGAAATACAAACACCGGAAATCATCTGTCGTCCTGCCAGGTGCTTTCAATTTCATCCACGTATACAGACAGGCGGGCGCACGCACGCACTCTCGCACTAACTCACACACACACACACACACACACACACACACACACACACACACACACACACACACACACACCCCCACACCCCACCTGCGCGCCTGCGCGATCGCGATGACACGTACAGTCACACGCATACAAGAGTGCAAACGCCTCTCTCTCTCTCCTCTCTCTCTCTCTCTCTCTCTCTCTCTCCCCTCTGTGTGTGTGACGTAAAATGAGACTATTAGTACGAGTACTACTGCTGCTGCTGCTACACACACGCACACATACGCATGGAGTTGCTATGTACCTTGAGAAAAAAAAAAAAAGTTAAAAAAAAACCCAAAAAAAAAACCCCGCTATATGATTGATAGTTGTGATCAACAAAATGAGAATTTGCGAAATATAACATGAAAATCATCCCATTTTTTTTCTTCTTTATAAACTATTCCTGTTTGCAACTTTCAATGTCAGCGAGAGCACAAACAAGGAAGATGATTTTGGTGTGCGTCCTCCCCATGAAATGGAAACGTTAACTCCTTTACTGTGAAGAAACACAACCCACCGATCCTCAGCACATGGGCCACCACTGCATGCAGGATGCAGGAATTTCATTACGAGAATGTCTAGGCTCACTGACCGGCATACGTTCTGCACAGACTTGATTGAAAATCGAATGGGGATTCAGTACAAGAAAACTTTGTCACTGGTTTTAGTTGTTCTATACGTCGTGGTGTTTCTTTTATTTATTTTTTTTTTATCCGATGATCACTTCCATGTCATGGTAAGAATGTATCAAGCTACAATTCACTTATGACGTTGACTGTTTATTGTATGTTTGCTTGCTTGCTTGTTTCTTAACTTCCCGGGAGATTATGTGTCCTCCTGAGTTTGTTTGTATGTTTGTTTGTCTGTCAGCAGCAGCTTGCGAAAATTACTAATCCGATCTTAACGAAACTTTGTGGGAAGATGAACTGTGGTCGTAGGAACGGGCCCATAAAGTTTTAATGGTTGCGATTTGTGGTTCAGATTTGGGATCGAAAACCGGACCCACGATTCAGCCATCAAAATTGTTGCAAGGTTTCCTCTGAACACGAATGATGTGAAGTTCGTGTTTAACCAGTTTGTAACTGTCTTTGAAGTAACATTTAAGTGGAGTATTGAAACTTTTCGGTAGTGTAAGCTTTGAATTGTCCCGTTTTTTTTTTTCCACGTTCCATTTTTTTTTCAAAAACCATGGAAAATAGTTGTTTCAGTCTTTACCTACTAGACTTCCACTGGCGAAAAAAAAGAATTGCGTGGCAGAGATCTGCGCTCTCCCACAAACCCTATTCTTTTGGCAGTATGCGATAAGCGCTCGTCAGTAAACTCAATGGACGCTGGCTGGAGGCTAAACGTTTCCTATCATCGATTAGTTTGACAGTCACTCTCTTCAAATGCGCGTGATTGTCGAGGCCATCCTGTTGGTCCTTTGTGTGAAATAAAGCAAGGGATGGTGGGACAAGGCGAATGACTGCATCAACAGCTCTGCTCCTTCCCACCTCTGTGGCAGTCTTCACCCTCATCCCATTCTGTTCTCTAAGTTCTGCGTCAGACTCGCCCAGCTTCCGAATTGACAGCGATCTCGACAATCTGCAGTTGGCCTCGGGTTTTTTTTTAATTTTTTTTTTTTTTAATGCTGATCGATGAGAATGAAAATGATGAAGATGATGCTACGGAATTCCATTCCGGTCTGAGTCGGCAGAACAGGGCTGTACTCTACGCTTACTTTTCGTGATTTATCCCGGCGTCAACCAGGCCCTAGAGATACAGACACCTGTAATGTGGTCACGGAAATTGAGCAACACTCTCAGAGACGCATCCATGAAGTGGATGAAACTGGACTGTGTGGTCCCAGTCTTCGCAATTCAGCCCGTAGCAAACTCAACTCTGGTTCGGGGCGGAAAAAATCATACATGGCCGTGATGGGAATCGAACCCATGACCTCCAGCTGGGAGTCCGCGACACTAACCACTTAGCCATGGCGGCTGGTCGGCCGCCGTTCTTTCTCTCTCTCTGTCTTTGACCTACTTTCCTGGAATCAGCTTTCCTCTTCGTCTTCGTCAAAAACTTAACGCTGAGCTCGTCTAAAACTAGGCCCCAAACCGCTCTTTTGTCATAGCTGACACCCCCCCCCCCCCCTCGTCCATTTTCAACCACTTCCTCATCCCCCATTCTCTATGATTTATATGTGTGCCCACAACTGTTTCTGTGAAAAGTCACGGTATGCATGTATGCGTAAGGCGTGTGCGACCGCTTTGAATCGTTTTATTCTACTTTCTTTCTTTCTTTCTTTT
>CM065722.1:24466965-24471965 GCA_033310375.1 Conus canariensis
TTCCTCTCCGCCCCTTTCATCCTCAATCCTCCAGTCCATTCCGTCCTCACTTCCTCTCCGCCCCTTTCTTCCTCAATCCTCCAGTCCATTCCGTCCTCACTTCCTCTCCGCCCCTTTCTTCCTCAATCCTCCAGTCCATTCCGTCCTCACTTCCTCTCCGCCCCTTTCATCCTCAATCCTCCAGTCCATTCCGTCCTCACTTCCTCTCCGCCCCTTTCATCCTCAATCCTCCAGTCCATTCCGTCCTCACTTCCTCTCCGCCCCTTTCATCCTCAATCCTCCAGTCCATTCCGCCCTCCCTGGCGAGAGGGAAACAGCCCGTAGCATACCCCCCCCCCTCCTTCCTCCCATTACACGACTGTCCTATTCCCTTCCCCCTGCACCTCCCCCCCCCCCCTAGCTAGATGAACATTGTCTTGTTTCAATTAATCAACCAGAAGAGATGTCACGAACCGGCGACCCCGGCCAATGAGACTGCAGATTGTCTGGCACCCACTCTGCCAATGAAATGCCACCTTACATAGTGTCCGGCATTGACCCTGCCAATGAAATATCGTCTTGCAGATTGTTCGAGACTGACCCTGCCAATCAAATGTCGTCTTGCAGATTATTCAGCACTAACCCTGCCAGTGAAATGTTATTTTGCAGATTGGCCCTGCCAAAGAGTCGTTGCTGCCTTACAGAGTGTCTGGCATTGACGCTGCCAATGAAATGTCGCCTTGCAGACTGTACGACACTGAACTCCGTCAATGATATGTCGTCTTGCGGATTATTCAGCATTGACCCTGCCAATGAGGTGTCGCCTCACAGATTGTTCGGCATTGACCCTGCCAATGAAATGTCGCCATACATATTGTCCGGCATTGGCCCCCGCCAATGAAATGTCGCCATACATGTTGTCCGGCATTAACCCCGCCATGCGAATGAAATGTTGTAGTCCTCCGTCAGAAGATGAGCAGTCCAGTCAGACGAAGTTGGATGAAGTCACCAGGGTCCGTTTGTCAGTTTTGTGATAAGGAAAATCAGTAATAAAACAGATATTTGACCGCAGATCTTCTGTAAAAAATAATAAATGTCTTTGAGGATTCTCAGGAGATTTAAAAAAGAAAGAAAAACAGAACAACTATCAACAACGTTTCGGTCATAGACTGTCTTCAGGACTTGTGACATAAAAAGAAAAACAAATAAATAAATAAATAAATTTTCCTTAATATATATTATATATTAAGGAAAATGAGTGTTTACTGTTGTGTCTGATCATTCATGATCACTTTCTTTTCCTCTATCTGCATGGGCTCATCATCTCCAAATCCGTATAACTAATTACAGCCCAACTTCTGATTAATGAAAAAAAAATATTGTGAAATAAGACCACGTCATCAGGTGTGTTCCTGACCAAAATGAATCCATGCTACCTCCTGACTGGTACAGACCCCCACCCCCTCACCCCCTACACCCTATCACCGCACTTTCACAGTTGCCCTAAAAGGTTATATCATTATCATCCCTACTCCCTGGTTCCTGTCAAAGTCCCTGATCTCAGCTGAGTCGTAGGGGGTGGGGGTGGGGTGGGGATGGGATGGGGGTGGAGGGGGAGAAGGGATCGGGTAGGAGAAGAGAGGGGAAGAAAAGGGGAGGAGGGGTGGTGTTAGTGTTTAAAGAATGTACGGTGACCCCTTTTACTTTCGGATATATACTGACTCAGGTCGTGACATAACCCACAGTTTAAGCAGTTTGCTGTTGATTTCATTGGTGTGATACGTTAGATGCACGCTTGTTTCGAACTTTCATGAATATCCACTGCGCAAGCTAAAATGACACCCTGCACGTTAAAAACAAGAACAAAAACAAACAAACAAAAACCGCATCCTTTAAAAGCAAGAAAAAACACTTAACGTGAATTTTCAGTATTTCTCTTTGACAAGCAATAAATCAGCTTCGTTCTGATGAAAGCATAAAGAAAATACAGTGTGCTTTTGTTTTAACAAATATTTTTTTCATCATATAGTTTGTTTTTGTATGTGAATTTCAGTTTGTTATTGAGACAGTTTCGCGTGTATGTCAAGGGGCCAGAAACGATGTGCTGGGCTGTGCGTTTGAACGCCTTTTCGAGCAAGATGGAATCAGAAATGAGACGATTAACAATCGAAATCATGTTCAAAACAGTATTAAACTGAAGATCATATTATGATAGACTAAATCTCTCTCTCTCTCTCTCTCTCTCTCTCTCTCTCTCTCTCTCTCTCTCCTCTCTCTCTCTCTCTCTCTCTCTCTCATATTTTTTTCCACTCCCACGAATGCTGGTGGGTTGTAATACGGTGTGACACCGCTTGTGACAAGGAGAGCACTGAGCGAGGAAGCGAAGAGGGTGTGCGTGGGTCTGTGATGTCGCAGTGGGTTGGTGAGTCGACGGCGGAGGAAGCGAAGGAATGAGAGCACGGAGGTGGGTGGGTGGGGGAGTACCAGGTAGGGTGGGAGAGTAGGGGGATAGTATTGGGGTTTGGGGGATTTGGGGAATGGATGGGGCAGTCCCTTGGCAGCGGCTGCAGCTGATCTGTTACGAGAGAGAGAGAGAGAGAGAGAGAGAGAGAGAGAGAGAGAGAGAGAGAGAGAGAGAGAGATCTAATTTAACTCATTTAAACGTAGTAGGTTAATGAACACATTGCTTTTGTACAAAATGAGCTGTTCAGAGTATTATAGGTAAGTGTCTATATATGCGACATTAGTTGCCTCTGTGTGTGTGTGTGTGTGTGTGTGTGTGTGTGTGTGTGTGTGTGTGGTGTGGTGTGACATAGACAGAGAGAGAGAGAGAGAGAGAGAGAGAGAGAGAGAGAGAGAGAGTGCGCGCATGCGAGTGCGTGCATGTTTTTACTCGTGAATGTAAAAGTGTGTGTGTGTGTTGTGTTGTGTTGTGTTGTGTTGTGTTGTGTTGTGTTGTGTTGTGTTGTGTTGTGTTGTGTTTGTGTTGTGTTGTGTGTGTGTGTGTGTGTGGTATATTTTAGATATTGATTCGTTAAAACCTGTAAAGCCCTGAAGCCTACGATGTTAGGATGGCCGCTATAGAAATAGTCCTCACTGTCATCATTATTAGCATTCAGGGCACACCAAGAGCGAATCACTAGTTTCCTAGTTAGTCGCATTAAACATTTAACGCAACAGAAGTGCGATTATCTAGCACAGAAAAACGATCACAGGATTTGAAACGGGACTAGGGGAAAGGGGGAGGGATAGCTAGGCAGGGAACTAGAGGGGGATGAGGAGCAGGGAGAACGGGTAAAGTTGGGGGAGGGGTGGCGGTGATGTACGGACGGAGGGGATGGCGAGAGAGGGACAGGGAGAAGGAGATGTGGGGGAAGGCAGGGGGGAGGGGGAAGTGGAAGAGGGGCACTGAAAGTGGGGAAGGAGGATGGAAGGTTGGAGAGACGGAAGAATGAAAGGGGAGGAGGGACAGGGAGTAGGGGGGGGAGAGACGAGGTGTGTGTGGGGGGGGGGGGACTGGGAGTAGGGGAAGGTAGAGTGGACAGGGAAGGGGAAGAGATGGGACAGGGAAGGGGAAGAGATGGGACAGGGAAGGGGAAGAGATGGGACAGGGAAGGGGAAGGGATGGGACTGGGAAGGGAAAGAGATGGGACAGGGAAGAGGGAGAGATGGGACAGGGAAGGGAAGAGATGGGACAGGGAAGGGGAAGAGATGGGACAGGGAAGGGAAGAGACTGGACGGGGAAGGGGAAGAGATGGGACGGGGAAGGGGAAGAGATGGGACGGGAAGGGGAGAGATGGGACAGGGAAGGGGAAGAGATGGGACATGGGAAGGGGAAGAGATGGGACGGGGAAGGGGAAGAGATGGGACGGGAAGGGAGAGATGGGACAGGGAAGGGAGAGATGGGACAGGGAAGGGGAAGAGATGGGACGGGGAAGGGGAAGAGATGGGACGGGGAAGGGGAAGAGATGGGACGGGGAAGGGGAAGAGATGGGACAGGGAAGGGGAAGAGATGGGACGGGAAGGGGAAGAGATGGGACAGGGAAGGGGAAGAGATGGGACGGGGAAGGGGAAGAGATGGGACGGGAAGGGAAGAGATGGACGGGGAAGGGGAGAGATGGGACAGGGAAGGGGAAGAGATGGGACGGGAAGGGAAAGAGATGGGACAGGGAAGAGGGAGAGATGGGACAGGGAAGGGAAGAGATGGGACAGGGAAGGGGAAGAGATGGGACAGGGAAGGGAAGAGACTGGACGGGGAAGGGGAAGAGATGGGACGGGGAAGGGGAAGAGATGGGACGGGGAAGGGGAGAGATGGGACAGGGAAGGGAGGGATGGACTGGGAAGGGGAAGAGATGGGACGGGAAGGGAAGAGATGGGACAGGGAAGGGGAAGAGATGGGACAGGGAAGGGGAAGAGATGGGACGGGGAAGGGGAAGAGATGGGACAGGGAAGGGAGACACAAAACCGAAACTGATCTCCATAGTTGGCATGGTGACTCATTAGCATACAGGGCACATAAGGGGCGAATTATACCGGGCACATCAGGGGTGAATTATAACTGGCCACATCAGGGGGTGAATTATGGCACATCAGGGGTGAATTACTGGGCACATCAGGGGTGAGTTACACCAAGCACATCAGGGGTGAATTGGGGGCACATCAAGAGTGAATTACGGGGCACACCAGGGGTGAATTACTGGGCACACCAGGGGTGAGTTATACCGGACACATCAGGGGTGAATTATACCGGGGCACACCAGGGATGAATTATACCAGGCACATCAGGTGAATTATACTGGGCACATCAGGGGTGAATTATACTAGGCACACCAGGGGTGAATTATACTGGTCACATCAGGGTTGAATTATACTGGTCACATCAGGGTTGAACTGTACCTGGCACATCAGGGGTGAATTATACTGGGCACATCAGGAGGGGGAAGTATACTGGGCACACCAGAGGTGAATTCTACCGGGCACATCAGGGGTGAATTATACTGGTCACATCAGGGGTGAATTAT
>CM065722.1:24481965-24489465 GCA_033310375.1 Conus canariensis
CTATCTCCATCCAACAATTCCAGTGCCTAGAACCCCCGCCCTCACCTATCTCCATCCAACAATTCCAATGCCTAGAACCCCGCCCTCACCTATCTCCATCCAACAATTCCAGTGCCTAGAACCCCCGCCCTGGCCTATCTCCTTCCAACAATTCCAATGCCTAGAACCCCCGCCCTGGCCTATCTCCTTCCAACAATTCCAGTGCCTAGAACCCCCGCCCTCACCTATCTCCTTCCAACAATTCCAGTGCCTAGAACCCCCGCCCTGGCCTATCTCCTTCCAACAATTCCAATGCCTAGAACCCCCGCCCTGGCCTATCTCCTTCCAACAATTCCAATGCCTAGAACCCCCGCCCTCACCTATCTCCATCCAACAATTCCAATGCCTAGGACCCCCGCCCTGGCCTATCTCCTTCCTGCTCCTCCTTCCTCCCCTACGGTCCAGTTCCTCCACCCCCACCCCCGCCCCCTCATCTCCACCACTTCATCCTTCCCCTTCTCTGAGCATCGTAGGGTCGAGGCAGTACGAAGGTGTTCCATTAGGAGTACCATGGCGTGGGTCCTGGCCCCACTGCAATAGAATGTTTTCCCCGGGAACTGACTCTGGGGGCGATCTTGTCCGTGCGGGGGAGGAGATCAAATGTGTCCAACAATAGCTGCGTCCCCCCCCCCCACATCCCCTCCCCCCCCTCCTTCCCCCATCTTTCGCTTTCCTGTGGCGCGGTCACCTTTGACACCAACTACCCACCAGGGACCACGGCCTCTGCCATCCACCCACGCTCTGCCTGGGTTCTCTTAACTGATTGGTTGGTTCCACGATTTGATAAATTGGTGGCAGAGAGCCTCTCTTCCTACCCCCTCACCACCGTCCTTCATTACACTACGCTTGCGTTTCTCCCCCAACACCCACACACTCGCTCCCCTTTCTGTCTCCTTCCTTCCTTCCTTCTATACATTATGCTCAGAATATCTTCGTTCTTCTGTCAGTCCCAATCGAAAATTAACAATGAAAGATGATGCGATTAACACAACCACAAGCCCATCCAAACTTAGGTATACGTCTTTGGTTTAAACAAGTCTTTAATCACAGGTACGTACTATGTTTGCACAATACAAAGTGAGCAGCAACAAGCTGGACGCTTATAGGTATACTTCTTTCACCCATGGCATTTCCCATGTTATAGCTATACTTCTTTCACCTATGGCATTATCCATGTTATAGGTATACTTCTTTCACCTGTGGCATTATCCATGTTATAGGTATACTTCTTTCACCTATGGCATTATCCATGTTATAAGTATACTTCTTTCACCTATGGCATTTCCCATGTTATAGGTATACTTCTTTCACCTATGGCATTATCCATGTTATAGGTATACTTCTTTCACCTATGGCATTATCCATGTTATAGGTATACTTCTTTCACCTATGGCATTATCCATGTTATAGGTATACTTCTTTCACCTATGGCATTATCCATGTTATAGGTATACTTCTTTCACCTATGGCATTGTCCATGTTATAGGTATACTTCTTTCACCTATGGCATTATCCATGTTATAGGTATACTTCTTTCACCTATGGCATTATCCATGTTATAGGTATACTTCTTTCACCTATGGCATTATCCATGTTATAGGTATACTTCTTTCACCTATGGCATTATCCATGTTATAGGTATACTTCTTTCACCTATGGCATTTCCCATGTTTATTGTCAAGCGAGCTTCCCCACCTTCCCTTTCCCATTCCCTACCGTTTATGTGCGTGCACTTGTCTGCATTGTCTGCACTGTCTGCATTGTCTGCACTGTCTGCATTGTTTGCACTGTCTGCACTGTCTGCACTGTCTGCACTGTCTGCATTGTCTGCACTGTCTGCATTGTCTGCACTGTCTGCACTGTCTGCACTGTCTGCATTGTCTGCACTGTCTGCACTGTCTGCACTGTCTGCACTGTCTGCATTGTCTGCACTGTCTGCATTGTCTGCATTGTCTGCACTGTCTGCATCGTCTGCACTGTCTGCACTGTCTGCACTGTCTGCATTGTCTGCACTGTCTGCACTGTCTGCACTGTCTGCACTGTCTGCATTGTCTGCACTGTCTGCACTGTCTGCATTGTCTGCACTGTCTGCACTGTCTGCATTGTCTGCACTGTCTGCATTGTCTGCACTGTCTGCATTGTCTGCATTGTCTGCACGGTTTTCTTTTCCTGCTATCTATCTGTTGAAGACGTTTTGCACACACACACACACACCACACACACACACACACACACACACACACACACACACACACACACACACACACACACAACCTGCATCAACGAATTTAGCCACTGCAACTTGAATCGAACACTCCCTTCCAACAACTTCAACACCTAGGAGGCACCCCTGCCTTAACCCCATCTTCTTCCTGCCCCTCCCCACCCCTACACTCCAGTTCCTCCACCCCCTCCACCCCCCCCCCCTTATCTCCACCACCACTTCATCCTTCCTCTATCCTAAGCATCGCAGGGAGGAGGAGGAAGTTCGAAGGTGTTCCACTGCGATGGTCTGTTTTCTTGGAGGGGCTGACTCTAGGGGCGGTCTTGTCCGTCTGGGTGGAGATCGAGTGCATTCAACAAAAGCTGCCCTACCTTCCACCACCACCTTCACCCACCTTAGAAACTCCCCTCTTCACCCTCCTGATCTTTGACTGCTTCCTTGAGGTGCGGTCAGTTCGTCTTTGACATCCACTGCCCACCAGGGACCACGGCCCCTACACACCCACCCACCCACACTGTGGCCTGGGTTGGCTTCACTGGTTGGTTGGTTCCTTGAGTGGATAGATCGGTGGCGGAGATCCTGTCTTCCCACCCCCTCTCCCATCGTTCGTGACACTACGCTTCGCGCTTCTCCCCCAACACCCAGCCACACACTCGCTCCCCTTTTTTCTCTCCTGGGTTCTGGCAGGCAACCCTCGATATCTTCGTATATGTGCCTGGACTTGTCTGGACTGGACTATTCATCAGTTGATGACGTTTCACACACACACACACACACACACACAGGCACACGCACACACACGCACACACACACACACACACACACACACACACACACACACACACACAACACACACACACACAATGAGACCTGAACCAAAGACCTAGGATTGTCTCATTTGCAAGGCAGGTGCGTTCACCGCCAGACCCCTTTCCATGGTTGATCAGTGAATTGGCTGGCTGGTTGGTTGCTTGCTTACCAGCTTGATTACACGCTTGGTTGCCGGTTGGGCATGGTGCTGGTGGGGCATGGGGCTGGTGGGGCATGGGGCTGGTGGGGCATGGGGCTGGTGGGGCATGGGGCTGGTGGGGCATGGGGCTGGTGGGGCATACGGTGCTGGTGGGGCATGGTGCTGATGGGGCATGGGGCTGGTGGGGCATGGGGCTGATGGGGCATGGTGCTGGTGGGGCATGGGGCTGGTTGGGCATGGGGCTGGTTCATTGGCTGCATGTGTTGGGAGTGTCTGCTTGCTTACCTGCTTATCTAGTGACTTAGATATGATAGCTGAGGTCCTGATTTGGCTCCTAGTAGTCCGCTGGACCCTATAAACACTAACTAACTAACTAACTAACTTGCTTACCTGCTGAGTGGCCTTGCCTTCCCCCCCCCCCCACCTCCCCGCTCCCAATCCTATCTTCTGTAAACTGCCTTCTCCTACCTATCCCGTGTCCTATTCTTGCCATCCCCTTCGCTCTTCCGCACAGACACGTGCGCACACACACATACGCACACACACATACACACACACACACACACACACACACACACACACACACACACACACACATACACACACAAGAACGCACAGAGACAAACACACACGCACACACACACACACACACACACACACACACACACACACACACGCACACGCATACACACACACACACACACACACACACACACACACACACACACACACACACACACTCACACACACACACACACACAACGTGAATCAAACACCCCGTTCCAACAATTCCAACACCCAGGACCCCTGCCCTCCCCCATCTCCTTCCTGCACCTCCCCCAACCCCTACACTCCAGCTTCTCCACCCCCCTCCCCACCCCCCACCTCCTGCCTCACCTCCACCACCACATCCTTCCTCTGTCCTGAGCATCGTACGGAGGAGGAGGAAGTATAAAGGCGTTCCATTAGAAACACCAACGTAGGGCTGGCCTCACTGCCATAGTCTGTTTTCTCTGGGACTGACTCTGGGGGCGGTCTCGTGGGTGTAGGGGAGATTGAGTGTGTCCAACAATAAGTGCCACCCCCACCCCCGCCACCACTCACCTTACAAACTCTCCCCCCTTCCTTTCCCTTTCTTTCACGTCCCTGCTGCAGCGCGGTCAGTTCGTCTTTGACACCTGCTACCCACCAGGGACCACGGCCCCTGCCACCCACCCACACTGTGCCTGGGTTGACTTCATTGATTGGTTGGTTCCCTGAGTTGATAGATCGGTGGCGGAGATCCTGTCTTCCCACCCCCTCATCACCATCCCTCACACCACGCCTGCTCTTCCCCACTCCCCCCCCCCTCCCCAATCACTTCCAGCCACCACGCTCCCCTCCTTCTCGTCCTTCCTTCCATACGCCATGCCCAAACTATCTTCTGTTGTCTGTGAATCCTAACAACTGACTGAAAACTAACGTTGAAGATGATGCTGTTGACACAATCACACGTCCATCAAATAAACGTTTATGATTATGTTTCTTTCACCTGTGGCCACCCCCATTTCTGTTCGTCAAGAGAGTCAACAACACACTCACTCCCGCCCCTACCTCCGCCCCCCCCCCCCCCCCCCCCATGCGTCACCAGTTCCCGTATATCGGTCACACTGCCTTAGTCATGGTGCTGAGTTGGATCATTCCGTTTCTAACACAATACTTTCAGTTCCACAGCGCATGTCCTTCTTTTACGTTCAAGTTATCACATTTTCTAGTTGATAAGCATGTAGCTCTGTGGGTTTGCAAAATGTGCCAGTAACTCTCCAGTTCTTTATCACGTCATGTGTCAGGTGTATATGTCCTGTTTACATATAGAGCTTAGCTGGTTTGTTCTCATCCATTGTTTGGATGGATGGATAGATAGATAGAAGTGTGTGTGTGCGTGCGTGTGTGTGTGTGTGTGTGTGTGTGTGTGTGTGTGTGTGTGTGTGTGTGTGTGTGTGTGTGTGTGCGTTCGTGTGTGTATGTGTGGGTGCATGTGTGTGGGTGTGCGTGCGTGCATGCGCGTGTGCGTGTGTCTCTGTATGTGTGTGTGTGTGTGTGTGTGTGTGTGTGTGTGTGTGTGTGTGTGTGCGCGCGCGCGCGTGTGTGTGTGTATGTATGTGTGTGAGTGTTGGTGTGCGTGCGCAGGCACCCATGCTTCCGTTTCTGTGTGTGTATAAAAGGGGGCGGGGGGGGGGGGGGATAAAGCAAAGGAGAAGGTAAGCGCGCGTGTGTGTCTGGGGAAGGGAGGGGAGTATCGGGCTAACACATGCACACACCGGTGTGTCTGTTGCTGCAAATGACTTAGAGGGAGGAGAGAGCGCCGCCAGGAGAGAGGATTTGGGGGCAGAAGTAAGGAAGGGGGGGGGGGGGGGGAGGCTGTGGCATTAGGGAGAGAGGGAGAAACATGCACAACACTCTTAACAATTTTTACGTGCCAGGAGATCGACGGGGAAAGGAACGGCAACTCTCACTTTTCCATGACACATTATGCCGATTCTGCTGCCAGTAGCGTCCCCTGACGAGATCCCGAGGAAATGGAAGTTGATGTGTGATGGGAAGTTTGCATGTTCCTATCATGGCACGTTCATGCGCGGTAAAGCGGCAATGTGATTATTGTCCACCTTGTGGCTGGCCAGAGGGTCAATTCTGGGCACTCACAACAGTCTGCAAGGTTCATGATGCATGGAAAGGTTTTGGGTTTGGTTTGGTTTGGTTTTAAGGTTTTGGTACACTGCGACCACATATACAGGCGTGAGCATGTGTTTACTCCGCACATGGTGTACACACACACACACACACACACACACACACACACACACACACACACACACACACTCGCACGCACGCACGCACGCACGCACGCACGCTTGTTCGCTCGCTCGCTTGCTCGCTCGCACGCACGCGCGCGCGCGCGCACACAACACACACACACACACACACACACACGCAAATCCAATTGCGCGCGAGGCTGGTTGAAGCCCTCTGTGTTGGTGTGTGTGTGTGTGTGTGTGTGTGTGTGTGTGTGTACGGGGGGGGGGGAGGGGGGGGGGAAGTGAGCGGCTTTAAATGCGTTCCCCCCTCACATTTCATTATCAGTGACGTCAAAGATAACGACGATGCTGCTGTGGAGGTCTGATCTGGTCTGAGGCTGTATGACATGTACTGTGTGCTTCCCCATGCAGTGCAAACCACCCCTCTCCCCTCAATGAAGACCCCCCGATTCCTTGTCTTTCAAGGCTGTATGACATGTACTGTGTGCTTCCCCATACAATACATACGACCCCTCTCTCCTCAATTAAGACCTCCTGATTCCTTGTCTTTCAAGATTGTTTTGAGAAATGTTCGGTCTTATTTCGTACCAGATTTGCTTCCCAGCAGAAACTTTCTTCAAGACCTGATTTCTGAGGATGGATGTAGGTCGTCATGAAGAAGTTCTGTTGTGAGGGGCAGACTTATCCCCCACATCCTCCCACCCCCAATCTATGCTGTGGGGTTTGAACCCATGTTCGTGCGCGGTTCTAGCTCCATAGCAACCAGCAATGCCAAAACAAACCAATTGTGATCAGCCAAGCTGGAAAGTGCCGATTTTATGCTTCAGCCAATTTCATCCATAACTCAAAGTCAGACCGGTGTGTGATCCCCTCTGGCATCAGTCACTGTGTGCCAGACTCAAGGGCATGGTCATGGGTAGGGTAGGGTGGAGGTAGTCGGTGTGGATGGCGGTCTGCTGCTCCTGAAGAATGCCTCATCAAGCTCACCCAGTGTTGTGGCAGCGTTCATCCGATTTCAGACGCGTCTGTCTCCAGCGTCAGTGAAAGTGTCACCAAAGAGGCACCACTGGCGCGCGGACCACTCCATACACGCTGTGCACCATATCTGCCATGAGAGGTGCACAGGTTTCACAGCTAAATGAATAGATAAATGAACAGCCTGAAAAGAGAAGATGTGAGAAGAGAGTCTCGTGGACAAGACTTCGTCAATGTCTGACCAAGGTGCGTTAACGCAGTGTGATTGTCAGACCTTGAAGTATGTACAAAACACCCCGAAACGGAGTTACATTATGTGGAAAGTCATGGGAAGCAAACGGAGTAACATTATGTGGAAAGTCATGGGAAGCTGTTGTTGTGGTCAGCTAGCAGCTGTTAAGGCCACGCCTGCCACGTTCGGCTGTGCGTTGTAATGTTCAGAAACATCCGGAAACGGTCACGAGAAGGACTTGAGGTTGCGGTGTGTGTGTTGTCTG
>CM065722.1:24494465-24499465 GCA_033310375.1 Conus canariensis
TCTCTCTCTCTCTCTCTCTCTCTTACACTCACACACACACACATTGACTTCCACTCACACACACACACACACACACACACACACACACACACACACACACACACACACACACACACACTCACTCACTCACTCACTTACTGACAACTTTGTGTTGTTCAGAGAGCAAGTCAGTGTCAAAAACGTAGGCAGTTCCTTTAACATTGTTCATTTTTAAATATGAGACTTAACATAAACGTTTATCAAACTAATGATGTCATAAGATTGACTATCTCTTTTTCACAACTAGGGATCACTAGATGTTGATTAAAACAGAATCCTTCACCCAACGCACATTTCAAGGGCTGTTTGGAAATCTGTCCAAACATGTTAAACAAACTCACGTCTCCTGTAAAAGATGTTTAATGTTTTCTTAGTCCATACTGCAGAAATAACGTTTACTGACTCCCTCTAAATTCATATTCACTAGTGCCCTATTCTTTCCTGATATTCGGTGAAAATCCGAATCGAAGCCATTTCAGTCTCACTTTCGTGATGCTTCTTTATTATAACTCTTTATTTTACATTTCTTGTAAGTCTGCGATCTCAGTTCTGTCAAAATTCCCTTGTGCATCACGTTTGACAGAGTATTCAGGCAATTTATCCAGCACCTTTTGCAACAGATCTTATCATGCAAACCGTTTTACTGGTCCAGCAGATCAACACTTCCATTTAATACATTTCGCTCATGCGAAACTAATTTGTCACAGCGTCAGTAATCCCCATGGAAGTCATAAAGTGTGTGTGTGAATGCCCTACATTGTTGAAACATTTTCAACGTTAAAGATTCCATCATCGTCCCATAAATTACCAATCTGATAAATATCCCTCTTGATCCGAGTTTTGTGAAAAGTATCTTTACTGCAAGAAAATAATTGCGATAACAAAGCAGTGGCTAAGAAAGAATTTCCTCCGAGTTTTCAACTTGTATTTTTACCTGCTTCCTCATAACCTATAAACACATCATACCAGAACATGTTTTAATAGATATCATCATACTTTATCCCGATCTTCCCCACAAAATGAAGTTGTGGCATTTAATAGGTGTATAACAGAAATCCGTTTGTGCTTGCCAAAGAACGTGTGTCTAATCCATGTTTTTCTTTGACCTGATCTATCTCCAGTGCCCTTTGTGACATTTTGACTTTTGTTTTTCAAACAAAAGGCATGCCTTGTTCTTACATATCCCTTGAACGTTTTACCTATCTACAAAGCCTTGAATTTGTGTTAGCTGCCCTTAGATTTCGTTTTTAGCCATGAGACTTGATAACATATTTTGTAAGTTATTTTTTGATTAAGTCTTACCTCCCAAAACCCCCGTTCTTCAAAGTCGTTGTTCAACGCATGGTTTTGGATTCAACGTGTTGACTTGATTCAATGCGTTGACTTTCTTCAGTGTGTTGACGTTCTTGTTTTGCCTGGCCCTTGACCACTAAAGCCTTCCACTCTGGTGGAAATCAGTTTGTTTGAAGACCACTTGGTCAATGGGGTCAAGGCCTTGAAGGCGAGGATTGCTTCAACCTCAGTGACGTAATCAAGGATGTAACACTTCAGAAGGCTGAAAAGAAAGAGAGTGAAAACATGCTCCTTCCCTTTTCTCTCCTCCCTCTCTCCCTCTGTGTGTGTGTGTGTGTGTGTGTGTGTGTGTGTGTGTGTGTGTGTGTGTGTGTGTGTGTGTTTCTCTCTCTCTCTCTCTCTCTCTCTCTCTCTCTCTCTCTCTCTCTCTCTCTGTGGTATGTATGAGTGTGTACATATTTGAACGCACATGTACCCCGTGTACGTGTATATTTGTCTGTGTGTGTATGTGAGAGAGCGCACACGCACGTGTGCATGAAAGAGAGAGAGAGAAAGAGAGAGAGAGAGAGACAGACAGACAGACAGACAGACAGACAGACAGACAGACAGACAGAGAGGAGTTGATAATGAGTGCGGAAGTGCGGAAGTGTGTGAGAGTTATTCCGCTCCAAAGAGAGAATGAACGTTAAAAAAAACAACAACAAAAAACAAACAAGATCAACGCAGTCAAAGAGCTGTGAACAAAGACCTGCACGGAGCATGCCACACTGGAGAGACGCACAGTGCCACAGACAAAGAGCTGTGAACAAAGACCTGCACGGAGCATGCCACACTGGAGAGACGCACAGTGCCACAGACAAAGAGCTGTGAACAAAGACCTGCACGGAGCATGCCACACTGGAGAGACGCACAGTGCCACAGACAAAGAGCTGTGAACAAAGACCTGCACGGAGCATGCCACACTGGAGAGACGCACAGTGCCACAGACAAAGAGCTGTGAACAAAGACCTGCACGGAGCATGCCACACTGGAGAGACGCACAGTGCCACAGACAAAGAGCTGTGAACAAAGCCCTGCACGGAGCATGCCACACTGGAGAGACGCACAGTGCCACAGACAAAGAGCTGTGAACAAAGACCTGCACGGAGCATGCCACACTGGAGAGACGCACAGTGCCACAGACAAAGAGCTGTGAACAAAGACCTGCACGGAGCATGCCACACTGGAGAGACGCACAGTGCCACAGACAAAGAGCTATGAACAAAGACCTGCACGGAGCATGCCACACTGGAGAGACGCACAGTGCCACAGACAAAGAGCTGTGAACAAAGACCTGCACGGAGCATGCCACACTGGAGAGACGCACAGTGCCACAGACAAAGAGCTATGAACAAAGACCTGCACGGAGCATGCCACACTGGAGAGACGCACAGTGCCACAGACAAAGAGCTGTGAACAAAGACCTGCACGGAGCATGCCACACTGGAGAGACGCACAGTGCCACAGACAAAGAGCTGTGAACAAAGACCTGCACGGAGCATGCCACACTGGAGAGACGCACAGTGCCACAGACAAAGAGCTTGAACAAAGACCTGCACGGAGCATGCCACACTGGAGAGACGCACAGTGCCACAGACAAAGAGCTTGAACAAAGACCTGCACGGAGCATGCCACACTGGAGAGACGCACAGTGCCACAGACAAAGAGCTGTGAACAAAGACCTGCACGGAGCATGCCACACTGGAGAGACGCACAGTGCCACAGACAAAGAGCTGTGAACAAAGACCTGCACGGAGCATGCCACACTGGAGAGACGCACAGTGCCACAGACAAAGAGCTGTGAACAAGACCTGCACGGAGCATGCCACACTGGAGAGACGCACAGTGCACGCAAGACGAAAAGACGAGCTCAATGGAACCAAGGACACGACAAGGCGTGCAAGCTGCACGCACAACTGGAGAGACGCACAGTGCCACAGACAAAGAGCTGTGATACAAAGACCTGCACGGAGCATGCCACACTGGAGAGACGCACAGTGCCACAGACAAAGAGCTATGAACCAAGACCTGCACGGAGCATGCCACACTGGAGAGACGCACAGTGCCACAGACAAAGAGCTATGGATCCAAGACCTGCACGGGCATGCCACACTGGAGAGACGCACAGTGCCACAGACAAAGAGCTATGAACAAGACCTGCACGGAGCATGCCACACTGGAGAGACGCACAGTGCCACAGACAAAGAGCTATAACAAGACCTGCACGGAGCATGCCACACTGGAGAGACGCACAGTGCCACAGACAAAGAGCTATGACAAAGACCTGCACGGGCATGCCACACTGGAGAGACGCACAGTGCCACAGACAAAGAGCTTATCAAGACCTGCACGGGCATGCCACACTGGAGAGACGCACAGTGCCACAGACAAAGAGCTATATACCAAGACCTGCACGGGGCATGCCACACTGGAGAGACGCACAGTGCCACAGACAAAGAGCTTATCCAAAGACCTGCACGGGCATGCCACACTGGAGAGACGCACAGTGCCACAGACAAAGAGCTATGAACAAGACCTGCACGGGGCATGCCACACTGGAGAGACGCACAGTGCCACAGACAAAGAGCTTACAAAGACCTGCACGGGCATGCCACACTGGAGAGACGCACAGTGCCACAGACAAAGAGCTAACAAGACCTGCACGGAGGCATGCCAACTGGAGAGACGCACAGTGCCACAGACAAAGAGCTGTGACACAAGACCTGCAGGGGCATGCCACATCTGGAGAGACGCACAGTGCCACAGACAAAGAGCTAACAAGACCTGCATGGGGCATGCCACACTGGAGAGACGCACAGTGCCACAGACAAAGAGCTGTGAACAAAGACCTGCATGGGCATGCCACACTGGAGAGACGCACAGTGCCACAGACAAAGAGCTGTGAGCAAAGACCTGCATGGGGCATGCCACACTGGAGAGACGCACAGTGCCACAGACAAAGAGCTGTGAGCAAAGACCTGCACGGGCATGCCACACTGGAGAGACGCACAGTGCCACAGACAAAGAGCTAACAAAGACCTGCACGGAGCATGCCACACTAGAGAGACGCACAGTGCCACAGACAAAGAGCTGTGAAGCAAAGACCTGCACGGAGCATGCCACACTGGAGAGACGCACAGTGCCACAGACAAAGAGTGTGAACAAAGACCTGCAGGGGCATGCCACACTGGAGAGACGCACAGTGCCACAGACAAAGAGCTGTGACAAAGACCTGCACGGGGCATGCCACACTGGAGAGACGCACAGTGCCACAGACAAAGAGCTGTGAACAAAGACCTGCACGGGCATGCCACACTGGAGAGACGCACAGTGCCACAGACAAAGAGCTATGAACAAAGACCTGCACGGAGCATGCCACACTGGAGAGACGCACAGTGCCACAGACAAAGAGCTTGAACAAAGACCTGCACGGGCATGCCACACTGGAGAGACGCAAGTGCCACAGACAAAGAGCTATGAACCAAGACCTGCACGGAGGCATGCCACACTGGAGAGACGCACAGTGCCACAGACAAAGAGCTTGAACAAGACCTGCACGGGCATGCCACACTGGAGAGACGCACAGTGCCACAGACAAAGAGCTATGACCAAGACCTGCACGGGCATGC
>CM065722.1:24504465-24506965 GCA_033310375.1 Conus canariensis
CTCCAGACAAAACTACTGGGCCGATCTTTCTGAAAATTTGTAGGTATGTTCATTATGGGCCACGGATGATGCCCGATGTTTTAGTTTACCGTTATAACCGTTACTAACGGCTGTAACGGCCTGTAACGGTTTTTCTTCTTTATGGAATATCTCAGAAAGTACTCGGCCGAAATTTGTAACAATGAGCAGGTACATTCATTATGGGTCACGGATGATGCCCGATGTTTAGTTTACCCCGTTATACCGTTACTAACGGCTGTAACGGCCTGTAACGGTTTTTCTTCTTTATGGAATATCTCAGAAAGTACTTGGCCGATCTTTCTGAAAATTTGTAGGTATGTTCATTATGGGTCACGAATAATGCCCGATGTTTTAGTTAACCGTTATAGCCGTTACTAACGGCTGTAACGGCCTGTAACGGCCTGTAACAGTTTTTCTTCTTTATGGAATATCTCAGAAAGTACTTGACCTACCTTTATGAAAATTAACAGGTATGTTCATTATGGGTCACGGATGATGCCCGATGTTTTAGTTTACCCCGTTATAGCCGTTACTAACGGCTGTAACGGCCTGTAACGGTTTTTCTTCTTCATGGAATATCTCAGAAAGTACTTGGCCGATCTTTCTGAAAATTTGTAGGTATGTTCATTATGGGTCACGAATAATGCCCGATGTTTTAGTTAACCGTTATAGCCGTTACTAACGGCTGTAACGGCCTGTAACGGCCTGTAACGGTTTTTTCTTCTTTATGGAATATCTCAGAAAGTACTTGACCTACCTTTATGAAAATTAACAGGTATGTTCATTATGGGTCACAGATGATGCCCGATGTTTTAGTTTACCCCGTTATAGCCGTTACTAACGGCTGTAACGGCCTGTAACGGTTTTTCTTCTTCATGGAATATCTCAGAAAGTACCTGGCCGATCTTTCTGAAAATTTGTAGGTATGTTCATTATGGGCCACGGATGATGCCCGATGTTTTAGTTTACCGGTATAACCGTTACTAATGGCTGTAACGGCCTGTAACGGTTTTTCTTCTTTAGGGCATATCTCAGAAAGTACGTGGCCAATCTTTCTGAAAATTAGCAGGCATGTTCATTATGGGCCACGGATGATGCCTGATGTTTTAGTTTACCCCGTTATAGCCATTACTAACGGCTGTAACGGCCTGTAACGGTTTTTCTTCTTTATGGAATATCTCAGAAAGTACTTGGCCCATCTTTCTGAAAATGTGTAGGTATGTTCACTATGGGTCATGGATGATGCCCGATGTTTTATTTGACCAGAATAGCCGTTACTATCGGTTATAACGGCTCAAAACGGTTTTTCTTCTTTATGGAATATCTAAGAAAGTACTTGGCCGATTTATAAGCGGTTTAGATGATCTTGTGACAAATCGGAGCCTCTTTCCATATGTGAGTGATGTAACGCTAAAAATCGATTAAACAAGTTAAAAACCGTTATTTTGCCGTTATTTCCTATATATAGGTGGATTTTAATGAAATTTGGTATACTGAAAGGTTATCACACACAAATGGCACTTTTATAGTGTTTCACAATTCGACCGTTAAAAACCGTTATTCTTGACATATTGTCCGATTTGGATGAAGTTCCGTATGTACATAGGCTTTAGCTCACTGATGACTAAAATACCAGTTTCAAAAGTGTACATCGGTTATATAACCGTTAAAACCGTTATTTTGCCGTTATTTTTTTTTACATATTGGTGGATTTTAATGAAATTTAGTATACAGAAAGGTTGTCACCCACAAATGACGCTTCCTTATAGCGTTTCAAAATGTGACCGTTAAAAACCGTTATTCTTGACACATTGTCCGATCTGTATGAAATTTGGTAGGTACATAGGCTTTAGCCCAGTGAGGACTAAAATTCAAGTTTCAAAAGTGCACATCGGTTAAATAACCGTAAAAACCGTTATTTTGCCGTTATTTATCTCAGAAGGTACTTGGCCGATTTATAAGCGATTTGGAAAACTGGGAGTACGTTTATATGCTTTGCATCTAGTTGTTTCTAGTGCTGTTTTGAAGTTTGTTAACATCATATCTGAAGCGTGAAATGTGCATGATGTGTGTGTGTGTGTGTCTGTGTGTGTGTGTGTGTGAGAGAGAGAGAGAGAGAGAGAGAGAGAGAGAGAGAGGCGCGCATACTTGCATGAATGTGTGTGTGTGTGTGTGTGTGTGTGTGTGTGTGTGTGTGTGTGTGTGTGTGTGTTGTGTGACTCAGACTCAGACCTAGAGTTTATCACAGGAACCTTTAAGTGTCATTAAGCACAACGTGGAGTTAATATTTTTCATGGCAATAATACTTGATTCTTGGGCCGTAATTTACCTCCCGAAAAAAAGAAAGTATGACCTTAACTGTTCGTAGTTTATATCCACATTTATGGCGTGAGGGAGCACTGAAGTGTAAAATCCATCTCTTTGTGAGCACGCTTGATGATCACGGGCTGGAAATAAATTCACGCCAAAAGGTCATCAC
>CM065722.1:24534465-24539465 GCA_033310375.1 Conus canariensis
ATTTTTATGTTAATTACTGAGGTTTGCTGAACCTGAACAGCTCATGGCTACCATCACGATGACCTTCGTGGACGACGCAAACTGCTTTTTTGAGAAATGGCACCGCCCAGTGCCATGCCAGCATCCAAACTGATCCAGTCTGTTGCGTATTCTGCTGTGAAGAACCATCCAAACTGATCCAGTCTGTTGTGTATTCTGTTGTGAGTGAGTGAGTGAGTTCTTCAATTTAGAGTCTGTTCACACTTGGTAATGATATTAGACTAAAAATAAAAAATAATAAAAAATAGATAAAAAGGGAGCAAGGGGAAGGGGAGCGTTTATAAAAAAAATCTATTAATCTGATGCATGGAAAGCACTTTTGCTATTTGCACAATTTCTGGTTTGTGGGTTATTGTTTTGATAGAATCGTGTACAGTCACATCCACATTCGATTCTTTATACAATGAAGTTAATTCTGTTGTGAAGAGCCTCATTGATATACTTCTTCCACAATTCTCGGGTGTTCCATTGGAACTTATACATCTCAAAGGTCAATTGAATTATCCTCAGTGATGCTGATGTTCCATTGGAACTTACACATCTCAAAGGCCAATTGAATTATCTTCAGTGGTGCTGATCCAGGTGCGTGTTCCAGATGGAGCCTCAGCTCTTTTGATTGCTTCAAAACCACAGTGGCATGTTCCACACAGCCAGACACTGACGGCACGTCTCGTATCTGGACCCAGGCACCCAAGTACTCAGTTTCTGTGACGTATTTAAACGGCCTCGTTGCCGTGACAGGGAGTTCCCCTCAACGTTCTAAGTGATGTTTTTCTGAACGGGTTGATGTCTTTTTTGAATATACACTCCATCAGTTACCATCCATTGGTCGCCGTTCTCCAAGGTTCTCCATGCAGATCTTGTTAGTTCAGTGTGTTGATCCTATCCAGCACATTGGGGCATTTCTCGTACAGCACAGAGGGTTGTCTGTTAGGTCCTGACGAAGATTTCGCTCTGGATCTTTTTTAACCAGTTTCTTCACTTCATCCAGCGCTGGTGGCCAGTCATCGAACATTTCCCTGGCGCTGCAGGCTGCATCATGCCCCAGATATCATGTGGTGCTTTGCTCTGAGGGTTGGAATTGTCTGGGTTGAGAGGCGGTTTAAGAGTTTCATTGTCCAGTGTGAGTGTCCCTGATTTTTGATGCTCAAAGAGTTTCCCGGCGAACTGGAAGGCGTTTCTGGAGCAGCCATCGTGTTTTTTCTTTTCTTTTCCTTTCTTCCCTTTCTTGCTCAATCTTCTTTGCTCAGGGCACCGTGGTGTTCTTTCAAGAATTCCTAGAGCTTCACCGGTGCTTTCTCCTCGATTTAAAAAGCAGCCCTCATTTGTTCTTGAAATTCCCTTTTGTACTCTGTATATTATCCATTTGTCACTAGTGTTCGAGTTGTGAGGAGGTATCTTCAGTCTTGGTTACTTTATTCCGAAAGCATGCCATACACTATGTCTGCAAATGTGATTAGTTTGTGCTCAAGTGTGATGTTAATTGTCCATCAGCGCGCTGAGTTTGTTGACTTTTATTTTTTAATCTAAATCCTCCCGTCTTCTGCACTTTTGGGTAGCACGTTGAATTTCTGGTGTTTAGCATCAAGAGCCCGTTCCAGTTCCTCCTGTGACCAGTCAGAATGGATGACCTTCGCCCTGTGCTTTAAGTCCTGGCTTGGTCCTCAAACGTCTTATCTGCTTATGCTGTGCGCTGCTTTACATTCATGAGAGTTTTCATACCACCCTGTTTTGTCCTGTAGAACTTCATGCCTCGCTTTGTTGATAATTCTCTTCAACATATGGGAATTCCGCGTGCTTTTCTCTCATGGTCTAGTCGCAATCAGTGAAATTATTTTTCTAGGATCACGTCATGTGACAATCAGTAATTTTATGGACTTTTTTCTGGAATGATATAAAGTAATATGAATAACAATTTAAGGAATTTTAGTTATTGAGGTGACATGACATCACAGTAAATTGAAGTACACTAATTCCAAGATTACGTATGTAGTTGACAGTAAATGAAGTGGACAAATTTCTAGGACGACAGAAGTGACATATCCAGTAAAATAAATGATATTTCTTCTAGATGACATGACGTCATAGACAGTAATTTACGGGACATTTTTCTTTGATGATATGAAGTCATAGACAGTTAATCACAGGACATGTTATTTTTTAATAACTGAAAGTTATAGACGGTAAATCAGAAGACATTTTTTTTGTAAGATGACATGACGTGATAATGAATTAGATGACATTTTTTTTGAAGATGAGAAAAAGTGACAGGTAGCAAATTAAAGATTTTTTTTTCGACGAGGATACAATAAGATGGATGGCAAATCGAAGGATGTTTTTCAATCAGAATTTCCATGAGACGAAGGCAGTATTAAAATGAAAACAAACAAACAAAAAACCCACGGCTTTGCAGAGCGTGAGCAATTGATAGAGGGCACCCGAAGAATCGGAAGCAAGGGTAGCTAACAAAGCAAGAGAACTTGTGCGTTATGAATAACATCTGTCTGTCTGTCTGTCTGTCTGTCTGTCTCTGTCTGTCTGTCTGTCTGTCTCTCTCTGTCTCTGTCTCTCTCTCTCTCTCTGTCTGTCAGTCTGTCAGTCGGTCCGTCTGTTTTCTATCTGTCTGTCTTTCTGACTCTGTCTCTGTCTGTCTGTCTGTCTGTCTCTGTCTGTCTGTCTGTCTCTGTCAGTATGTCTGTCTGTCTGTCTTCTGTCTGTCTCTGTCTCTGTGTCTGTCTGACTGTCTGTCTATCTGTCTGTTTGTCTCTCTCTCTGGTTTTCTCTCTCTGTCAGTATGTTGGTCTGTTTGTCTGTCTCTCTCTCTGTCCGTCAGTGTGTCTGTCTGTCTATCTTCTGTCTGTCTGTCTCTGTCTCTGTCTGTCTCTGTCTCACTGTATCTGTCTTGCCTGTCTGTCTGTCTGTCTGTCTGTCTCTCTCTGTCCGTCTGTTTTCTATCTGTCTGTCTTTCTGACTCTGTCTATGTCTCTGTCTGTGTGTCTGTCTGTCTCTGTCTGTCTGTCTGTCTCTGTCTGTCAGTGTGCGTCTGTCTGCCTTTTCTCTCTCTCTCTCTCTCTCTCTCTCTCTCTCTCTCTCTCTCTCTCTCTCTCCTTTGCATTTTGATTGACGCTTTGTGATGATTTATCAGGATCAGTTGTCGTTCGTTGCCTTTTCGACATCGTACATTTCAATATCGTCAGCTGAAGTGAAACAGTCTGTCGCATCTAAAGTGCCGATGATGTTGCCTGGGGAAAAGACGCGCCCATTCACCCAACCACCCAAGCCCCCCCCCCCTCCCCCTCGCCCCCTCCCCTAAAGAATTAAAGATGCATGAAAAAATAATCTAAAACGAGAGATGTTAATGATTTTACGGCTTTTTTTAAAAAATAATTTCATCTTCTTCTTGTGACATTGCCATTATTTGCCCTGGATGTGATCTCAGTCTTGTAACATTGCCATTATTTGTCGTGGATGTGATCTCTCAGTCTTGTAATATTGCCATTATTTGCCGTGGATGTGATCTCTCAGTCTTGTAACATTGCCATTATTTGCCTTGGATGTGATCTCTCAGTCTCAGTCTTGTAATACTGCCATTATTTGCCGTGGATGTGATCTCTCAGTCTTGTAACATTGCCATTATTTGCTCTGGACATGATCTCTCAGATACTGAAATATAGAAACCTGTTGAACCCCCCTTCTGTCTGTCTGTCTGTCCCTGTCTCTGTCTCCTCTGTTGTGTCTCTGTGTGTCTCTGTCTGTCTGTGTGTCTGTCTGTCTGTCTGTCTCTCTCTCTGTATGTTTGTGCGCATAAACTTGCGTCCGTCTGTCTGTTTGTCTGTGTCTGTGTCTGTCTGTCTGTCTGTCTGTCTGTCTGTCTGTCTGTCTGTCTCTCTCTCTCTCTCTCTCTCTCTCTCTTGGTATTGCTTTAAACGTACATACAGATACAGATAGATCGATCGATCGATCAATATATTCATAAATAGATAGATAGATAGACAGACAGACAAACTGACAGACAGACAGATAGAGAGAGAGACAGACAGATAGATACATAGATGTGTGTGTGTGTGTGTGTGTGTGTGTGTGTGTGTGTGTGTGTGTGTGTGTGTGTGTGTGTTCCTGCGCGCGCGCGCACGCTCGGGACGTCATACATACAGCCAGGTTTCCAGATGTGTAGACACTAACAGGAAGAAGTCCGCATCTAGAAACATTCCAGACATGACCCTCTTGGCTCCCACACAGACGGACCCTGGCCAAGACACACCACCATCAGCGCCTGACCTTCTGGCTGCTGCCTTCTTCCCCGGGCCTCCCCGTCGCCCACAGACACGTTCCAACAGTCAGCCTGACATACGTTGCTCCCTAGCATCAAACACCAACAAAAGCTCGGATAAACAGACCAGACGGTCTAAACAATCGAAGAGAAATGAGACTGTTCACGTAAAGAAAATCTGAAGTGATGTCGACAAAAAGATAGGACAGAGGCCCACTTTCTGCTGATCCGAACTGCGTTGTATTTCTTTCTGATAACACAGCTGGTTTTAGTCCTGTACTCTGTCTGTGTCCTTGGCGGTAATTAACCCCGTCTCTTTTCAAATTTTGCTTCATTTTCCACCCTCAGTCACTCCGTTTTGAAACATAGCTGGTGTTTTTTCTTTTTTTGTTGTTGCTGTTGTCAAATCCTCTTGGTGAAGACCATTCATTTTGTACAAACCTTTGATTTTGTTCGTCTCGTTGAGATATTTGTTACTGTGACTAATGCAAATGCGCAAATTTTACAGCATACCTTTCACTTGCTGTCAAGTAACATAGGTTGCAAATCAAGTGGTGTCATAGTTAAGATTAAAAATACGTTTGCAGAATATGTTGAAAAAAAAATTGATTAAATGGTGAAAATGTGATAATTCTTTTTGGAACCGACAACGACATTATCCTTGTTCGTGTATATTTGCTTTACGTTAACT
>CM065722.1:24546965-24554465 GCA_033310375.1 Conus canariensis
CTCATGGAGATTGGAACTCTGTTGAAGCTTGGAAAGAAAACGGAGATACAAGAAAAGGGCAAAGTGAGACTGCCGAAGGGGAGGAAACGACACGGCTGGAACTGAAGAAAACAAGAGGGCAGATTAAAAAAGAAAAAGACGAAACGGAAAGAAAAACGAGAACAATCCAAAGGGCAAAACGGCAAAGGGGGAAACAGAACCTAACCCGCTGCACAACACAGAGACGGTAAGCCCGGATGATAAGCAGTCTTCACTCTGGAGATATGACGTACCTGTCTATCTAAACACGATGTTGTCAGTCATGTCTGCCCCCGCCCAATTTCCTTTTTCCTTTTCTGCTTCTCTTTCCGGTGCCTGCGGAAATCTGAAATATAGGGAAAATAATGCATCCAGTGTCATCTTGTCAACTCTGGTGTGTGTGTGTGTGGTGTGTGTGTGTGTGTTGTTGTTGTTGTTGTTGTTGTTGTTGTTTTCATTATAGTGATTTATGTTGTGTCTTATTTTTGACAATTGGTCATCCACGCGTATTTGGTGTTAGGTTCAATTTTAGTCGCTTTGAAGCCTTCTGTCAGACAGCTAGGCCTTAGTGTTGATGACACGCTGTCCATGGATGCTCACGTGTCCTCTGTGTCGCACGTCTTACTCTCATCTGAGGAAGATCGCTGCTATCAGGGGCCGTACTCACATGTCGTGGGTAACGGGGAAGTGGCCTACATGCCTCGTTGTAAGCTCGAAGGTCCGTTGCTTGGGGATCCATATGTCGAGAGTAACCTTTAACCTCGTGGTTAGCAGTGGGTGACGGGTGAGTAAGCTACAACGAGGAGAAGGCAGGAGTACGCTCTGGTTTAGATCAAAACAAAGATGGCTGCCAACTTTGTGGTTTTTCACCGACGAAGGTAACTATTGAGGAGAAACCGTATTTTACGGGACAGAACTAATCCACTGGACACGTTCAGTGGTGACGAAATTCACGCGAAGTTCAGATTTCGTCGTCACAACATCTTCCAGCTGACAGACACTCTCCCAGAGGACATCGAATTTGTAATGCACAGACTGAGACAGGGAACTCTGCCCCTGCTCTACAAGTGTGTCTGGCCCTGCGCTTTTTTGCTGCCGGCACATTTCAAGATGCTGTTGGTGAAACAATCGGCGTGTCTTAGCAAACGACCCCAAGAATTGTTAGGAGAGTGACACTGGCCTTGCTGCGTCGCTTGCCTGTGGAAGTGAAAATGCCAGCTACTGATGCCGAGGCTGCTGCCATCAGCCAGAAATTCTACGGGTTAGTACACAATAGAATAGTTCGTAAAACTGTGGCCAAAATATATGTGATGTGTGTGTTTGTGTCTGTCTGTGACTGTCACTTTGTGTGCGTCACAGTCTGTGTGTGTGTGTGCTTGATCTGTCTGACGTCTGTTCATTCTCGGACAAGCAGATAGATCTAGCTCCCAAGTTCGTCTGCTACGATAGTTGGCTTCACTCTTGGTGTGTGTAGGCTAAATCTGTCTTCGTGCCTGTGTGTATCACTGTTACCTAGTGTCAGTGTGCGTGTGAGTGTGACTTCATCATGTTTATGGCCTTTTAATAGTTTTATCAAATTTGTTTCAGTTAAGCTGCTTTTTCAGTCTGTGTCAGTGTGTATGTGTCTGTGCCACTCTGTGTGTGTCTGAGAGAGTATGGAATGTTGTTATTTCGGGTTTAACGTCCGCACCACCATCAGCCTTTGTCCAGGGGCCATTCCATACAAACAAGAACTTGAATTATTTTAATGCGTCCATTAGGGGACAGTTGCCAAAAAAGGACCCTTTTCAATTATTCATTTGTTTGAGTATGGGATGTGTGTGTGTTTGACCTTTCTTCAAATTAAGTGTTAGATTGCTTTTTTTCAGGATGAACCCAGGTTTACCAAACGTCATCGGGTGCATTGATGGAACCCATGGTAAGATTCAGGCTCCAGTGGAGGGGGAACAGGAATATGTCAACCGCAAAAACTTTCATTCAGTCAATGTGCAGGTAATATATATATATATATGTATATATATATTATATATATATATATATATATATATATAGTTGTTGGGTTTTTTTTTAATGTAACACGCAACTGAACTGAACAGACTAAGAATTTACAAATCCGTTTTTGATGACTGCACAAGCTTTTTGTATTTCTTTATTGTTTGGCTTGTGTTGTGTTGTTTAGAACAGATCAAGTAGCGTTTTTGTTAATGTTCTTTTCAAAAAGGGCGGTGATACACAGTCCAAGTGAGCGACTGGGCCGCTCAATTACATATATACAGTAGCCTACTATATTATATACTCATCCACTTTTGCTAAGGATCAAATTGAAAAATAATCACTTTTGATACCTAGTTCATTTTAATTCAAATACACATCTGTATTTCGTTTTTGTACTCCCAGTTCTTATAGAACAGGGAGTACTTTAGAATGGGAATGAAGAAATGCTGTCTGTGTGTCCGTGTGTCTGTCTGTCTGTGTGTCCGTGGTCAAAATGTGTTCCACTCGCTCCAGACAAAACTACTGGGCCGATCTTTCTGAAAATTTGTAGGTATGTTCATTATGGGCCATGGATGATGCCCGATGTTTTAGTTTACCGCTATAGCCGTTACTAACGGCTGTAACGGCCTGTAACGGTTTTTCTTCTTTACGGAATATCTCAGAAAGTACTTGGCCGATCTTTGTAAAAATGAGCAGGTACGTTCATTATGGGTCACGGATGATGCCTGATGTTTTAGTTTACCATGTTATAGCCGTTACTAACGACTGTAACGGCCTGTAGCGGTTTTTGTTCTTTATGGAATATCTCAGAAAGTACTTCGCCGATCTTTCTGAAAATTTGTAGATATGTTCATTATGGGTCACGAATAATGCCCGATGTTTTAGTTTACCATTATAACCGTTACTAACGGCTGTAATGGCCTTAACGGTTTTTCTTCTTTATGGAATATCTCAGAAAGTACTTGGCCGACCTTTATAAAAATTAGCAGGTATGTTCATTATGGGTCACGGATGATGCCTGATGTTTTAATTTGCCCCGTTATAGCCGTTACTAACGGTTGTAACGGCCTGTAGCGGTTTTTGTTCTTTATGGAATATCTCAGAAAGTACTTCGCCAATTTATAAGCGGTTTGGATGATCTTGTGACAAATCGGAGCCTCTGTCCATATGTAAGTGATGTAATGCTGAAAATGGATTAAACAACCATTAAAAACCGTTATTCTGCCTTTATTTCTTATATATAGTTGGATTTTAATGAAATTTGGTATATAGAAAGGTTATCACACACAAATGGCACTTCTATATAGTGTTTCAAAATTTGACCGTTAAAAACCATTATTCTTGACATATTGTCCGATTTGGATGAAATTTGATATGTACACAGGCTTTAGCCCAGTGAGGACTAAAATACCGGTTTCAAAAGTGTATATCGGTTATATAACCGTTAAACCGTTATTTTGCAGTTATTTTTTTTATATATTGGTGGGTTTTAATGAAATTTTGTATATAGAAAGGTTATCACACACAAATGGCACTTCCATGTAGTGTTTCAAAATCTTACCGTTAAAAACCGTTATTCTTGACATATTGTCCGATTTGGATGAAATTTGGTATGTACACAGGCTTTAGCCTAGTGAGGACTAAAATACCAGTTTCAAAAGTGTACATGGGTTAAATAACCGTTAAAACCGTTATTTTGCCTTTATTTCTTATCTCACAAGGCACTTGGCCGATTTATAAGCGGTTTGGAAAACTGGGAGTACGTTTATATGTTTCGCATCTTGTTTTTTCTTTTTGCTTACTAAATTACCTAACAGGCGTAGAAGGAGTATGTGCCAGAATAATCAAGTTGGATTGTAGGCCCTCAACACTGAAGAGGAAGAACAAGAATAAGAAGAATGAAATGTGGTTATTTGTTTTTACCAAAGTTAGTGGGTTTGGGTTTTTTCAAATGTTTGGCAATGTGATCCTTTGCAAAAGTCGATGGGTATAGTATTATATAAGCCTTGATTACATTAGAAAAGAGAAACATTACCTGCTGTCACGCGGTCAACACCATGTATTGTGACAAGAGAACTTGATACCACCACAGAACTTGATGCCACTGCACCACCTCCCACTGCAACAGACATATTGCATATGTAGCAAATAACTACCACAAAAATTGGCAAACAACACCCCCCTCCCGCCAAAAAGAAATTGAGAAAAAAAAACCCAGAAACTTTTCATACAAAATAAGTTCCATGGTGACTGAATGAGCTCCATAACTGCATTTTGCACAGCAGCTTTATGTGCCAAAGACGACATGAAATATTCAAGTGCTAGAGCAAGCTTATGCTCAGTCTTACATCACAGATTGCCTAAGACAGAGGGATACTCACACTTAAATAACAAAACGCCAAAGCACACCGTTTCTTAGGTCTCTGTTCATAATATGACAGGTTCAAACTTGCTATGTTAGCCACAGTGAACACATTTCTGAGCCAATCAGCACCACATTTGGCACAGAGCATCCAGACTGCAGCCCTAAGAGGTCCAGGGGAGACTTGACCCCAGGCAAAAAAAAAAGCTTGAATATGCTATTGAGGAATTTTATTTTTTAAAAAACATAATAAAAAAGAAATCAACTATTCATTACCTGTTGCCACATATTCCTCTTTGGGTATCACTGGATTTCTTGACACCACAGTCTCTTGCGCTGAAACATACATGAAGCAAGTTTCAAAAAAAAAAAAAAAAAAAAAGCAAGAAAACCCGTGTGGTGTAACAGTAAAATAAACAAACAAAAAAAAAAAAACACACAATAAACAAGACAGAAAGATAATACATAAGTAAAGTGCTCAACTGCAAAATTATTCAGTTATTCACTTAACACAGATACTGACCACAACCATGGTGTGCACATAGATTCTCTCTTTTTCTCCACCTCACCAACACATTGATTAAATAATTTGATCCAAACAAACTCCTCCTCCCCACCTCTCTCTCAGTCATCCCCAAACTTTCTAATATCTTTCACCTGTTGAAAATATTTTATTTTTATCAATTATTGCACAATCTTTCACCTCTTGAGAATGATTAATAGTTATCAATGAATGCACTAACAGTAATACACTAGTCTGCTCTTTTAATGGATAAGACAATTTAGGAAGTATGTAAATCAACGTTTTCGCTGATCTATACTGCTAGAGTAATATCACATGTAATAGGCCAAACAATAGGTTTGTAATCAGTATAACATAGTGGAAGAAGACATTGTGACCACAATATATACTCTCACAGAGCTGGCCTATCTCATCACTTTGTTAACACGGAAACGGTCAGCACCTTGAAATATCTACAGGACAAACATTGGTCACAGTATATCTAGTATCTACTCAACAAACATTACCATAGAATGATTTAGGCCAGAAAAATTCAAAGCATGTTCATGGGAGTGACAGAATAACAGGCTAAAGGCTTCAAAACGTACAAGTACAAACTGAACCAATGCTATAAAACCAAACCTGAAATCTATTTGTGTATACTGTATGTCTTCCATTCACAGCCTAAGTTCTACATCTTCACATCACACAAGTTTTTGTCTGAATGTTTTCTGGAAGCAGCATAAAATCATCAAATGTAGCTAACAATGAAAGGAAATGAAGTCTCAGGAGACTGACAGTGAGACAAAAATAGGTATTTATCACCCATGGGCTCCACAACACTGAAAACATAACTATACCATCACCATACACATGTGTTTATGTAAATGTATGTGTGTGTGCGTAGGCTATTTGTGATTCAGTTTAACATTTGAGTTCAACACTATCAACACAATAACAGGTTCAACACAGGGAAAAGCCGACAAGACAGGTGCCTGTTTCACTACAACGTAGTAGATGAATGAATAGTTGGAAAGACAAAATAAAGAAAAGGCAAAATACTCACACTCACAATCTCGGTGCTGCTTGATTCTGTTCCGTGCATTGACAAAGACAAAAAATACATAACATGAATCATAAGACATTGTTCAGCCCCCCCCCCCCCCCCCCCCCTAATCATCTATCATGTCATGATTTTGAAACTATGAAAGCATGTTAGATAAATGATAGATAGCTAAACAGCAGCCCAACATTTTTTTCGTGCTTTGCAGGATTCATATCACACACACGACACGACACAATGACACACACACAGCCAGAGAGAGATTGAGAGAGTGTCAGTCTCACTGTCAGTTACACACTGATCATTGATTACACTTTTACAGTGTCATGTTAGCCTGTCAAAAGAAGAAAGTAATAATGATGAAAGATGTCACAGTCTGACATTAAACTGACTAGTGACAGTGACAACAGTAACAGTTACACATTTCACACATGGCACAGAATGACAGATGGACAGTGATACAGATCACTGAGAACAACAGTAACTAACACCCAAATCATTCGCGCAAGCACTGAAATACACAACGACAATTCCATCGTACATGCTACATACCTGCAATGCCAGATGATAGAGCAGAGCCCTCACCAAGGATGGCATTCACTAAGTCAGTGAACGGGTGGAGTTTCTGTGGAGGCCCACCCCCAGTCTTTGCAGCAGCAGCCTTCTGCCCCAACACCTCCTTCTTTAAATCTCTCCATTTGTTGCGCAACCCCGTCACTGTGCGCAACGCTACGCCCAAGGCTGACACATCAGCTGCAACTCTCTCCCATGCTTCATTCTTTTTACGGATCATGTTGCTAGTATTTAACCTACACAACAAAACTTGTCAGTCATCTCTAATGGCCTGCAAGAGGACAAGAACCTCCGCATTTGTGAAGCAGACGGCACGCTGTTTCGAAGCTATTTTGTCAACGACATTGATGGCGACGGACATGCGCAGAACGTTTGCGGTTATTCACGACATGCGCAGAAGGAGGGAATCCCTCTTTTTATCTGACCTTCACCCTTTACTTTCTGGATACTTCGTAGGTAGAAGCCGAGACAAAACCCAGAGGATATAGGTACGAAAGTAGATTGCGCTGAACCCACAGGGTTTGTACCCAGGAGGTGATCTCGTTGTAGAAGTAAGTTTACCGATGACATGTAAGTACGGCCCCTGGCTTAGTATCCTTTCACAAGCACGTACAGCACGGCTGCTTTCATCTCAGACTCTATACAGATATAGACCACTGTTATAGTCTTCTTGCTGATCTCCCTTCTTCATCTCTTATCTGGCTTTAAAATGTTCAAAACAATTCTGCTAAACTGAAAAAAGAAAACGTAACAACACTATTTCTCTCCTACACTGGCATCCCATCGAAGCTCGAATTAAATGGTTAAAAAAAAGGATCCGTTAGTATTGAAGTTTTCAGATGACACACTTCCTACTTATTTGTCTGAACAGTTTGCATCTCATGTGCCTTCTCGTACTCTTCCCTCTGGCAGTAAGTACTCTGGAACTATCTTCTTGTATCTTTTTCCAGGATTCTCGATGATCATTGATTTCAAAACTCTAATTTT
>CM065722.1:24556965-24569465 GCA_033310375.1 Conus canariensis
ATATATATATATATATATATATATATTATATATATATATATATATAATGTCTTACATTCCGTGGCCCTTTCTGCCCTGACACACTCGGGACGACTTCAGGATGGATTACACAGGAGCTGTACATTGCTAGTGGGGTGTGGTGTCAAGTCTGCCATGACAGAATGTTTCGCAGACTGTATCTCAACATCCAGAGTTATGATTGTTGTCGGTTGGGCTTTATACAGCGAGCGGTGTGGTCCGCATAAAGTAGTAAATCACAACAGACACTACTGAATCAGGTTGGTTTTCAGCCCCGATTGGGTATAACTCGGTGAGGTTATGTCTGGTGTGGGCTCTAATAGGATTGTTGCACAAACAAGTCACGTACTGAGCTGACGCATCTGTGAGTCTCTTTCACTCTTCCTTTCTTTCTTTAACGAACACTACAAGTGTCTGGATCTCCCGGGCCTGCTGTAATACCCCAAAGCATGCATAGTGTACAGTCTTGTCATACACGCGTTTCAGATCAAAAATGGACTTGCACTGCGTTGCTCGTCAATCGTCATCTTCGGCATTCTCGTTGATAATCATCAAAAAGGCAAAAACGAAAAATGCTTTAGATTATGAGTCCCTTCGTGCCCTGCTGTCACGGTAATTTTGATTCGATATCCCGTCCACATCCCAGCATTGATGGGTCTGTTCGGAGTTGGCAGGCTCACAGGGACTATCGTAAGAAGCACATGGTAACTGGCTCTCTACAAAGGGATGCTTTGCTTCCGCGACTAGTCCATTATTGTCGTCAGTGTGGGACGTACCAGGTACTGTCCGGCAAATATTGTCAGGGGCAGCTTAGCATTGCTGAGATCATTCAGCAACTGTGCAGTGCCTCCAGTAGTAGGTAATCTCAAGACGTTCTGGTGTTGGTAGTCTTTTTTGGAGTGGTTGCGATGGGACTTCGCGCAAGTGTCAGAAAGATCAAGATTTTTTCAGTTTTCTTGACTGATACAGAGGATCAGTATGCTCTGATTTTCACATAAAATGAAGATTCAATATGTCAAGTTGTCAGAAACATCAGGATTAACGTGTTTTCATGCTCAAAAATTAATTGTCAAAACATAAGAATTTACATGTTTTGCTCGTCAGAATGGTGCAAAATGACTTTTTTTGTGGTCAAAATGTAAGGTTCAATATGTTTTACTTTTTTCTGAGGGTTAACGTTTGACGTGTTTCTATTGTTGAAAGGAACAATTATCATGCTTTGGTTGTGAAACAAGGAAGGATTCATGTATTTTGATTGGTCAAAAAGATAAGAAAATGGACATGTTTGGTTCTCAGAAAAATGAGGATTAATAAATTTGGTTGGTAGAAAGATAAAGGTTAACGTGTTTTATTATCAGAAATGTGGTAATTGACGTGTTTTAGTCGGCAAAACGGAAAGGATTACATTGTCTCCGTTGTTAGTGAGGTATAGATCCACATGTTTAGGTGAGAAAAGCGTGAGAATTGATATGGTTTGGCTGGCAGAAAGGATTACATTGTCTCCGTTGTTAGTGAGGTATAGATCCACATGTCTAGGTGAGAAAAGCGTGAGAATTGATATGGTTTGGCTGGCAGAAAGGATTACATTGTCTCCGTTGTTAGTGAGGTATAGACCCACATGTTTAGGTGAGAAAAGCGTGAGAATTGATATGGTTTGGCTGGCAGAACGATAAGGATCAGCATGTTCTAGTTGTCAAGGAGGTTCGAATCAGCACATTTTCCTTGTCAGAAAGGAAAGGATTGACATTTTGATTGTTACAAGCTGAGGATTAAACACATTACCGTTTGCCGACATTTGATCATTAACATGTTTTGGCTGTCAGAAACATCAGCATTAACATCTTTGATCGCCAAAAGCGTTAGAACGAGCATGTTTTGATCTTCAGAAAGGTAACGATTAACATGTTTTGATTGATAGAAAAGTATTACCATATTTTGATTGGTGGAAAGGTGAGGATTACCATATTCTGATTGGTAGAAAGGTGAGGATTACCATATTCGGATCGGTAGAAAGGTGAGGATGACCATATTCTGATTGGTGGAAAGGTGAGGATTACCATATTCGGATCGGTAGAAAGGTGAGGATGACCATATTCTGATTGGTGGAAAGGTGAGGATTACCATATTCGGATTGGTGGAAAGGTGAGGATTACCATATTCTGATTGGTAGAAAGGTGAGGATTACCATATTCGGATCAGTAGAAAGCTGAGGATTACCATATTCTGATTGATAGGAAAGTCAGGATTACCATATTTTGAGCAGTGGAAAGGTGAGGATTGAAATATTTTGATTGGTGGAAGGTGAAGATTAACATATTTCAATTGGTAGAAAGGTGAGGATTACCATATTCTAATTGATAGAAAATTGAGGATTACCATATTTTAATTGACAGAAAGTTGATTACCATATTTCAACTGGTAGAAGAGTGAGGATTACCATATTTTGAATGGTGGAAAGTGAGGATTAACATGTTTCGACTGATGGAATTGTGACAGTTATGCTTTGGAAACATGAAGATTTACATGTTTTGAATAGCAGAAAGAAAATGATTAACATGTGTGGATTAACAGACAGATAAAAACCAATACATTTTGAGGGGTGGAAAGGTGTGAATTAACGTATTATGGTAGGAAGACCAGTGAAGATTAACATGCTTTGTTTGGCAGAAAGGTGAGGATTAACATGCTTTGTTTGGCAGAAAGGTGAGGATTAACATGCTTTGTTTGGCAGAAAGGTGAGGATTAACATGCTTGTTTGGCAGAAAGGTGAGGATTAACATGCTTTGTTTGGCAGAAAGGTGAGGATTAACATGCTTTGTTTGGCAGAAAGGTGAGGATTAACATGCTTTGTTTGGCAGAAAGGTGAGGATTAACATGCTTTGTTTGGCAGAAAGGTGAGGATTAACATGCTTTGTTTGGCAGAAAGGTGAGGATTAACATGCTTTGTTTGGCTGAAAGGTGAGGATTAACATGCTTTGTTTGGCAGAAAGGTGAGGATTAACATGCTTTGTTTGGCAGAAGGGTGAGGATTAACATGCTTTGTTTGGCAGAAGGGTGAGGATTAACATGCTTTGTTTGGCAGAAGGGTGAGGATTAACATGCTTTGTTTCGCAGAAAGGTGAGGATTAACATGCTTTGTTTGGCAGAAAGGTGAGGATCAACATGCTTTGTTTGGCAGAAGGGTGAGGATTAACATGCTTTGTTTGGCAGAAGGGTGAGGATTAACATGCTTTGTTTGGCAGAAAGGTGAGGATTAACATGCTTTGTTTGGCAGAAGGGTGAGGATTAACATGCTTTGTTTGGCAGAAAGGTGAGGATTAACATGCTTTGTTTGGTAGACAGGTTGAGGTGCTTGACAAAAATCTGTACTAACATGTTATGGAGTCAGGAGAAAATCAGATCAGTTTAAACACGTGCCCGCTCGCGCGCGTGCGTGCGTGCGTGCGTGTATGTGTGTGTGTGTGTGCTTGTGTGTGTGTGTGTGTGTGTGTGTGTGTGTGTGTGTGTGCGTGCGTGCGCGCGCGCGCGCATGTATGAGTGCGTGTGTGCGTGTGTGTTGTTGTTGTTGGTGGTGGTGGTGGTGGTGGTGTGTGTGGGTGGGTGGGTAGGTAGGTGTGGATGGGTACGCGTGCACGCGTAAACGTGAGTTCATGCGCGTGCGTGAGCGGGTATGCCGCGCATGCATTTTCGGACACTTAACATACATGCACCTGTTGAAACAAATGCTGGACTGTCACAACTATGCAGAAATGAAAAAAAAAATTAAAACGATTTTCAAACACTGCGAACACGTTTCAGTTTATTTTGAAGGGAATACGACGGGAAAGAAGAGATAATCATGTTATAAACATGCCAAGAAGTGCAGTGTGATGCTCAATAAAGTTCAAGGATTAAAAAGCATGGAGCTACTACACATAGAAACAGGCATCTGCAGTGATGCCACTACTGGTACAAGCAGTCACATTTGATGTTGGAGAAGGGCAGGCAGACGCAGCCGGAGCAGCAGGGATTGTTGTAGCAAAACTCGTCGTGTTTAGAGCACCCAGGCTTGTCCTCGGTTTCTCTGTCAGGGAATGGAGAACAGACAAGATGAGTTCCAGTCATCAAGAGCACAGTTGCTTCTCACAGAGATGCTGTTGGATGTATATTATGTGCTAGACTAGGTAGTAGTCAAGATCTAAAGGGGACAGGATTGTTGTCTTCGTGTTTCGCTTGTTGGAGTTCCTTTGCACACTTCTGACGGCATTCGTCTCTCTCTCTCTCTCTCTCTCTCTCTCTCTCTCTCTCTCTCTCTCTCTCTCTCTCTCTCTCTCTCTCTCTCCTTTCATCTGTTGACTTTACAGCTGAAAGTGTCAAACTGTCAAGTTTCAAACTCGCACACGCTGATTCACGCTTCTGCAAAGCCTTCGTTCAGGCGGTACGCCGACCTCGCTGTCCAGCGGATGATGAGAAGCATGTTAACGTAATTACCCGGGAGGGCACCCCAGCGAACTGAACACTTTTCACGCCCAGAAGTGGTTGGTTACCTGCGCCAGTAAAGGGACTCCGACAGAGCGAATAATGGAAAAGCGAGGCGAGATATCTATCGTGTCCCCTCCGCATCTATGGTAATGCCTGTTAGGGTTGGAACTGAATGCATAGTACTGTGTGATTGTGGATTTCAACTCTGATTGCTAATACTTTGGTTGTTTTGGGGTCCGAAGAATGGATTGGATGGTATATGCAAACGGATGCAGCATCACACACCTTTTCTTTTTCTTTTTTTAAATATGTGTTACAAGACTTTATGGTTGGTTAGTGGTGTTCTACAATACTAACAGCCTCCCGCGGATGTGGCTATATGTATGCCCACTATTTTGGGGGACGGACAGGGAGTCGGGAGTGAGTGGTGGTGGGGGGGGGGGGGGTTGCAGAGAGAAAAAAACCCTCCGGGACCCTGCACACTGTATGGATAATAGATGAAATGACGTACTTGATAAACTACTAGCCCCACGGAGGTTAACAAAATTCGACGAACACACACATACAGAGAGAGAGAGATAGCCAAGGATACATTCTGTGCACGCACGAACGCGCGCGCGCGCGCGCGCGCGGCGCGCGCGCGCGCGCACCACACACACACACACACACACACACACACACACACACAGTGAGAGAGAGAGAGAGAGAGAGAGAGAAAACAGCCCAGGATACATTCTGTGCACGCACGAACGCACACACATTCATGCACACACACGCGCGCGCGTTTGTGTGTGTGTATGTGTGTGTGTGTGTGTGTGTGTGTGTGTGTGTGTGTATGTGTGTGTGTGTGTGTGTGTGAGTGCGCGCGCGCATTTTTGAGAGAGAGACAGACAGACAGACAGACAGAGCGAGAATGAGAGAGAAAGAGAGAGAGAGGGGGGGGGGGGGGTATACAAAATACGAAACGGTTTAAACGGAAGAAAACGATCACCTTTTCAGAAAACGCTTGAGAATGGTTTGCCTTTCAATCGACTTCTCTTCTCTGAGATTCGCCAGCCCATCCACACGTCCATCTGCAGAGCCATGAGCAAAGCTACATACATTACATCCGGCTGTTAGCCTGCTTGGGCGTGCGTGCACATAGATAAGCGTTTGTTGTCAGGAGAGAAAGAGTTGATGAGAGAGAGAGAGAGAGAGAGAGAGAGAGAGAGAGAGGAGAGAGAGAGGGAGAAAGAAAGAGAGGGACAGAGAGAGGAAGAGAGAGGGAAGGAGCGAGAGTGAAAGAAAGAGAGAGGGAAGGAGAGAGAGAGAGAGAGAGAGGGGGGGGGGGGCTGGAATTCTTAATGTCACACCATTGCTCAAACAATAGAGTAAAATATTACCAGACTGACAACATCAAATTGTATTTGTTTTTAAACATTATTCTGACAGAGAGAGAGAGAGACAGACAGACAAAGAGAGAGAGAGACAGACACACTGCTGGACAAAGAGAGGGACAAGAATATGAGAGACAGACAGACAGGCAGACAGACAGACAGAAGGGAATATGTCAACCGTTAGTCCATTTGCCAATGCAACAAAGTGAGCATACCGCAGATTTCCATATGTAAATTCACAACAAAAGATCACATTTGCTCTTTCTTTTCTTACGCTTTCGCAGAGAGAGAGAGAGAGAGAGAGGAGAGAGCGAGAGAGAGAGAGAGATTTTTACAGGCCAAAAGATGGATATGATGAGCTTTGAACAGTAATTGAAGACAAGTGTTCTGCTTTATTTCCTATATGTTGGAAACAACAACAACAGCAGCAACAAGAACAACAGTAACAGCAGCAGCAGCAACAGCAGCAGCAGCAGCAACAGCAACAATAACAACGACAACAACAACAACAACATGTGTGTTGTTAGGCTATTTGTTATTTTCTCATTTTAACGGCATCACACGTGCAACATGTTCTGCTTTTGACCCGAGTGGTGTGTACTGACAATGTTTTGGTTCTGTCTGTACTGCTTTTAACTCGAGTCTTTATTCCAAGATCTCTTTTATTCCAGGAAAAGGAGGAGCAGGAGAGGGAGGGGAACTGGCCGGGGGATAAAGTGGGAGTGTGTCGGGGGGGTGGGGGGTGGGAGGGGGAGAGGGGGGGGGTTGAGGAAAGGAGCGTCGAAGTTCTAGACAATCATTTTGATGCTTGACACAAGAAAGAGAAGGATAAACAAACTGTTCCCTGCTTTTCTTCTCCTCCGCTTTGTTTGTGTGTTTGTTCGTTTCTTCGTTCTTTTTGTTTTTCCGTTTACTTCTTCTTCTTCTTCTTCGTTGTGTGGTGTGTGTGTGTGTGTGTGTGTGTGTGTGTGTGGTGTGTGCGTGCGTGTGTGCGTGAGTACGTGCGTACGTGCGTGCTGTGTGTGTGTGTGTGTGTGTGTGTGTGTGTGTGTGTGTGCGTGCGTGCGTGAGTACGTGCGTGCGTGTGTGTGTGTGTGTGTGTGTGTGTGTGTGTGTGTGTGTGTGTGTGTGTGTGTGCTCTAGTCTCGGGGTGATATTTCTATTAGTTAAAGAGGTCTAATATGACAAAATCTGAAAAACACATGGAACGAGAATTTGCAACACACTCTGAAGTATTATCTCGTTCACCGAACTGTAATGAAGTATTGATCCGAATTCATAACATCAAGATGTAATGACAATGCCAGGTTGATATGAATGCAAGAAAAGCGACTGTTACCGGAGAATGGTGTAGCCCAATGTACATGTTTACAAGAGACAGTGACAAAAAGAAAAAAGACATGCCAATACTACCACCACCGTCTGTTCAGCTGCTTTCTAATTACAATTCATTAAATTCTCAGTTAAAACGAGATGTCTGGGGGGAGGGGGGGGGGGGTAACTGGAGGTCAGAAAGGGAAATCTTTCCACCTATACCTCACTTTTCCTTTTACATAACACGATCAACGGAAATGGCATCAGACAAGTGTTTATCAACTAACCACGTACTGAGTACAGATTCCCTGTCTTAGGCTCTTCTAACTCTCACGCAAAGACCGCGAGAGAACAATATGAACTATGTGTTAGGCGGACTTGAAAAACCGCGGAATCCGTCGTGTCCAGCAATTCCAACAGGTATAAAGAGGTGTCGTTCATGTCCAGCAGTTCCAACAGGTATAAAGAGGTATCGTTCATGTCCAGCAATTCCAACAGGTATAAAGAGGTATCGTTCATGTCCAGCAATTCCAGCAGGTATAAAGAAAGGCCAAGGTGTCGTTCATGTCCAGCAATTCCAACAGGTATAAAGAAAGGCCAATGTGTCGTTCATGTCCAGCAGTTCCAGTAGATATGGCGATGGAATAATAACGGTCGAAGTGTATTTCATGTTGAACAATTCCTGTAGGTATAGTGATGGAATATGGGTCGATATTTCATGTTGAACAATTCCTGTAGGTATAGTGATGGAATATGGGTCGATATTTCATGCTGAACAATTCCTGTAGGTATAGTGATGGAATACGGGTCGATATTTCATGTTGAACAATTCCTGTAGGTATAGTGATGGAATATGGGTCGATATTTCATGCTGAACAATTCCTGTAGGGATAGTGATGGAATATGGGTCGATATTTCATGTTGAACAATTCCTGTAGGTATAGTGATGGAATATGGGTCGATATTTCATGTTGAACAATTCCTGTAGGTATAGTGATGGAATATGGGTCGTTATTTCATGCTGAACAATTCCTGTAGGTATACTGATGGAATATGGGTCGATATTTCATGCTGAACAATTCCTGTAGGTATACTGATGGAATATGGGTCGATATTTCATGTTGAACAATTCCTGTAGGTATACTGATGGAATATGAGTCGATATTTCGTGTCGAACAATTCCTGTAGGTATAGTGATGGAATATGGGTCGTTATTTCATGTTGAACAATTCCTGTAGGTATAGTGATGGAATATGGGTCGATATTTCATGTCGAACAATTCCAGTAGGTATAGTGATGGAATATGGGTCGATATTTCATGTTGAACAATTCCAACAGGTATAGTGATGGAATAGGGGTCGAAGTGTATTTCATGTCGAACAATTCCTGTAGGCATAGTGATGGAATAGGGGTCGATATTTCATGTCGAACAATTCCAGTAGGTATAGTGATGGAATATGGGTCGAAGTGTATTTCATGTCGAACAATTCCAATGGGCATAGTGATGGAATAGGGGTCGAAGTGTATTTCATGTCGAACAATTCCAACAGGCATAGTGATGGAATAGGGGTCGAAGTGTATTTCATGTCGAACAGTTCCAGTAGGTGTAGTGATGGAATAGGGGTTGGGGAGTTTTTCATGTCAGGCAATTCTGATAAGAACAGTGATGAAACAAGGACTAAACAGATCGTGGAGTCTTTTCCTCTTCCTCCTTCTTATGGAATAGGGAAACAGGTCGTGAAACACATGTGGAATAGGGATTAAACAGATCGTGAAACACATGTGGAATAGGGATTAAACAGATCGTGAAACACATGTGGAATAGGGATTAAACAGATCGTGAAACACATGTGGAATAGGGATTAAACAGATTGTGAAACACATATGGAATAGGGATTAAACAGATCGTGAAATACATATGTGATAGGCATTAAACAGATCGTGAAACCTTTAATGTCAGCTAATACCAGATGGCATTTTTTATGGAACAGGGACAAGGCAGGCAGTGAAATCTTTCATGTCAGGCAATTCCAGCTGGCGTGGTTATGGTACAAGAACTCAACAGGCCGTTGACACCCATGATGTCAGCCAGTTTCAATAGGTGTAGCTGTGATATTGAGACTCAAATGGCCACGAAGCCCTCAACGTCAGCCAGTTCGTATGGTTATAGATCAGGGACTCAGTAGGCTGTGAAACCTTTAATGTTCGCCACTTCCGACAGGTGTAGTCATCGAGCAGGGACATAATAGGCCGTGAAACCTTTATGTTAGCTGATAGGTTTTATTGTGAAATAGGTCACGAAATAAGTCGACGAATCTTTAATTATATGTCAGTTTATTGCAGCAGGTACGGTTTCGGAATACCAAAAAAATGGGCCGTGGAATCATTTGTGTTAGTTAATTGACTTTGCTGTGCAATAGGTTACTAAATAAGTTGTGGAATCCTTAATGATATGTCAGTTTATTCTAGTAGGTATACTTTGGGAATAAGAAAACTAGGCCATGGGGTCTTTAATGTCAAACAATTCCAATGGGTATGCTAATGGAAAAGGTATCAGCGAGACCCTGGAACCTTTATTGTCAGGCAATTCCACAGACTAGGGGCTAGAGAGGGCGTTGGTTCAATTCCCCCATCCTGTGAGTTCTGTCTACTGTCGACCTTGATGTCCATACTTAAAATAAAAGAAGTGAGTGTCGGGCTACAGTTGTTGAGAAAGACATCAGGATCAGCATGTGCAGACAGAGTTTGCAGAGGAGAGAGAACAGAAAGAAAGACGAAAAGTAGACAAGGGGCCGGAACAGCTCAGTTGGTAGAGCGCCGGACTCGTGATCCTGGGGTTGCGGGTTCGAATTGCGGTACAGGGGGATTTTTCCCTCGGAGTTAACATTGGTTCTGACTCCATTCCCCATACAGTCCTTCGAATGAGACTATAAACCGAGGTTCCGTGTGTGAACACACGCACATCATCTTGCACACACATAAAATCCCATCACCAACTTTCGGAAGAGAAGGCCAATTTGGCCGTTGGTATGGATGACACGTTACACATAGCATACATCTTTCCCGAAGATGGAGTATGGCTGCCTTAATGGCGGGATAAAAAAACGGTCATACACACAAAACTCCACTGCCTGTCTAAACAGGCAGTGTCCGCAGGAATATCAGCCTGCGTACGCAGAAAGAAAGAAAGAAAAGTAGCCCAGGACACATTCTGTGTGCCACTCAGTTGTCGCTGTGTTACGTGTAAGTTGTCTGTATGTGTTTTATGTGTCGTCTTCTGTTGTCAGTGGTTCCACTCCATTGTTTCTCGGTCCCCAGCGCTCAGTGACATCACCGAAACAAAGAAGAGGAAAGACACCAGATGGAAAATAGAGTGCTCCCTGTGGTTTGCGGTTGTTGGGACTGCAACAGAAAAGCCTGAGTGTGGATGGGGAGGGGAAGGAATGAGGGCATAGGTATATCACTGGACGGCATATAAGGCAGGAGACCAAAAGAAAAGTCAGAAAAGAGAGAGAGAGAGAGAGAGAGAGAGAGAGAGAGAGAGAGAGAGAGATTCGGATGGATTATTCATATAGGCCTTAGCCCCTTATGAAGGAGTGAATGAACATGATATGTCAACTGAGATAAGTACTCGTGACTGTAAAGCTTACCAAACACAACTAATTCAGAACATCAATAGGTAGCTGTTTAGAGAGAGAGAGAGAGAGAGAGGGAGAGAGAGAGAGAGAGAGAGAGAGAGAGAGAGAGAGAGAGAGAAGCACCATACCTTCCTCCTCTTGAAGAGTGGCCAGGGGCATCAGAAGGACCAGACCCAGCAGCACAACTCCCATGTTCATCATTATGCAGTTTCGTTTTTTGTTTTTTTTTTCAGACCTGAAACAACCAAAATTCAGCTCTTTAAAATAAACATGTGACTGACATTCACACCACACCGGTGGTGTTAAGGACCAGATCAGTATTACCATGTCGAAAGAGTGTGTGGACGGGGGGATGAGGGCGGGGGTGGGTAGGGGGAGGTGGGCGGGGGGGGGGGGGGGAGTTATCTAACTCTACTCCGACGCCACCAGAACGACAAGACATGAAGATGGATAGCGAAAGTGGTCACATTTGTGGTGGGCACTGGTGGAATACGAAAGAACCTTGTCAGGTCTGCTGGGCTAGAATAGAATGAAGTTGACACTGAAACTGGGACCTGATTCAACGTGGACAGTTTGGCACTGTCGGTATGAAGCAAATATGAGTCTTTGTACTTCCGATCTCCTCCTCCTCCTCCCCCTCCTCCTCCTCCTCCTCCCCCTCCTCCTCCTCCCTCCTCCTCCTCCTCCTCTCCTCCTCCTCCATCTTCTTCTCGTTCTTCTTGTTCTTCTTTCTTCTTCTTCTTCTTCTTCTTCTTCTTCTTCTTCTTCTTCTACGTTCCTGGGCTTGATCTCCAAGGTTTACCTTTTCAGAGAGTTTTGCAAATGTGAACAGTGTCCAATCCCTTCATTACGACTGCCATTTTCCATCTCAACACGACACTAGCGTGCATGTCTGTTGCATTTGTTTTGTTTTATGTGGGAATCAAGAGAGAGAAAAGAGAGAGAGAGAGAGAGAGAGAGAGAGGAGAGAGAGAGGGGGGGGGGGGGGTAAAGAAGGGATAGAAACGGTGTGAGTGAGAAAGGGAGAGATGTGGAGTGAGAATGGAGCATCCGCATCGCATCCATTCTACAGACCCATGGTGTCGTATCTTCACACACACACACACACACACACACACACACACACACACACACACACATACACACACACGCGCGCGCGCGCGCGCGCGCGCGCACGCACGCACGCACGCACGCACTCGCACACACACACGCAAACACCGAACCTGGCATGCGAGTGCGCACACACATCGCATCTGTGTCTACAACATCAGGCTCTAGAATACCTTTTGAAAGTTAAAAAGATTAAAATTCCCATAGACTATTGGCCGTTGGGGCGGTGGATTGTCAGAGGCTTACAGTGTTTAAGGCACGGTATGACAGAAGGCGGTGCCCATCCCTCCCCTTCTGCCGCATCTACCCTTCCCTGAACTGAACCTGTCTCCTGAAAGTGACCGTCAAAGAGTAATTTTCATGCCTGAATTGAAGGCTGGATAAGCACATGAAGAGCTGATTTCATGTGGAAGTGAATTCCAAAATTCTAGGAGCAAGAAAAGAGAAGGAGAAGTCACTCTTTGTTCTGCATCTATATGTGAGAACAACCAGGAGCCAACGAGTCAGCAGCAAAGCGAAGGGTTCTGGCCGGGCTTCATGGAATAGCAGGCCTGAGAGAAAGGCCGAGTGCCCAGTGTGACTG
>CM065722.1:24574465-24581965 GCA_033310375.1 Conus canariensis
GGAGCTATGGACACACAGGAGAAATCACTCAGGGACCGGGGCATGCTGAAAGGACATATAACGGGAGAAACACAATGACTGCGACACAAAGACAGGAGAAAGGACATATAACGGGAGAAACACAATGACTGCGACACAAAGACAGGAGAAAGGACATGTAACGGGAGAAAACACAATGACTGCGACACAAAGACAGGAGAAAGGACATGTAACGGGAGAGAAACACAATGACTGCGACACAAAGACAGGAGAAAGGACATGTAACGGAGAGAAACACAATGACTGCGACACAAAGACAGGAGAAAGGACATATAACGGGAGAAACACAATGACTGCGACACAAAGACAGGAGAAAGGACATATAACGGGAGAAACATCATGATTGCGACACAAAGACAGGAGAAAGAACATATAACGGGGAGAAACACAATGACTGCGACACAAAGACAGGAGAAAGGACATATAACGGGAGAAACACAATGACTGCGACACAAAGACAGGAGAAAGGACATATAACGGGAGAAAACACATGACTGCGACACAAAGACAGGAGAAAGGACATATAACGGGAGAAACATCATGATTGCGACACAAAGACAGGAGAAAGGACATGTAACGGGAGAAACATCATGATTGCGACACAAAGACAGGAGAAAGGACATGTAACGGGAGAAAACATCATGATTGCGACACAAAGACAGGAGAAAGGACATGTAACGGGAGAAACATCATGATTGCGACACAAAGACAGGAGAAAGGACATGTAACGGGAGAAACATCATGATTGCGACACAAAGACAGGAGAAAGGACATATAAACGGGGAGAAACACAATGACTGCGACACAAAGACAGGAGAAAGGAACATATAACGGGAGAAAACTAATGATTGCGACACAAAGACATGAGAAAGGACATATAACGCAAGAAACATAATGATTGCGACACAAAGACAAGAGAAAGGACACAATTATAAGGAGGGAGAAGAACATAATGATTGCGACACAAAGACATGAGAAAGGACATATAAGGGAGAAAACATAATGATTGCGACACAAAGACATGAGAAAGGACATGTAACGGGAGGAAACATAATGATTTAGACAGAGACAGGAGAAAGGACATGTAACAGGAGGAACATAATGATTGGGACACAAAGACATGAGAAAGGACATATAAGGGGAGGGATTGGGACACAAAGACATGAAAAAGGACATATAACGGGAGAAACATAATGATTGCGACACAAAGACATGAGAAAGGACATATAAGGGGAGGGATTGCGACACAAAGACATGAAAAAGGACATATAACGGGAGAAACATAATGATTGCGACACAAAGACATGAGAAAGGACATAATTATAACGGGAGAAACATAATGATTGCGACACAAAGACAGGAGAAAGGACCTATAACGGGAGAAACATAATGATTGCGACACAAAGACATGAGAAAGGACATATAAGGGGAGGTGATTGCGACACAAAGACATGAAAAAGGACTATAACGGGAGAAACATAATGATTGCGACACAAAGACATGAGAAAGGACATATAACGGGAGAAACATAATGATTGCGACACAAAGACAGGAGAAAAGGAACCTAAACGGGAGAGAAACATAATGATTGGGACACAAGACAGGAGAAAGGACATATAACGGGAGAAACATAATGATTGCGACACAAAGACAGGAGAAAGGACCTATAACGGGAGAGAAACATAATGATTGCGACACAAGACAGGGAGAAAGGATCTATAACGGGAGAACATAATGATTGCGACACAAAGACAGGAGAAAGGACATATACGGGAGAAACATAATGATTGCGACACAAAGACATGAGAGCACAGATAATAAAAACAAAACGATTTCACATGGGAAGCCACACAACAATGGCAGGGGAGCGGATGCATATAGGGGACACAGAAAGATGGGAACATGGACAGACGAAACAGTGTCAGGCACTCAGGAAGATAGGGACACACACAGACCAGGACACAAAGGGGTGGGGACAGTTACCGCTGGTTGCCGTATAACCACCAGCTAGACGCCACCATTTATTTCTTTTATTGGAAACCTCTTTGTTTGGGAGGGGGGGAGGGGGGGAGGGGGGGGGGGCAGAGGAAATGGTCATATGAGTGGAAACTTCTTTCTCGTCAGCAGACCGAATCCTGTCGGAGTGCATGCAGTCGTTTCTTCATTTCTCTGGAAATGTCTTTCTTCTTTTCCGCTGGCAGAATACAGTGACAGTGCGAGCAGCCATTTGAATGGAGACCTCTTCCGCTTTAACATGCAGAATCCATTGACTAGACATGCTGTCATGGAACTGTAAGTCTCTTCGCTTACTGGAAATCTATTTCCTTTTAAAAGACAGAATGCAGTAGTATACATGAAGTCAGATAACTGGAAACCTCCTATTTGACAACAGACAGAACACAGCGACAGTACATGTTGTCAGTTGACTGGAAGTCTGTTCTTTTCTCAATAGTCAGAGCATGGTCCCCTAAATATGGTCAGTTAGCAAAAAGAAGACCTGGACAGTACATGTTGTCAGCTAACTGGAAATCTCTTCCTTTATACAGACTGAATAAAGTGACAGTTCATGTGTTCAGTTCAATGGACATCTGAAACTTTTCATAGACTGAATGCAGTGACGGCAAATGTACTTATTTAATTGGAAACTTATTCCTTCTCAGTAGACTGAATATGATGACAGTACATGTGGTCATTTAACATGAAATCGTTTCACCTATAGTAGATGAAAACAGTGTCAGCACATCATTAGTTGTCATTTAGTTGGAAATCTCTTTCATTTTAACACGCAGAATATCGTCACAGTACTTGTACTTATTTAATAGGAAAATTCTTCTTTTCTTATACACAGAATACGATGACAGTACACGTTGTCAGCTGACTAGAAATCTTCGCTTTCGATCCACAAAACACAATGACAGTACAGTATATGTGTCCAATTAACTGGAAATCTCATTATCTATAGCAGACAGAATAAAGCAAGAGAACACATAACTGTAGATCTCCTTTTCAATAAATTAAAAACAGTTACAGTACTCGCCGCCATTGTTTCACCATCACAGGCCCACGTTTGGCGAAAGGATGTGTAAATGAATGATAAAGTCATTTCTCTCCCTAGTAAATGAGTGGATGAAAGAATTCATAGATGTGCAGCCAGTCATTTGGACGAAACTTCACAGGAGCGTGTTCAGAGAAATAAACTGCGAACATTGCAGCCATGATTCCTCAGCAACATGGTGATGACCTTTCATAAAAAGCCTGACTTTATCAAAGATGTAATGCGTCTATCTTTTTTACCCGGGTCAAACGTAGTTCGCAATGCTGATTCCTATCAATTCGTCCACCTTCGCTTTATTCCCTGTCTTTCTTTCCAACAAAATCGCTACGCTGAGACGTAACCCATAGCCTCAACAGCGCTGATCTTCCATTTTCTTTCATAAATTCTTCGCAGTTTCTTGTTTGATTGTTTGTTTGTTTGTTTGTTTGTTTGTTTTCATAGCATTAGCTGGCCATACAAGTGCACGTGCCCTGTGACGTGTGTCTTGCCACGGAAGATGGCTGAAACGTGGCGGCAGGAGAATGAGAATTGATCTCTCTCTCCCCACCAATAGGAAGACGTTACTATGTATGGAGTACAAGACAGTCAAGGCAACACACACAACTAAAAAAAATCCTTTCTACGTATAGCTTGAAGAGAAACATTTATCCCCGTTCACATCAACGATGAAACGGGTTTTAAAAAGACGTTCGTATCAACGATGAAACGGGTTTTAAAAAGACGTTCGTATCAACGATGAAACGGGTTTTAAAAAGACGTTCGTATAACGATGAAACGGGTTTTAAAAAGACGTTCGTATCAACGATGAAACGGGTTTTAAAAAGACATGGTATTAGTTGCACCAGACAATACGGACAAACACATTACAGGACGAAACACAATGCGTTTCGACCTCTTGGGTCTTCTTCAGGCAAAGACAAACAACCTTGAGGACAATGAAAACTAAAAACGAGCAACCACTTATCTTTTCATATTCGGCAGAAAAAAATGGGTGCTGGATAAAACGGGTGTTAAACTGGAAAGAAGCTGAGCCGAAGATGTGTGTGTGTGTGTGTGTGTGTGTGTGTGTGTGTGTGTGTGTGTGTGTGTGTGTGTGTGTGTGTGTGAGAGAGAGAGAGAGAGAGAGAGAGAGAGGGAGAGAGAGAGAGAGAAAAGATCTCTGTCTGTCTGTCTTGTCTGTCTCTCTCTCTCTCTCTCTTCTCTCTCTCTCTCTCTCTCTCTCTCCTCATCCTCCTCCTCCTCCTCCTCCTCCTCCCCGTCTCCCTGCCTCTGCCTCTGTCTCTCTGTCTGTCTGTCTCTGCTCTGTCTCTGTCTCTCTCTCTGTCTCTCTGTCTCTCTGTCTGTCTGTCTGTCTGTCTGTCTCTCTCTCTCTCTCTCTCTCTCTCTCTCTCTCTTCTCCTCCTCCTCCTCCTCCTCCTCCTCCTCCTCCTCCTCCTCCTCCTTCCCGTCTCTTGCTCTGCCTCTGTCTCTCTGTCTGTCTGTCCGTCTGTCTGTCTCTGCTCTGTCTGTGTGTGTCTCTCTCTGAAGATGAGGGAGGTTGTTTAAACGTTGTGTACCTTTTTCATTTCCGTACCCTGTATTCAGATGTATCAGTGTATGTATCAGGCAGAGGCCTAGCGAACTTCATCATGATAGGCATTCAACAAGATCTCAGTTCATCGGTTGGCATGGGTACCGACTAGACCTCGCTACCCAACCCCCCCCCCCCACCACCACCACCACCACCAAAGGTAGAGACTGAGCAGGAGCGCCTCATAGGTGATGTTCTGCGTGATGTTGGGCTGCTAACAGGCAGCACTGTACTCCACTGAAGTCATTCAGAATCAGTGCAGTGTCTCCTCTGGTGGGTTGCCTCGTATCCGCCCAGCTGTTGATTGACCCCTGGTGTCGTGCAGGTTTTAAGGCAGCGACGTCACGAGTCTGCCTGTGTGTCTGTGTCTGTGAGCTGAAATGAGCTCGGGAGACGAGACTACTGTCTGTAACATGATACAATGCTTTCTGTGATGCTGCTCCAGGATTTGTTTGTGTGTGTATATACCATTACTTTATGTGTTTGCTGCTGAGACAGACAGACAGAGAGACAGACAGAGACAGACAGACAGACAGACAGAGACAGACAGACAGACAGACAGAGAGAGAGGGAGAGAGAGAGAGAGAGAGAGAGAGAGAGAGAGAGAGAGAGAGAGAGAGAGAGAGAGAGAGAGAGAACGTAAGTAAAGAAAGAAATAAGTCGCTTGTGTAGACAACAGTATAAGGTTCAAAACCGGTCAGATTGAATTGTTTGTTTGTTTGTTCCTTTTGCCGGTATTGTTTTCCTTTGTTTTCATTCCAGACTTACTCCTGCCTTTTCCCACCGCGTCACCAGTATCAATGATAGCATGACTGACGGCCTTAAGGAAGAAGCACGCACGCGCGCGCGCGCGTGTGTGTGTGTGTGTGTGTGTGTGTGTGTGTGTGTGTGTGTGAGAGAGAGAGAGAGAGAGAGAGAGAGAGAGAGAGAGAAAAGATCTCTGTCTGTCTTGTCTGTCTCTCTCCCTCTCTCTCTCTCTCTCTCTCTCTCTCTCTCTCTCTCTCTCTCTCTCTCTCTCTCCTCCTCCTCCTCCTCCTCCCTCCTCCTCCTCCTCCTCCCCCGTCTCTCTGCCTCTGCCTCTGTCTCTCTGTCTGTCTCTGCTCTGTCTCTGTCTCTCTCTCTGTCTCTCTCTCTGTCTCCTCTCTCTCTCTCTCTCTCGCTCCTCCTCCTCCTCCTCCTCCTTCCCCCAGTCTCTCTGCCTCTGCCTCTGTCTCTCTGTCTGTCTGTCCGTCTGTCTCTGCTATGTCTGTGTGTGTCTGTCTCTGTCTCTGTCTCTGTCTCTCTCTCTCTCTCTCTCTCTCTCTCTCTCTCTCTCTCTCTCTCTCTCTCTCTGTCTGTTTCCTTCACGTCTCCCTTTCCCCCAAAAAAGTCCTTCAAAGTTTCAAGAAGAAGATGTCACTTAATTTCTTTCTTCCCTAAAGTTCTTTCCGAGTTCACGAAGAGCGATTATCCCTGTCCCTTTGTCAAAGTTTGTGACTAAAGTCTGCCACATGGAGAATAGGATGAATGGGCTTTGTGTTCCAATCCTAGCTGACTGCACTGTGGCCCAGCGGTCCTGACTTTATGGGGATGATGCAGGAGACATTCAGAGGAGGCGCTTGGTTCGTGTGTGTTGAGAAATTGGCAAACTGCTTCCTCTCAGCTGTCGTTGAGTGAATCCAGGGAGCTCTCTCTCTGTCTCTGTTTCTCACTCTCTCCCTGTGTGTGTGTGTGTGTGTGTGTGTGTGTGTGTGTGTGTGTGTGTGTGTGCAGGGATGGTGAAAGGGGTGGAAGACGTGGAAAAAGTACAGGGAGAGAGACTTAGACAGAGAGAGGAGACAAGAAGACAGAGATGGTAAAGGCGGACAACAACTATTAAACGAAAACAAACAAAAAAGAAAAAAAAAAAAAAAGAAGAAGAAAGAAGAGAGGTATTGGGGACGGGATGAAAGAAAAAAAAAGAGAAAAGAAAAGGAAACACACGCACACACACACACACACACACACACACACACACACACACACACACACACACACACACACACACACACACACACACACACATTGTTGTCAGCTTCAGCAGTCTTGACACAATAAGGAGGAAAAGAGCAAAACCAGGCAAACGGGCAAACGGTGGATAATTTCCTTCATTTCAAACACACGACGTGGGTCGATGTCACGAAGACTGGCCAGGAACAGAAAATCAATCATCACCAGCCACCATGGCACAGGGCTTAGCGTCAGGGACACACCAGAAGATGGACCATCGATGGTTTGATTCCTGGCGGTCATTTGTGATAGGATTTCCTTTTTGTCCTCTCGACCCGTCCTCTCACCTTTTGCTGAATCGGTTACGACCTGCGATGGGAGGAGTTGGACCCGTAATACCACTACTGTCTATTGTCTCCCTAACTGTAAGGATGCGTCACGTCTCTGAATGTTTGCTGGAATGGTCTTGACCAGCACTGCAGGTGTTTGTATTTCTCGGACCTGATTAAGGCCAGTGTGGATTGTTAATAGGAAAGGAGGAATAGAGTTTCAGGGGTGAATCAGTTTGACAAGTAGGGGGAAGGGATGGGAAAAGGATTATAGCAACACACACACACACACACACACACACACACACACACACACACACACACACACACACACACACACACACACAGAGGGGGGGGGGGGGGGGGATTTTACGCCCGTTCTACGGCACCAGAAAAGAAATAACCTGTAACTGGGGTACAGTCGGAGGGATGGGGTGACAAAAACAAACGATTACCAATTAATAAAAATAATGATGACTGGGGTGAGAGAGAGAGAGAGAGAGAGAGAGAGAGAGAGAGGGGAGAGAGAGGGAGAGAGA
>CM065722.1:24586965-24591965 GCA_033310375.1 Conus canariensis
TATCCCCTTCCGCCGTATCACCTTAATGCATTTGAATGTTTAACCTGACCTAAATAGCGGTCTTCCTTTATCAGACGGCCGTGTTATCCCCTTAGGCCAGGAGCTGAGAAGGAGCATGGGTTTACTTAGAAAGTGTGGGATTGGGGGATGGAGGTTGATAGCAGAGGGGTGTCGGTGAAAGGTGATGGAGAAGCAGGGAGCCTGCCCCATGTCTTCCTAGGATTGGCTTCTGTGTCTTACAATTCACTCGGCCGCATCTTTCCTCATCAGTGGACACGGATCTCTCCAGCTGGGTTTATTTGATGGGTTTGGGGATCCTTTTCTTTTCTTCTAAGTCTTCATCTTGGTCACATCGGGAAAAATGGATTCGAAAGGCGCAGAATGGTACTCTGTGTGTTGTGTGTGTGTGTGTGTGTGTGTGTGTGTGTGTGTGTGTGTGTGGTGTGTGTGTGTGTGTGGAACTGAAGTATGAGTTTTTCCAAGCGGTCTGGAGCCAGAGGCAAGCTCTCCACGTGGTATATCATCGCTTGGGAATTCGGCCTTCTGCCGTATGATTCTGATGACATGGCCCAACCATCCGATGCAATATTGCATGGGTAACGACACTGAGTGTTACGGAGAAAGGGAAAATGTATTGTAAGTTAACACTAGGGCACAATCAACACACACACACACACACACACACCACACACACACACACACACACACACACACACACACACACACACACACACTTATACAAAGAAGGGGTGGACGGGTGCAAAGAGACAAACATATACCAGTAACTCATTTTGCACTAATTCTCCTCATTTCTTTCCCCCCACATCCACCAGTTCGGGGACGGAGAGAAGAGTGGATGTGCAAAAAAATCCCTCCTTGTCTACCCACCCCACCTCTCTTCATCCACCCGTACCCCTCTGTCCGTCCTCTACTGACACAAAGACAGACATACAGACAGGCAACCCAACGGATAGAAAAAAACAATGGGAGAGACAGAAACAATAGTGATAGGTCTACGAAGGGCATCACGGGTGGTGTGTTTCATCATTGTCACTGCACTGCCCATCTCTAGCGTGTTGTCTCTGTGGTGGTATCGGCGTAATGTGAGACGTTCCCCAACTTTCACTGCCTGGAGGTGATTATTGCTTTCTGGCGTATCACCATAATGTGCATGTGAATGTTCAACGAGGTTGTAACGGACAGTCTTCCCTTATCTTGTCGGCCGTGTTATCCACTTGACCAGGAAACCTGAGAGAGAGAGAGAAGAGAGAGAGAGAGAGAGAGAGAGAGAGAGAGAGAGAGAGAGAAAAGGGGATAATTCGGCGTCGGGTTCGGGGGGGGGGGGGGGGGGGGGGGGGGAGGGAGGAGGGGGTAGAGGTGGGAGTGCAGGGGATGTCAGTGATATGGGGTTGAGAGGCAAGGACCTGCAGCACCACGTTCAGGATTGGTGCTGCTGTATCTGGCCCTCCACTCAGCCGCATCTTTCCGCGTCAGTGGATGCTAATCTCTCCTAGGGGTTCATTGATTTTTCGGTTTTGTTTTTTTTTTGTTTATTTGATGTTTTTTGTTGTTGTTTTGTTTGTTTGGTTTTTGTCTTGTCCTTTCTTTCTTGGTTTTCATCTCGGTCACAGGAAAACAAACACGATTCGAGAGACGAGGAATCTCTCTCTCTCTCTGTCTCTCTGTCTCTCTCTCTCTCTCTCTCTCTCTCTCTCTCTCTCTCTCTCTCTCTCTCTCCCTCCCTCTCTCTCTCTCCCTCTCTCTCTCACTCACTCACTCTCTCTCTCTCTCCCTCTCTCTCTCTCTCTCTCTCTCTCTCACTCACTCTCTCTCCCTCTCTCTCTCTCTCTCTCTTCTCTCTCTCTCTCTCTCTCTCTCTCTCTCTCTCCAACCTCAACAGAAGTTGTTCGGAAGTTGTCCTTGTTTCTGTACAAGGCATTCAAATTTAGAGAAATAGCTACCTGTTGATGTTCTGTGTTATCGGTGTGTGAGATGCTATACAGTCATTAGAATTTGTTTCAGATGATATACTATGTTCACCCACCCCTTCAAAAAGGGCCAAGGCCTATATGAATAAAACATCTCTCGTTCTCTGTTTCTCCCTTCCCCCCCCCCCTTCTCTCTCTCTCTCTCTCTCTCTCTCTCTCTCTCTCTCTCTCTCTCTCTCTCTCTCTCTCTGTTTGCAAATGTGTGTTTGTGTGTTAGAGAAAGAGAGCGTGATCCGAACTAACCAAAGAGGATGGAAGCGTGTTCACACACACACACACACACACACACACACACACACACACACACACACACACACACACACACACACACAGAGAGAGAGAGAGAGAGAGAGAGAGAGAGAGAGAGAGAGTATCACGTTGACAAAATGATCAAGTAGACGACTTGGTTTTAGAGAGTTATCCAGTTTCCATCAAATCAGCATACTGGTATAGGCAAAAATTCACGTATGGCTAAGCACAGTTCAGCATAGTGCTAACGACTTAATCAGTATGACAGTTATCGACCAGTATGTATATGATTACCCACCAATATGGTTATTGACAGAATTAAAATAACGCTAATCTCCAAGTCAGTATATTGCAATCGACCAGTTAGGTGTATGGCTACCAACCAAGTACGTATAGCATGGTCATCGACGCAATCATGCGGTCTGAATTTTCACTCACCGTTTAGCGTACTGATCAAACACGTGTGGAGGACTGAAAGACAAACAAGCGAGTCTACGGCCGCATATTACAAAGTGATAAAAAGAGGAAGACGATGAATCCTTTGTGTATACCTACTGACTGTTTTGGAGCGTGGCTACCAACCAATCCAAGGGATGATTTTTGACTAATCTAGCATACTGGCTATCGACCCAGCCGTCACAAGACGGACGATTATTGAAGTTGATGGCTACCGACAAAGTTCGGTCTGTAACTACTAATATTTCAACATAAACTCCAGGGGATTCACATAGCATAAATAGTGTGAAATTGAGCAGTGATCAGAATCAAACACAATGGACAAAGAAGGAAACACGAGAGAGAGAGAGAGAGAGAGAGAGAGAGAGAGAGAGAGAGAGAGAGAGAGAGAGAGAGAGAGAGAGAAAGAGCAGCGCTTATTATGCTTTCAAGTGCATCAACGAATCAGAATATGTCTACCCAGTTCAGCATGTATCTAACGGCTAACTCATTACTTGGCTACTATCACTTTGGCGTAACACTCACCCGCCAATTAGTATATTATCACCCATTAATTCGTTGATGACTGCCGATTTTTTTTTCAGAATTATAAAGCTACTGCACAATTTATCAGAATAACTACAATCCATGCCAGCGTACAGCAACCCCCCTGTTCAGTGTTTGACTGGCAACAAAGGTAAGCTAATGGTGACTGAGAAGTTCAGCATTTACCACCGATCAGTTTAGCTTACAGCTCCAGCCAGTTCAGCATACTGCTTTTCATCAGTGGACCCATGCCTATCCACCAATGAAGCATGTGGCTATCCACCGATGGAGTATTTGGCTATCCACCAATGAAGCATATGGCTATCCACCAATGGAATATTTGGCTATCCACCAATGAAGCATATGGCTATCCACCAATGGAGTATTTGGCTATCCACCAATGAAGCATATGGCTATCCACCAATGGAGTATTTGGCTATCCACCAATGAAGCATATGGCTATCTACTAATGGAGTATTTGGCTATCCACCAATGAACCATATGGCTATCCACCAATGAAGCATATGGCTATCCACCAATGAAGCATATGGCTATCCACTAATGAAGGATATGGCTATCCACCAATGGAGTATTTGGCTATCCACCAATGAAGCATATGGTTATCCACCAATGGAGTATTTGGCTATCCACCAATGAAGCATATGGCTATCCACCAATGGCGCATTTGGCTTCAATCAATAGAGCGTTTGGGTTTTTTTTTTTCAACAGAGTACATTGAAGTTCACCAGTGAAGCAAATGGAACCCCTAAAGGAGCATATCGCTATCTACTAATGGAGCATACGGCTATCAACTATAGCGCATACGGCTATCTATCATTGGTGGAGATGTCTTTCAAATCAGTGTTGGGCTTATCAATCAATTCAGTAAGTATCAACAACCTAATTTAGCATATGGGCTACCCATCAATTTATCATATCGCGACCAACCAAGGCAGCAACCTATGAGGTCAAAAGAAGAACTGTGCAAGCTGTGTGGTCAGGGCAAGCGCCATTGAATCAGCTCTGACAGATCAATGAACCATGGGACTGGAGGCTTTTGCTATGTCCCGTGCCATAGGCTCCTCTGCTGATCTGGAGCCTAGGATTTTTTTTCTTTCTTTGGTTGCTTACTTGTTTAAGGCCTGGTTGGTCTAGTGGATGAAGCATTATTTGTTGTCATGGGTCAAGGGGTTCTGGGTTCAGTCCTTGTTTGAAACAGTTAGGTCAGAGAAGATTTTCACTTGAGTATAAACATCAGTGCAAACTTAATTCCTATGTAAGTCCTTCGAATGAGATTTTTGGTGTGTGTGTGTGAGCGCGTGCGCCCACACACACACACACACACGCACACACACACACACACACACACACACACACACACACACACACACACACACACACACACAACAGGAGGAAGTGGAGATAACACACGCAATAATATCATGTTTGGACATTCAACATCATCGCCGAAGGCAGAATGTGGCCACTTCAATGGTGGGATTAAAAGCACAAAATCTCACCTTTGATCAAATTCAGAATTCTAGCCAAGAAAGAATAATAAGATGATTTGTTTCTAAAGTTGAGGAATGTGTGTAAATGTTAAATAATTGGGTCATGGATACTGGGGTTTTTTTTTATTGCTTTAGCTTAAAAATTCCAGGGATGTTTCACGTATTTTCAATTCACCATGGAGATGAGTTTCTGAAATTCGGGGAAACTTGAACACGTCAAGCCACGTTCTTTGTTGCCCAAGCCGATTATGGAAGTTAGATCTGAACTGAA
>CM065722.1:24596965-24599465 GCA_033310375.1 Conus canariensis
TGTCTCTTTCTTGTGTTCAGCGGAATATTTCATTTCTGCATTCCTTCGACTTCCGTCTGTGTGTGTGTGTCTGAGATAAAAGGAATCTTTTACCGTTACAGTCTTTTGGTTTCTGTCTGCGTCTGTTAATGAATTGGGGATGGAAGAGAATCTTTAACTATCACCTTTCTTTAATTTCTTTGTAAACATGTCTTGGATGTAGTAGAATCTGTCATTTCTGAATTTCTACGATCTTTGTCTATCTATCTGTCTCTGCGTCGGGCATGTATACAGTCTTTGATGTCTGCCTGTACCTTGCAGTCCATGGGTCTGGAATGTGGAGGAATCCTGTAAGGCAGCATTTCCTGTGATTACTATCTGCGTTGATTAGTTGATCTGGGATGACGAAGAATCTCTATCTCCTGTAGTCCTTTATCCCCTATGTCTGTCTGCATTCCTTTTCCTTCTGCGAACATCTGTCTGTGCGTCTGGAATGTAGAACAACGTTTTACAAAGATGACGACTGTGATTATGCAATCACTAAGTTTAACTCTGTACGAAGGAAATCAAAACATGACTGTGTAGACAGTTTTAGGAAATCATTACTGAATCTATAATCAGCTTTAATATAGTCAATGGGTAATGATACCAGAGGTGATTTCACGTATGTCTCTTCTCATGATTGCAGTTAAATTGATTATCTCATGATGTCAGATCTGTTTTTACAGAATATTGTTATCTTCATGTTGGTGATCGAACAGACTCTTGTCATTTGCTGGTGCAGGTTATATACCTAAGCCTATGATCAAACTGTCATTGTGTTGTGTAGTCTGAAGTGTATGTATTTCATGATGTAGAAAATCAATCTGATGATTTTAAACCAAGTATGCATAGTGCTCATGCAAAACACAGTTCAGGTATCAGTCGATACATTTCTAGTAGCATTATGTAGTTCTGATGTCTGTATGACTAGGGCAGTGGGGACAGGGCTTGAAAAGGACAGTGGTTGACCTGTCCAGGGGTGTACTGGTAAAGGACAGAAAAGTCGAGCCACTTTTAAGAAAATTCAAACGTGCAAAGACAGCGCAACAGGAGAAGAGAATTGCTTACGTTACAAAACGGACAGCATATGAACATTCTTCTTCTTCTTCTTCTTCTTCTTCTTCTTCTTCTTCTTCTTCTTCTTCTTCTTCTTCTTCTTCCTTGACTCCATGGGGAGTCACTGGGGTGTCAGACTGAAGAACAGTTCACCAGGTTCCTCCAGTTCTGTCGGTTGTGTGTGCCAAGGCCTGGGTCTCGGCTAATGTTTTTCCTGCCCACGCTGCAATGTTTCCTGTCCACGCTGCAATGTTTCCTGCCCACGCTGCAATGTTTCCTGCCCACTCTGCAATGTTTCCTGCCCACGCTGCAATGTTTCTTGCCCACGCTGCAATGTTTCCTGCCCACGCTGCAATGTTGTCAGGCCATCGTTTTTTTTTTTTCTGTCTTCCCTTCCACCTCCCTCCTTCAACAGTTCTCTGGAGGATTATTTTAGCAGGGATCTTGTTACGTGGCCATACCAACGTAGTTTTCTTTCAGTGACTGATGTCAGCAGATCTTCGTATGGTCCTGTGTCCTGTTCGGTGGTTTGACGCACTTGCTGATCGGTAATGTGATCAGTGTGTGTGTGTGTGTGGTGTGTGTGTGTGTGTGTGTGTGTGTGTGTGTGTGTGTGTGCTGATTAGTGATATAATCAGTAAATCGGATGTTTAGTATCTTGGATCTCATTTCCAAGGCCTGGATTCTTCTTTCCACATCCGCTGTAAGGGTCCATGTCTCGCATGCGTGCCGGGAGATACGCCATACCAGTGCACGCTGAGGCCTGATCTTGTGTATCACGGAGATGTTCCTCTCTTTCCATACAGATTTTAATCTGAACAGTACTGTGGCTGTTTTCTGGTGCTGTTAAGAGGACATCTGGTTTGGCTCCATCGCAGCCAATGATGGATCTCAGCAAAGGGAAATGTACAACCTGCCAGACTCTGTATTTGAAGCTCACGTTGAAAAGACAAAAGTTCTGATTTTTAGAATGGACGGATACGTACCTGTTGGGGAAAGATGGTTCTATGGAAATGGTTAAGTTACATTAACAAACTCATTCAAACATCTGAGAATTCTCTTTCACAGCAAAAAATGAGAATCAGTGCTGCTTTGTCTGAGGTTTGCAGAAAAGGGAGGAAATGCTCCATAGAGATGTATAAAGTCTTGAAAAAAAACTAGTAGTAGATCATGGGCTATTCTGAGAGCTGTTTGATTCTCATATTGAACCCATTTAAAAAGTGTCAGGATTGGGGGAAGAAAGTAAACGAATTGAAGCAGTGCATAAATATGCCATTAAAATATTCCTTAATGTTCCCCTGCATGTCCCAACAAACAAGGTATGGAGAAACAGGGAGATATTCATTGTATATCATACCTTCATTGAAATGCATTAGATACTGGCTGAAGCTTGTTACTCTAACTACGACAATACTGTGCTAAC
>CM065722.1:24601965-24624465 GCA_033310375.1 Conus canariensis
GTCTGTGCATCTTGGTTGTTGTGGACCCCTTTACTGCTGCAGTCCTTTATCTTCTGTGTGTGTCTGTGCGTTTGGGACATACAGAAGTGTTTTCTTTCAGCATTTCCTTTGAATTTTGTCTATGGCTGGCTGTGTCTCAATGGCATAGTGGGATTATTTACTGCTGAATTCTTGTCATTGTGTCTGTGTCAGATGCCTCTGTGTCTGGGGTGTAAGTTCCGTTTCCTTTCCAAGTGGCTAGAAGAGGGATGGGTGAGGGAGGGAAGGCAGTGGAGGGAGAGAGGACAGGGGTAGGGAGGATGTGCGGCGTGTTGCAGATTCTGACACACAGATTTTCATTGCATTTTCTTTTGATTTTCATATACATAAGGCTTCTTAGAACATCTTAAGTCTTTTCCTTTTTCCTCTTTCTGCGCTTGGATAGTTTTTGTTTTTTTGTTTGTTTGTTTGTTTTTTGGGGGGCGGGGTTTGGTGCTCTACCTATGTGTCTGTCCACGTGTCTGTCTGTCATTCTGTCTCTTTCTCCTTCTCTCGGTTTCTTTCTGTATGCCTTCTGCTCTTGTCAGTTCTCACACTCTCTTCAATTATCGTTTTTGTCCATTTAAAGAAAGTAGAGATGAGAGACAGCAGGGAAGAAGACAGAAAGAGAATGCAAGAGGAGGAGGAACGATGAGGAGTGGAGGAGGGAGGGGTAGGGAGGATGAGGAATGCGATTTTCTAAAGATTCAAGTTGCAGTAAGAAAATCTTTAAAGTCTAACTCAGGCTTAAATTTCCGATTTTCTCCCCACGTTCCAAACTACACCTCTCCCCAATACCACCACCTCCACCACCCAACCTCTGGTGTCCCCACCCTCCACCACTCCTTTTAATTTACTTCAAGTTTGGTTGGCTTCCCCTCTCGTCTCACGTCGCCGTTGGAAACAGACAGTAAGCAATCGAACTGAGGATGGGCGGAGGGACGGACGGATGGAGGGAGGGACGGACGGATGGAGGGAGGGACGGACGGGTGCTGGGCAACTAAATGTCGTGTTTGTAGACTCTGGAACGATCGACGTGCAGCGTGTCGTCAAGCGGTTGGACTGCTGCTTCGTTTGATGTCTGCGGGACCCGTTCTTTGGGGCTCAGAGACGTGACGGTGTTTTAACTGTCAATGTTATGGGTCTGCTGACCCTGCTGTCCACCCTCCTCCCTGACCCTAACCACTCTCTTTTTTTCTTCCCAGAATCATACCCCCCCCCCCCCTTCTTTTCCCTTCATTGCCTTCTCTTTCTTTCTTTTTTAAATTTTTCTTTTAAATACAGCTCTGCCTTCTTCTCCATATAAACAATCTACAACGCCCTCTTTCACATACCTCTTTTTGATCCATGTGTGTGTGTGTGTGTGTGTGTTGTGTGTGTGCGCGCGCGCGTGTGTGTGTGTGTGTGTGTGTGTGGAGAGAGAGAGAGAGAGAGAGAGAAGCAGACTGACAGACAGACTAACAGACAGATAGAAGAGAGACAGACAGAGGCAGAGACAGAAAGAGAGTCGACAGACAAACAGAAACACAAAATGTTATTTAACCTGGGTAATGAGATATGCTTTTTCGCATGCACCACTGGGGCAAAAGGAAGAAAACAGAGAAAAACAATGGTTAAAAACAAGTCAAGAATAACATACGAATAACAAAAAGAATTCTAGTTATTGCATCCAAGATGAAGTGAACACAACCAACGAACGGGTACAAACAGTTTTACTGAAAAAGTTTTTAAAAATATTGATGGAAAGGAATGCGGGAATGGATAGGGAGAAAGGCTTATAGTAAACTAAAAATTGGAGAGGGAGTCGGTGGTGCAGAATGGTAGATGGGTACAGCGATTGCAATGCACATTCTCACGTGGACACAAACACACACACACTCACTCACACACACACACACACACACACACACACACACACACGCACGCACGCACGCACGCACGCACGCACGCACGTGCGCACACACAAATGAACATAAATGTAACCTGCTAAAACACATACATTCATATATCATGGTAAATATGTACACACGGGAGAGAGAGAGAGAGAGAGAGAGAGAGAGAGAGAGAGAGAGAGAGAGAGAGAGAGAGAGAGAGAGAGTAAATTGAATAACTAAGAAATAGAGGAAAACAAAGGTAAGGAAGCTGTCATTCACTCTTGAAAGACCAGACCATGTTTTATTTAAAATATACATCAGAGAGAAAGAAAGAAACAGATGTTTTTTTGTGTGTGTTTTTTTTTACATGGATGGACAGTCTGCTTAGACCATCGACTCTCCTAAACTGGACGCATCTCGCAGAACCACTCAGCAGTGTACCTCACGCCTCACCCCTTTCCAGCCCCTCGCCCACTCTCCTTCCCCACCTTCCCCTTCCTCAAAAGGGCAAGGCATTGATGAGCGCTTGGACTGTCCTGTTCCGACTGAAACCAGTGTTTTAGCATCTCCTGCAGACGTGATTTGCAGCTTCAGCAAGACTGGCAAATGGCAGAAAAGCGTTTGAAGCTACTGAAGCAAAACAGATATGGACATCAAGAAAAAAAAAGTTGCCTGCATGGTGTTATTTACATTTGTATGAGGCATGTCCTGATGGTCATATATATTAAGAGCAAAATGAACGAGAAATTAGCTAGCAAGACTGATAGATAGAAAGATAAGATATATCGATCTCACTCTCTCTCTCTCTGTCTGTCTCTCTCTCTCACTGTGTGTGTGTGTGTGTGTGTGTGTGTGTGTGTGTGTGTGTGTGTGTGTGTGTGTGTGTGCGCGCGCGCGCATGCGTATGGGCTTTCGGCATCCACGTTAACTTCCTAATCTATTCAGCACACCAAAGGCTCTTGCAAATACGTCATGTGAGCTGCTTTCCATAGTGTGTTAGACATACGTTGCAAACTCCAAATACAAGTCGAATGGGGTCTCAGGCTGATCCTATGATAGCTGTTCCTGAGGCAAGAACCGAAGCAAAACATACCACAAAATACAGCCTATCAAGATCTCATTGTACATAGAAATTCTCTCTGTGTGTGCGTGCGCGCGCGCGCGCGCGGCGCGCGCGCGCGTGTGTGTGTGTGTGTGTGTGTGTGTGTGTGTGTGTGTGTGTGTGTGTGATGCTCCTTTGCTTTGAATGAAAAACGTTAATATTCTGTTCATAAGTATTTCTTAAATGTCAGTACAACCTTGAGTTAATCTGACAATAAATTGGTTTCAGTCAGTCAGTGTGTGTGTGTGTGTGTGTGTGTGTGTGTGTGTGTGTGTGTGAGAGAGAGAGAGAGAGAGAGAGAGAGAGAGAGAGAACAATGAACAATGAACAATAGTTTATTATCTTTAGGCCACCAGCCCCTAGATACAAGGTCAAGAAACAGAATAACAATGGAATCTAGTATGACTAGACAAGACTAATAGCAACAGTACTATTAATACAACTTTACTTCCTTTCATATCTAAACTTTTATAGTTATCACCGTGTAATCATCCTTCATGACTTTCGGTCAACAGCCCTCTTTGTCGAGTTGCATAAAAGATGAACAAAGCTAGATTTCGAGTCAACTTCATGGCTTTGTTCCTCAGAATAAAAGTATAGTGCTGATCAATTCCAGACAAATACTTCTTTCTAATATCATCATATAAAGGACAAACATGAATGAAATGGTTTTCATTTTCTATTACTTTACAGAAAGGACACAGAAAGTTTAGCGTTTCACTAAAGGTAGTCCTAAAAGAGGAACCGTTTATTGGAAGTACCCCGGTTCTTAGTTTAACAAAACCATCACGAAAGCATCTGATATCAAGGTATTGGAAATATGGTTCGCTTTCAAACACATTTTTAAATAGCCGGTACGTGTAATATATGTCATTGTTCATTACTGAGCTATCCTATTCCTGTAGATATTATCTTTCAAACGTTGCTTGAACAATGATACAAAAGAAATTTCACATCCAACACCTTGCTTAACCCAGGCATATCCAAATCCTAAACGAAACAAAGTATTTTTAATCGAACTTACCCAACATGCTTTACCTTTTTCATCCAAGTTTTTTAATATAATATATGCTAATCTTGGTAGCCTTGACTCGTTCATCTTCAAAATCTTTAACCAGTATTTTATGCATATCACAGAACTGTTAATATATAATGGATATCTACCCAGTTCGCCAAACACAATTTTGTTTGGTAATTTTAATGGTACTTTCAAAAAACGTTTGCATGCAAATGTATGAATTTTTTCAATGTTTTTCAATCTGTTTAGCCCCCACAATTCTGCAGCATACATAATGACAGGTTGAACTTGTGTGTCAACAATTTTAAAGAAGCAGGATTTAGATATATCATGAAGACTGCTAATATGTTTTACACAATTCATACATGCTCTCTTACCCTTTGCTGCCAAGGCATCAACACCTTTACAAATACTCATTTTCGTTGTAAAAACAAAACCCAAGTAATTATACTCGTTTACCACTTCCAAGATAGATCCGTTTAAAGTCCATTTATCATTTTTACCCAAGAACCCTCCTTTTCGAAAAACCATCACTTTGGTCTTATCTTTATTTATATTTAAAAATAATCTTTTACAGACTCCATTTAATAAATTAATTTGATTTTGGAGACCCCTGGCAGTACCGGATAAAAGAACAATGTCATCGGCAAACAACAGAAGGAATAGTTCAACAAAACCAGGTAACATCTGAATGCCATGCATGACAATGAGAGAGAGAGAGAGAGAGAGAGAGAGAGAGAGAGAGAGAGAGAGAGAGAGAGAGAGAGAGAGAGAGAGAGAATCAAGCCAAATTATGGTTTTGAAGTACAGAGAGAGATAGAGAGAGTATCAAGCCAAACTATGATTTTCAAGTAGAGAGAGAGAGAGAGAGAGAGAGAGAGAGAGAGAGAGAGAGAGAGAGAGAGAGAGAGCACGTATTTATTCTTCCTGGCTGAAAACGTGAAAGACAGAAGCATGACCGCAAAGATGGCAAGATTAACGATTACTGCTCTGTGAAAACACTTACTTTTCTATTTGTAACATCACTAGTAAGGCGATATTGTCAGCTTGTGTTGGTTAGGGATTGGCTGCACTTCTAACCAGCATTTAATAGGATGTTGCCGCCTCACCACTCTGGTGGCCAGAAGATAGATAGGTCGTCAAACGACAGCGATGAGCCAGTTAGATTAAGGCTGGGCAGAGCAAGCCACTTGGTGGAAACGAGAGGCCTGAGAGTCCTATTCCAGCGCATGCAGTAATGACGAGTGATGCAAGTTAGATCATAGGAAACCTGGACGCTAAACTCCAGTAGGTTTCAGCCTATATCACAGAGGTGTGAGATCATGCCTACGTGTCCCCAGAGTATCCCGCCAGAAAACGAAATACAGGCGGGGGCGTGGCGAGAAACATATATCATTTGCAAGAGGAAACCCGTGAGGTCACACGTCACAGTTAGGCTTTGGCGCTAAATCTCAATATAATCCATGTAAGCGTTTTGAGGTATAATAGTATAAATTTGAGCCAGAATCTAATATTAATCTGAGAACAGATCGGATGAACAGTACCCCCCCCCCCTCCCCCCTCCCTTCCCATGCACTCACCGTACAGAAAAGGATCAACAAAGACAACGTGGGACTTGTCCCTGGAAAAATGCGGTGGGGCAATCCGACTAGACAGGTCAACAAATTCATAAGCAGAAACAAGTCAGAAGAGCGTGGCGCCAACGCCTGGACATTGGGACTGACGAGGGCAGCGTCCACCAACTCGACAGAGCAGCTCAAGTTACCATCTTCAGGAACAGCTTCAGAAGAGCGTGGCGCCGACGTCTGGGCATTGGGTCTGACGAGGACAGCATCCACCAACTCGACAGAGCAGCTCAAGTTACCATCTTCAGGCAGCGAACAGGACACTGCCAGCTCCTCTCCCATCTCTCACGTCTCAAACTCTCTCATACTGACCACTGCCCTTGTGGCACAGGCTCTCAAATTCCCACCCTCATCTTACAATCTTGCCCCTCCTTTGAAGCCTTGCGACGCCAGACGTGGCCCAGTCCGGCTGAGGTCCAGCAGAAGCTGTGGGGACCAGTAGGGTCTCTGCGGAAGACTGCTTTCCCCCCCCCCCCCACCACCCCCGCCTTGACTTCTCTTTCTTTTTTTCTTTTTTTTTCGTTTTTTTCTTTTTTTTCTTTTTTTTTTTTTTTTTTCTTCTTTTTTTTCTTTTTTTTTTAAGGCGGTCTTTTTTTTTTTTTTTTTTTTTTTTTTTCCTTTCTTTCTTGACTCACGCTCACCATGCAAAATCTGTGTGTACATTACCGATGGACAATTGTTTGATAGTTTTAGTGTGTAGGAGAATGATACAAAATGTCTGGGTTTGTTTATGTACTGATGTGTGGTGTACTGACGCTTTCATTCTGCTGTAATAACTTCATTCTAACAAATGGATACAATTAAATCAACATAAGTGTAATAAAGTATTCATAGAAATAACAGCACAAAAAAGTGTGCGGGTACATATGTGTGTATGTGCGTGTGTGTGTGTGTGTGTGTGTGTGTGTGTGTGTGTGTGTGTGTGTGTGTGTGTGTGAGGGAGAGAAGAGGAGAGAGAGGAGTGTGTGTGTGTTGTGTGCGCGCGTGCGCGCGCGCGCGCGTGTGTGTGTGTGTATGTGTGTGTGTGTGTGTGTGTCTGTGTGTGTGTGTGTGTGTGTGTGTGTGTGTGTGTGTGTGTGTGTGTGTGTGTGCGCGTGTGTGTGTTTAGAACATTTTTCTAAGTCTTGCCTCTTGTTCAAATATGATTTCCAAGGGGGTAATTGATTTCGTTTTTTTCAGTTTACTGATACACATTTTCCCCACTAACAATACCCAATTTATAAGGTCGCACTCTTCCTTTGCGGTCTGAACATCATAACAACCAAGAAGAACAATATCCCTAGATAACGTGACAGATTTGTGTATAAAATCACTGACTCTCAATTCCACATACTTTCAAAATGTATTTACGAGGGGGCAATCATAGAAAAAATGTTCCAACACATCAAGGGTATCCGGACAGTGATAACAATTTGGTGAGTTACACTTTCCCATTTTTTGCAGCAGAATATTAGTTGGGTAAAGATTATGCAAAATTTTCCATTGCAACTCTCGTAGTCGCACCTCTTTTGTGACTTTCCTGGGCATTAACCACATGTGTTTGTTAATTGTAATATTTACTTTTCTTTGCCAAAAGTTGACAGCATGTGTTGTTACTGGCGATTTGTTACTTTTTGACTCTAAGTATCTTCTTATATAATTAGGTTTTCTATGGAAGTGACCCGCTTCTCATTCGTTTACTAGACCTCTATTTGCTTCGCCTCTCTCTATCCAATCGACCCATTTCCTTGGACAAGCATTAACTAGCGCATTATACTGAAAGAGTGTAACAGCTGGATTTTGGTTAATCCTTTCTTGTACTTCTTCTACAGCAAGAAGTCTGTTTTCATTCAAGCTAACGATGTCACTTAGTGTTCTAAAGCCTGCCTTTTGCCACTGTGGGAAAAATAACATTTTGTTTTTAAACTGAATAAGATGATTATTAAAAAGACCTTGATCCAACACGTTTTCCTGTGAAACTTCATTGAGCGGAATCCTTGATTTTTATTTAGGTATGTCAAGAAAGCTTCCAACCAAAACTTGTTCTTTATATATTCCTTTCCAATAACGTCCTTTCTAGAGCAGTTAATTTTAAAGAGATTTTGGAAGTCTGATACTCTGCTGAAGTGCCATTTAGGCAAACATGTCCAGTTTTGTTCCTCTTTGAACAATTTCCGATCCATTGCAAGTTAAATATCTGTTGGAGTTCTAGCATATTGACCATTTGAACTCCACCCTCTATGTAGTCTGACTCCATAGTTTTTGGTTTAACCTTTTCGAACGCTCTTTTGTTAGACGTTTTCCGTTGCCAGATAAATTTATATAGCACGGTGTTAATCTTTGTTAAAACATGAACTGGAAGACCTATTGACTGCATGATGTACACGAACTGACTTATGAGAAATGTTTTTATTATCACAATTTTCCCCTGAATGCTGAGATCCCTTTTGCTCCACTCCCTTATCGATTTATGTAGACTGTTCATTCGTGTTTGCCAATTTTCCTCGTTGTCCTGAGCCAGGTTATTTCGGCTAAAAACAATGCCTAAAATCTTAATCGTATCTACAAGCTCAAACGGGCAGTCCTGCAAGGGTTGAGCAACACCAATTCGTATATTTTAGTTTTTTGATTGTTCAACAGTAACCCACTAAATCTTCCAAATTGCATTATTATATCCGTTACAATTTTTAAGTCCGTTTGACCTTTAAGAAAAAAGGTAGTGTCATCTGCCATCTGTTTTATACGAATGCTTTTTGGGTTCACGTTTTGTGTACTTGGCAATTTTATTCCGGTGACTGAGCTATTTCTAACTTTACAGGCCAGTATTTCTACCGCTAAAATAAAGGCCAGGGGCGAAAATGGGCACCCCTGTCGAATGCCACAGTTGACTTTAAAATACTCAGACAACCACCCTCCATGATTAATACAACTTACGTTATTTTTCATTAAAACGGACACCCAACGTATGAAATCTGGTCCAAAACCAAAAACATTGAACGTGTGCAACAAGTATGTCCTAGATATCGAGTCAAACGCTTTGGCATAGTCTAGCGCAAGTATGTATCCAGCTCTGCCTGTTACATTTAAGTAATTTATAACGTCGTCTATAGTTCTCAACACTGTGGCGATATTTCTGCCTTTCATGTATCCTACCTGGTCTTCACTAATCAGCTTGTGTAAAACTGTTCCCATTCTAAGTGCTAAAACTTTGGCTAATAACTTGTAATCTGAGTTTGTAAGAGTTATGGGCGCCAATTACTGAGGTGCTCCCTGTCTAAATCCTTACCTTTATGTATCAGTGTAATGACTCCAAGGTTTTGGGTGTATGATAAACTCCCATTGGTGAACGATTCGTTGAAGGATTTAATAATAACACGTTTTATTCTGGTCCAAAAGAACTTTAGAAGTTCAATACTGATCCCATCGCTTCCAGGAGCTGAGCCGTTCTTCATCTCTCTCAGAGCCTCTGTGGTTTCAGCTTCTGTGATGAGCCCTTCGCATGACTCGGATTCGTCATTGTTTAGCTTCGGGAGGTTTTCGTTTTCAATAAAGACTTCGCATGCCTCAGCGATTTCATTAACCTGCGTAGTTTGATTATACAGATTTTCGTAAAATAACTCTTGTTCACTCAGAATGTCTTTCTGATGATGCACTACCTCCCCAGTGTCTTTACACAATCGTGTCATGATCTTTTGTCTGCTTCTGGATTTTTCTAAGCTACAAAAGTATTTGCTGTTCTTTTCCCCCTCCTCTATCCATCTCAACCTTGATCTCACTTGGGCTCCTTTTGTCTTCTCCAAGTCAAATAGTTCATATTCATGTTTTGTTTTTAACAAATCAATCTGTAGTTCTTTGTTTTGAAGGTTACGTAGGATGTTTGATTCGAGATCTTGTATTCTTTTTTGTACATCGATTTTTTTGTTTCGTGTGTTACAAGCAAGACGTGTTCCGAACTCGATACAATAATTCCTTATTTTCATTTTTATCCATTCCCATTTTTCCATGTAAGACATATCATCTCCTTCATTCTCCATTTCTACAAGCAATAGATTCATGTTCTCAACGAATTCTGTATTCTGTAAATAGCTATTGTTAAATCGCCAGTACCCTGGACCTCTGATAAAGTCTCCTTCGTTAAACTCCAGCACAACTGCTCTGTGATCTGAATGCGGAATGGTACAGTGTTCACTGACAACCAAGGAGGAGCATAAATCTTCTGTCACCAAGCAATAGTCTAGCCGTCTTGCTATAAAAGGGTTAAATCTATTCCAGGTATATTCTTTTTCTTCAGGGTGAAAAAATCTCCAGGAGTCGATTAAGCTTGACTGCGTTAATACTGACTTAAATTCATTTACCTCTATTTTGTTGTGTGGTTTACCTGAAACAATGTCTAAATCATTATCTAAAACGCAATTTAAATCTCCACAGATCACTACTCTCTCTCCTCCCCACTCATCCACTTCGTCCCGCAGACTTCGAAAAAAAAGTATTTTTTCCCTATGATCGTTAGGAGCATAAACGTTTGCAACTGTAATCTCAAAGGAACAATACTCGATATTCAGGACGATCATGCGTTCTTGAGACTTGACTAGGGTAACCTTTCCTGAGAAACTTTTTGAGATTAGAATTACTTCTCCTTTGCTGTGACTGGTCCCTGGCTGTGCGTATACGCTTCCACCCCACTGCTTTTCCCATGTGTTTATATCACTTGCTGTGATATGCGCTTCTTGTATGCAAATTATATCTAACTTTTGTCTTTTTAAATTTCTGAATATAGATGCCCTCTTCCATCTATTTTTTAAACCCCGACAGTTCAAAGAACAGACTCGCAATCTATCCATAACCATAACCAAAAAAAGGTAGGTTTATCTCTGGAACGCCCGTATAACGGAGGATATCCTTTGGAACCCCTTAAGTAACAGAGGATCTGTTAACTTACCAGAAGAGATAAAAATACCTCGGGGCCAGAGCCATAGCCAGACCATCAACAAGAAGACGACGTGGAGGAGAAACGCCGACTAGCCCCATACAGACGCTGGTCCATTTTCCTGGTCCAGCTCATTGCCCGAAGACTCCTCGCGGTCCTCTCTCCTGGCGTATTTCTCCCTCCCTGAACAGCTTCCGACCGGAGAACCGTTGGATAGCGCCCTTTTTGGAGTCTCGGAGCGATGCCTGGAGTGATCCCTGCGGGACAGATTGGGATCAAGAATGGTCTGTCGAGATTGGGGCCGACCTCTATTCTGTTTTCTGTCGCCTTCCTTTTCTCCTTGCTTCCCACTCTGCTTAGACTGAAGTGCTTTACAGGGTCGCACATCTTTATCATTGATTTTCTTTTTGTTTCCATCGCCCCCTCCCCTGTCTTTCCCTTGTGACTTGCACATACAGCTGGAGGTAGCTGGGAATCCTTTTTGTTTCCATCGCCCCCCTCCCCTGTCTTTCCCTTGTGACTTGCACATACAGCTGGAGGTAGCTGGAAATCCTTTTGTTTCCATCGCCCCCCTCCCCTGTCTTCCCTTGTGACTTGCACATACAGCTGGAGGTAGCTGGAAATCCTTTTTGTTTCCATCGCCCCCCTCCCCTGTCTTTCCCTTGTGACTTGCACATACAGCTGGAGGTAGCTGGAAATCCTTTTTGTTTCCATCGCCCCCCTCCCCTGTCTTTCCCTTGTGACTTGCACATACAGCTGGAGGTAGCTGGAAATCCTTTTTGTTTCCATCGCCCCCCTCCCCTGTCTTTCCCTTGTGACTTGCACATACAGCTGGAGGTAGCTGGAAATCCTTTTTGTTTCCATCGCCCCCCTCCCCTGTCTTTCCCTTGTGACTTGCACATACAGCTGGAGGTAGCTGGAAATCCTTTTTGTTTCCATCGCCCCCCTCCCCTGTCTTTCCCTTGTGACTTGCACATACAGCTGGAGGTAGCTGGAAATCCTTTTTGTTTCCATCGCCCCCCTCCCCTGTCTTTCCCTTGTGACTTGCACATACAGCTGGAGGTAGCTGGAAATCCTGGTTATTTTCCTGTCGCCTCTCCTTTTCTGTTTGTCTGTGACTCTGGTTTGCATCTTCTTTCACATTGTTTTTCTGTCAACTGTTTGGTTTGTCTGTGACTCTGGTTTGCATCTTCTTTCACATTGTTTTTCTGTCAACTGTTTGGTTTGTCTGTGACTCTGGTTTGCATCTTCTTTCACATTGTTTTTCTGTCAACTGTTTGGTTTGTCTGTGACTCTGGTTTGCATCTTCTTTCACATTGTTTTTCTGTCAACTGTTTGGTTTGTCTGTGACTCTGGTTTGCATCTTCTTTCACATTGTTTTTCTGTCAACTGTTTGGTTTGTCTGTGACTCTGGTTTGCCTCTTCTTTCACATTGTTTTTCTGTCAACTGTTTGGTTTGTCTGTGACTCTGGTTTGCATCTTCTTTCACATTGTTTTTCTGTCAACTGTTTGGTTTGTCTGTGACTCTGGTTTGCCTCTTCTTTCACATTGTTTTTCTGTCAACTGTTTGGTTTGTCTGTGACTCTGGTTTGCATCTTCTTTCACATTGTTTTTCTGTCAACTGTTTGGTTTGTCTGTGACTCTGGTTTGCCTCTTCTTTCACATTGTTTTTCTGTCAACTGTTTGGTTTGTCTGTGACTCTGGTTTGCATCTTCTTTCACATTGTTTTTCTGTAAACTGTTTGGTTTGTCTGTGACTCTGGTTTGCCTCTTCTTTCACATTGTTTTTCTGTCAACTGTTTGGTTTGTCTGTGACTCTGGTTTGCATCTTCTTTCACATTGTTTTTCTGTAAACTGTTTGGTTTGTCTGTGACTCTGGTTTGCCTCTTCTTTCACATTGTTTTTCTGTAAACTGTTTGGTTTGTCTGTGACTCTGGTTTGCATCTTCTTTCACATTGTTTTTCTGTCAACTGTTTGGTTTGTCTGTGACTCTGGTTTGCATCTTCTTTCACATTGTTTTTCTGTCAACTGTTTGGTTTGTCTGTGACTCTGGTTTGCATCTTCTTTCACATTGTTTTTCTGTCAACTGTTTGGTTTGTCTGTGACTCTGGTTTGCATCTTCTTTCACATTGTTTTTCTGTCAACTGTTTGGTTTGTCTGTGACTCTGGTTTGCATCTTCTTTCACATTGTTTTTCTGTCAACTGTTTGGTTTGTCTGTGACTCTGGTTTGCATCTTCTTTCACATTGTTTTTCTGTCAACTGTTTGGTTTGTCTGTGACTCTGGTTTGCATCTTCTTTCACATTGTTTTTCTGTAAACTGTTTGGTTTGTCTGTGACTCTGGTTTGCATCTTCTTTCACATTGTTTTTCTGTAAACTGTTTGGTTTGTCTGTGACTCTGGTTTGCCTCTTCTTTCACGTTGTTTTTCTGTAAACTGTTTGGTTTGTCTGTGGGCAGTTTTGTGAGTGTGCTTATGCTGTCAATCACTGCACACTGTTCACTTCCTTGTTTGTGTCCTGGCATTTTACATGCGCGACATACCACTTCGTTGACACATATGGAAGCATGATGCCCGGTTTGTAGGCACTTGGAACACGTCACTGTCTTTTGCGCCGACTTCTGTTCCTTATGGTAGACTTTTGCTGTGAAAGGACCAGCCTTCAGCGAGGAATCGAGTGGCGTGGATGGCACAGTTACAAAGACGAATCGTCTGGCGGTTTCAAATCTTGTCAACTTGTTGTCACTGTCTCTGTATCGCTCTTGTCTAATTGTCGAGCGCAATTCGCATCCGATTTTCTTTAGACTCGCCTCAATTTCGCTGTTTGCCAGTGACAAGGGCAAGTCCGCTATCCACACTTTGGTTGCCGGTTTTTCTTCGCCTGTTGACTCATGTAGAATGAATGGATTCATGTCCAGAACTTGCAAGACAGAACCGCGAACAGTAATGTCTCTTACCAGAAGAACATTTCTGGCTTCTCGAGTGGCAGGGTAGATTCTCCATAGCCCCCTGATATCCTGAGCACCGACTATACTGCCTTGTCCTGCCGTTCGTTCTGCGGACACACACAGCTCCAAGCCGGAGATACGGGTCGACATCGAGTCCGGAATACTTCGGTTTTTCAAAAATACGGGTTGAACAGCCATTGTCACTGCTTGTGCGGAGGAACAAAAACGCAAAGTCAGTGAACGCGACTCAAAATTCGGACAGGTTGAGAGCGCACGAACAACGCGTCTGCACGGCACAGCGTTCACTCACCGAATCCCCGCGGAAGACTGCTGACTTCGCCTCGCTAGCCGGACTGAGGATCTAGCATGGCCGGAAACGCGACAGAAAGAAAGGAAGAATAAGCAGAAACTGGTACGGTGAGGGGGTGGGTGAAGAAAGTGTGGCACTGTAATAAGGCCGAAAGACAGTGTGGCACTGTAATAAGGCGGACAGACAGCGTGGCACTGTAATAAGGCGGACAGACAGTGTGGCACTGTAATAAGGCGGACAGACAGTGTGGCAATGTAATAAGGCGGACAGACAGTGTGGCACTGTAATAAGGCGGAAAGACAGCGTGGCACTGTAATAAGGCGGACAGACAGTGTGGCACTGTAATAAGGCGGACAGACAGCGTGGCACTGTAATAAGGCGGACAGACAGTGTGGCACTGTAATAAGGCGGACAGACAGTGTGGCACTGTAATAAGGCGGACAGACAGTGTGATGGGGGGACAGACAGTGTTGCACTGTAATAAGGCGGACAGACAGTGTGGCACTGTAATAAGGCGGACAGACAGTGTGGCACTGTAATAAGGCGGAAGACAGTGTGGCACTGTAATAAGGCGGACAGACAGTGTGGCACTGTAATAAGGAGGAAAGACAGTGTGGCACTGTAATAAGGCGGAAGACAGTGTAGGCACTGTAATAAGGCGGAACAGACAGTGTGGCACTGTAATAAGGCGGAAAGACAGTGTGGCACTGTAATAAGGAGGAAAGACAGTGTGGCACTGTAATAAGGCGGAAAGACAGTGTGGCACTGTAATAAGGCGGACAGACAGTGTGGCACTGTAATAAGGCGGACAGACAGTGTGGCACTGTAATAAGGAGAAAGACAGCGTGGCACTGTAATAAGGAAGAAAGACAGTGTGGCACTGTAATAAGAGGAAAGACAGTGTGGCACTGTAATAAGGCGGACAGACAGTGAGGCACTGTAATAAGGCGGACAGACAGCGTGGCACTGTAATAAGGCGGACAGACAGTGTGGCACTGTAATAAGGCGGACAGACAGTGGTGCACTGTAATAAGGCGGACAGACAGCGTGGCACTGTAATAAGGCGGACAGAAGTGCGGCACTGTAATAAGGCGGAAGACAGTGTGGCACGTAATAAGGCGGACAGACAGCGTGGCACTGTAATAAGGCGGACAGACAGCGTGGCACTGTAATAAGGCGGACAGACAGCGTGGCACTGTAATAAGGCGGAAAGACAGCTGTGGCACTGTAATAAGGCGGACAGACAGCGTGGCACTGTAATAAGGCGGACAGACAGCGTGGCATGTAATAAGGCGGACAGACAGTGTGGCACTGTAATAAGGCGGACAGACAGGTGGCACTGTAATAAGGCGGAAAGACAGTGTGGCACTGTAATAAGGCGGAAAGACAGTGTGGCACTGTAATAAGGGGAAAGACAGTGTGGCACTGTAATAAGGCGGACAGACAGTGAGGCACTGTAATAAGGCGGACAGACAGTGTGGCACTGTAATAAGGCGGACAGACAGTGTGGCACTGTAATAAGGCGGACAGACAGTGCTGGCACTGTAATAAGGCGGACAGACAGCGTGGCACTGTAATAAGGCGGACAGATAGTGCTGGCACTGTAATAAGGCGGAAAGACAGTGTGGCACCGTAATAAGGCGGACAGACAGCGTGGCACTGTAATAAGGCGGACAGACAGGTGGCACTGTAATAAGGCGGACAGACAGCGTGGCACTGTAATAAGGCGGAAAGACAGCGTGGCACTGTAATAAGGCGGACAGACAGTCGTGGCACTGTAATAAGGCGGACAGACAGCGTGGCACTGTAATAAGGCGGACAGACAGTGTGGCACTGTAATAAGGCGGACAGACAACGTGGCACTGTAATAAGGAGGAAAGACAGCGTGGCACTGTAATAAGGCGGAAGACAGTGTGGCACTGTAATAAGGGGAAAGACAGTGTGGCACTGTAATAAGGCGGAAGACAGTGTGGCACTGTAATAAGGAGGAAGACAGTTGAGCACTGTAATAAGGCGGACAGACAGTGTGGCACTGTAATAAGGCGGACAGACAGTGTGGCACTGTAATAAGGCGGACAGACAGTGTGGCACTGTAATAAGGCGGACAGACAGTGTGGCACTGTAATAAGGCGGAAGACAGGTGGCACTGTAATAAGGCGGACAGACAGTGTGGCACTGTAATAAGGCGGAAAGACAGTGTGGCACTGTAATAAGGCGGAAAGACAGGTGGCACTGTAATAAGGCGGACAGACAGTGTGGCACTGTAATAAGGCGGACAGACAGTGTGGCACTGTAATAAGGCGGACAGACAGTGTGAATGCGAATGTTTATTCAGATGTAAGGCCAAGGCCCCATTCTGAAGGGGCATACATACAATCAAACAAAACACATTACGGTACACGTAGGCAAAAAAATGTAATAAATTCAAAACAATTATTAAAGCACATCAATAATTGGGATATTAGGTAGTCGCTCGCAGTCTTTTCTGAGCTTCATAAATATATACAGCCAAATTTGAAAGGAGGCGTTCGTTTCTTGTTGACAACAGTGGTATTACCTTGAAATGACATGGTTCAATGAAATACTTTGGCTGGATAAGTTTTGTTCTGAGGTTATGCAGTGCAGGACAACATAACAAGAAATGAACTTCATCTTCCCTTGCTGAACCACATAGACGGCAAACCAATTCAACATCGGAAGGGTTGGATTATCTTAAACGAAGGCATGCAATGTCAGAAACACCAAATCTAAATTTAGCCAATGTGCTCATAATATATCTATTCATTTTTACATGAACATATGATTCTAACTCATGGGTATCTGTACTGTATGAATCTATCACTATGATGGACATAATCATGCCAACCCTGCCATCTGCAGTTAATAATCCTTTCTTTAAAACATTTCAAAAACCCAGATACACTCTGTAGTGTACACCCTGGTTATCCCAAACAAATCCAAACCCATGAGAATTTAAACACTGTCGTACCCTGGAAGCCCATGTCTTCTTACACTTTTCATCTAGAAACAACAACATTCTGTACGCTTTAAAAGGTATCCTATATTCATCCATTCTAGTCAGTTTCAGCCAATATTTAATACATTTAACATACGAATTTAGATAAATTGGATACCTACCTAGTTCTCCATAAATCATGTCATTTGGAGTTCTGGTGTCAACATTTAAGAAGCGCTTTAATGCATACAAATGAACTTTTTCTATAATTACATTTGTTTCAAAAGCCCAGATCTCAGCTCCATAATGCAAAATTGGCTGAACTTGTGAATCAAACAGCTTAGTAAAAACACTAAATGAATTACAATCTAATTTATACAAAATGTGAAGAATAGCTACCGTTGCTTTCTTTGCTCTGTTTACAATGTCTTGACATGCAAAATTGAAGCTAAGTTTTGTTGTGAAGTATATTCCAAGATATTTGTATGCATTAACTACAACTCTTTCATTCCCGTAAGTCCATCTCTCAGACTGCGCTAAGTACCCTCCCTTCCGGAATACAATAATATTAGTTTTGTTCATATTAACTTTTAATTCAAGTCTGTTTGCAGCTGAATATAAACTATTTAATTGTCGTTGGAGTCCAATTACCGTTGTGGACAGTAATATAATATCGTCAGTGAAGAGCAGAATGAACAATTCTATAAGATCGAAAGTCACTCCATGCTTACCATTTTCAATTATTTCTAATGCTAGCTCATTTATGAACAACGAAAACAGTATGGGACTGCAAACATCACCCTGCTTAACGCCTCGAGTACACATAAGAAAGTCAGATAGTTTAGCTCCTGATCTTATTTTTGCTTTTACTTCAACATACATGTTCTTCACACATCAATATAATTTACCCTTAATTCCATTTTTCATCAAAATAGGCCATAAAAGTTTCCGAGAAATAGAATGAAAGGCCTTTTCAAAATCAACAAAAGCAACATACAATTTTTGATTACTTGCAAACTGTTTTTGAATAGCAGCCAGTAAAGTAAATAAATGGTCAATTGTTGAGTAACCTTTTTTGAACCCACCTTGATGTTCACTAGTTATATTGTTATACTTAACCCACTCACTCAATCTGCCTTTGATAACAGAACTATATAATTTACTGCAAATATTACTTAATGAAATTCCTCTATAATTGTTCACATCATTAATATCCCCCTTCTTAAATAAAGGCAAAATCACAGACTCTTTCCAGCTATCAGGATATGTTCCAGAGTCAAACAGAAAATTGAACAGCTTTACTAAAAAGTTCACAGTATATTCACCCGAATTCTTGTAAAATTCCCCAATCATACCATCTGGCCCAGCAGATTTGCCATTTTTCAATTTCCTTATAGCTAGCAGTATCTCCTCTTTAGATATTGGTCTGTCAAGTATGGATACTTCATTTTCCTGCTCATCGATCAGAGTTTCCTCCATACTGTGATTCTCATCATGAGATTTTTCCAGCAAATTTCTTAAATGTTCATACTATTCATGCATAGAAATGTTATTTGAAGGTTGTGATCTCTTTTTTGACATTTTATGAAACGATTTCCAAAACAATTGTTGACTTTGGATTGAATTCATCAATTCGTTTAACAATCGGTCATTATACTCCTTCTGTTTTCTCTTATTTGAATTCTTATATTCACGCCTTGCAATACAAAATGGAACCCTGTCTTTTTTATCGAGCGTTTTCTTAAATATTCGAAACAATCTACGCATTTTACATTTAAACGTTTTACATTCATGAGCGTGCCAATCATTCTGTGTATTGTTCTTGTTTACTGGTATTCTCTTTTCCATGATTTTAGCGTGTTCTTTAACAATTATATCAAATTGATTTACTGCTTCATTGACATCGACATTATCAGGTCTTCAATTTCTAATAACTTTTCTGGACCTTTTCTGTACTCATGGAAAAAAGAAACTGCTGAACAAAATCTTGGTTCCAAGAATACCTAACAATAAACTGGTCCCTTTCAACATGTAATTTCGGGTTGAAACACGTCTTGTCACTTTGTTCATTTATACATAACACAAGAGGTAAGTGGTCGGATTCAAATCTTTCCATTATCTTTAAAGTCAACTTGTCACACAACAACTCAAAAAGGTGTACAGATACTAGGAAATAATCATTCACACTGTTTCCTGTGTCAGCAATGTATGTGAAACAACCCTCTGAGTCGTCATTACATACCCCGTTTAAAATATGCAGTCCCAGCACAGTACACATGTTCAGCATTTTCTTTCCATATAAGTTAAGTACATTGTCTTGGGAACATCTCACAATCTCAGAACTTTTATCGTTACTGTGACAAATATATAACTCGCGATCACAAATAGTTTCCGGGACCAGATTAGACGTCCTCGCATTAATGTCACCACATAGCAATACATCAACATCACCTACTGACATCATCATTTTTACAATGCAATCTTCTAACAATGTCAGTACCATTATCAAAACCATGTAAAGAATAATAAGGTGCATTTTCAGGTGGAACATACGTACAAACTAGCAAAACAGTTTTATAAAAAGCAAAATAATCTTTATCAAGCAGAAATAACATTGAATAAGGACTTTCACAATTGACAGGAAGAATATACGGAACCAAATCTTTCCGTATCAAGCAGACTATCCCACCTGAACATCTACCATGTTTTGTTAGTTTAACAGCCGACTTAACAAATATATTATGATCCTTAAAAACGCTCGATTCAAACTTTTCTGCAAAAGTTTCCACTAAACAGACAACATCGAATGAAGAAACAAACTGAATGAAATCTCTGTCGTCTAACTTTTTGAACAATCCGCATATACTCCAGTGTAAAAAAGATACATTGTTTACAAATTTACTCACACTCGCCACACCCTCATCAAGGAAGGAATCCCTAGCAAATTGTGACACCATATCACTGTCTCTCATATTTACAACATCAGACTTACATTCATTTACATTTAACCCAGTTCCAGAAAGCTTTAAGCTGTCATTGACACAATTGCTCTCATTTTCCCTTCCACATTTACATCGTCACTGTTATTGTTAGCCCTTTCTGTATATTCATCTTTGCTTTTATTACGTGTGTAGTAACTGCTTTCGGTACCAGTCTCCCTGTCTATAACATTCAAATTCCCACGGCCATCGCTGCCATTCATCACTAACATATTCGCACATCCATCGCTACCACCAGTTCCATTCACAACAATGCGTTCACCCCCACCATCACACTCGTCCCCGTACTCCTGCCTTTCAACTTTCGCATCCACTATTACACCAGCATTACAACTGCGGGAGAAACCGACATCAACATTTAACATATTCTCATAAAGATCACTGGTCTTACACAAACTTCCATTCTCGCACAGGACATCGACATAGCTACGCTCACATTCAACTCGTTCATTCAAAATCCCCGTGCACAAATTATGCACGGGATGTGTGTTACACGGTTTTTGTAAACTAACACAGTTCACAATTCTGTCGCGTGTGACCTCCTGTGGAACAGACACGCTGTCAACGACCGGTGGCAGCTTACTTTTGGCGCCTGGTAAATTTTGTGAGATGGATATTTTTATGTTTTCGGGCCGGCCACACCACTATCTGACCTGAACTAAGTTATCACTGCCATCCAGTCCAAACTTTTTCCCATCGATCAGAAGGTGATCATATACCATGGAAGCTTTTACATCCTTAGACCTGGCAGACTTTAAATGTGGAGAAAGCTTCTTCCGAATCTCCCTAATCCTGGGAGAGAAATCTTCCCCAATAAAAATGCCAGTTCCTTTTAAGTTCTTTTTAGCGCGTAAAATCCTGTCCTTATCTTTGAAAAAAGTGCACCGGGCAATGATAGGAGATTCTGGTTTTGCATTAAGGCGATGGACTCTATCAAACGGAACATCATCAGAAAAATTTAGTTTATCAGTCAACATGTCTTTCACTTTGTCTTCACAGTCCTGCCAACTCTCATTCTTCATGCGTGGAATACCATGGATAATAATATTATTCCTCTTCGACCTACACTCCAGATCATCCACTTTTCTGTCCAAATCTTCAACTTTAGCACAAAGGTTATCATTTTCACACTTTAATCGTTCGTTCTCCTGTTTGAGGTCAGAAATTTCTTGTCTTAGAGCAGACACATCCTTCAAAGAACACTACACATTTTTCAAGTCCTTCATCTCATCACACATATGGTCAAACTCACTGTTTAGACCGTTCAGAGAGCCAGTTACTTCCCTCGGGGAGGCCATCACGTCTTTCGTGGAGGGGTCCGACGGAAGCGTAGATGCACCAGGGGGAGCTGCCTGACCGCCGACGCTGTCTCGTCGTGCAGAACCTCCACTGCCGAGGCGGGACTGACGCATGTTGTCCCTCGATCCAGGTCCTGGGTTCAGCTCTACGTCCCCGCAACGCCGCGACAAATTCCCGTAGAATAGTAGGGAGAGTAAACAATCCAAGGGTGACACCGTCTGTCCGTGTCTTCAACATTAACACTGACACACTCATGGCTGCCTTAAATTTTGCCCGCTTCGACATGAATTGTGCATAAACAGCCGCGAATGCGCCGCATACCGGTCTGAATCTTGGATTGTCCGAAGGCATGACAGCTGACACAACTTGTCAACAACCAACAGGTGACAGTTCCTCTTCTAGCCCGGACAAAACGACGTAGAAGGCAGAGCACATTCAACGTGACTTCTCTACTCCGTGTACCTTGATCATCCCCCTCAGATACCTACAAATTTTCAGAAAGATCGGCCAAGTACTCTCTGAGATATTCCATAAAAAAGAAAAACCGTTACAGGCCGTTACAGCCGTTAGTAACGGACATAACGGTAAACTAAAACATCGGGCATCATCCGTGACCCATAATGAACATACCTGCTAATTTTCACAAAGATCGGCCAAGTACTTTAGGAGATATTCTATAAAGAAGAAAAACCGTTACAGGCCGTTACAGCCGTTAGTAACGGATATAACGGTAAACTAAAACATCGGGCATTATTCATGACCCATAATGAACATACCTACAAATTTTCAGAAAGATCGGCCAAGTACTTTCTGAGATATTCCATAAAGAAGGAAAACAGTTACAGGCCGTTACAGCCGTTAGTAACGGCTATAACGGGGTAAACTAAAACATCGGGCATCATCCGTGACCCATAATGAACATACCTGCTAATTTTCACAAAGATCGGCCAAGTAGTTTCGGAGATATTCCATAAAGAAGAAAAACCGTTACAGGCCGTTACAGCCGTTAGTAACGGCTATAACGGTAAACTAAAAATCGGGCATCATCCTTGACCCATAATGAACATACCTACAAATTTGCAGAAAGATCGGCCCAGTAGTTTTGTCTGGAGCGAGTGGAACACATTTTGACCACGGACAGACGGACAGACACACAGACACACACACAGACAGCATTTCTTCGTTCCCATTCTAAAGTACTCCCTGTTCTATAAGAATTGGGAGGACAAAAACAACAAAGAGCCACCCAGGACAACCCTTTCCTTACTCAGGATCCGCACCATAGTTATGATAATCATTACATTATTATTATTATTATTATTATCAGTATTATTATTATTATTATCATCATTATTATTATTATATTATTATCATTATCATTGTTATTAATATTATTACCAGTATCATTGTCGTGATGATGATGATGATGATGATGATGATGATGATGA
>CM065722.1:24629465-24636965 GCA_033310375.1 Conus canariensis
AACGGTTTTTCTTCTTTATGGAATATCTCACGCGTATTCAAGATAAACTGGGAGTACGTTTATATGCTTTGCATCTTGTTTGCTTCAATTTTGATGCTGGTCCAGTTTTGATTGACCAAATTGTGGTGAGAGGATGTCAGATTTGATAAGAGAGAAACACTTTGACAGTCTGATGTTTCGCTGTCATTTCCAAAAGGTCTTTCTTCTACATGGGGTTTGCAATGTAAGAACACCTTACTCTTTCTTTCATCACGAGCAAACATTACGCTGCCTTTCCCAATTTTCAATCAAATGGGAGACTAATAAAACACATGAAAATGTACTATCTCCGGACATTCTCTCATACGCGAGTATCATGCCAAGGTTACGCAAAAAACAACTAACAAGCAGACAGACATAGTAGTACTGTAGGTTGGGTCGGTCTTAATCTCCACACACCCTGGTGAACATTTCCGAATTGATCTACCTCTTACATACTGCATCATTATAACTGTGACGGGACTGCGCTTGTCTTATTTTCTGCGTGAATTAAGCAGCTGAACTAGTTATAGGCTCAGAAAAAGAAATACGAGAGAGAAAAGAGAGAGAGAGAGAGAGAGAGAGAGAGAGAGAGAGAGAGAGAGAGAGACAACTGAACACAATTTTAATGTTTCAGGCCTCTGGCCTATAACAATGTGACGCGCAGTGCACACATAAAGAGGAAAAAGAGAAATGACAACAAAAGTATTATTTTCGATGTACAGTAAGCCTATTTCTTTTTTACTGGGAATATTTGTCTAGCCTCCTCTCCTGACTGAACAAACCACTCCTGGCGTGTACACACATCTCTGACGTCAATTCTTCCACTTCTAGTTTTGACGTTTGGTTTTGTACAGACATCACAAGCTCGTGCGCCAGAGAGAGAGAGAGAGTGGTGTGTGTGAGAGAGAGAGAGAGAGAGAGAGAGTGCGAGAGAGAGAGAGAGTTTGTGAGAGAGAGAGAGAGAGAGAGTAAGAGAGAGAGAAGCTTGACAGGTTTAGGCTTGTTTATATGTGTTATTGTTGTTGTTGTTGTTGTTGTTGTGTGAAAGTGAACGCAAGTTCTCGTTTTCGAATTCATTCTTGCGTGGTGTTACCTTCGATCTGTTGGAGGGAGCAGGATGTGAGAGCTTGTCTTCCTGGCGCAGCTTTTTACTGCTGTGTTTACTGAAGCATTGAAGTAAGGGCACCATGACATTGAACTAACAGCACCATGGCAAGTGGATTATGTTACCGCTTAGCCTAAAGGCACTCTTTTCCTCGTATGAATAATACTAATGACGACTTGGGGGACACAATGCGAGCAAGCAGGAAACACTTATCTAAGTGAAGAAGTTAAGTCAGATACTTTGACTGGAAAGACAAAATACATCAGAAATGGACATGGCCTAAAAAGCGCGCGCTCTTTCGTGAGTAACGTCAGTATCATTGTTTGACGGTTCATCACGGAAGTAATTTCGGGCGTTGCCGCTTGCCGCTGACACAGGATCGGTCGCTGTCACTCTGAGATTGTCGTTCAGTGAAAGCAGAGCTGTCCGCTGCCACCGAAAACAAGCATCATGACGACGACTGCAAGTTCAGATAACTGGACGTATGAAGAGGTGAGGTGTATGTGTGTGGGGTTGTGTGTGTGTGTGGTGTGAGTGTGTGTGTGTGTGTGTGTGTGTGTGTGTGTGTGTGTGTGTGTGTGTGTGTGTGTGCTGTGTGTGTGTGTGTGTGCGCGCGCGCGCGTGTGGGTGCGTGTGTGTGTGCGTGCATACGTGCGTTCGTGTGTGTGTGTGCGTGTATGTGTGTATATGCGTATGTGTGTGCGTGTGTGTGTGCGTGCGTGGTGCGTGCGTGTGTGTGTGTGTGTGTGTGTGTGTGTGTGTGTGTGTGTGTGTGTGTGTGTGTGTAACAAGCTGTTCATATTTTTGTCCGGCATATTTGTTTCGATCAATAATTCTTCAGTAATTAGAAAATAATCAGGTCTTCCTGTTTAAATGAATTAAATTTACGCCAAGTATATGATCTTTTTTCAGGATACATTTCCCTAAAAACATCAAAAAGATTGAATTTTACCATCATGTCAGTAATTCTTTTCCTGGTCCTAGGACGATTATTCACACTTGCATAGTTTCTGACATCTATTTTCATGTCCAGGGCACAATTCCAGTCACCAGTGATAATCACATGTTCATTGGCAATGCGTTCAATGTGTTCGCAGACACCATCACAAAATTCAGGTGTATCGTTATTACTTGGCCCATATAGGTTGACTAAGGTAAGTTTTTTTATTTAGAATTTCCAGCTTCATTACAATATAACAACCATGAGGATCTCTAGTGACATCGAACAATTTATATTCAAAACTATTGCTATAAAGAATGGCAACCCCGTTGTTATTTGTCTCAGAACCGCAGAGCCAGACATTATAACCCCAACTTGCTCTTATGAAGTTTTCTGATTCTGTTTTCAAATGTGTCTCTTGAAGACAGTATATGTTGGCTTCTTTTTTCCTAAGAAAATCAAATACATCCTTCCTCTTACTGGAGTTGTTTAAGCCATTACAGTTAAATGAGCTTATTTTAAAGGAGTTATCACCTGCCATTAGGTAAGTTTGAAAGAGAAGAAGGAGTGGTATAAACAGAGTACAAAACATATCTTATTCCCACAACATATAGTAAAATCAAATGAAATAAGCACATTTTCTGTTTCTGTCTCGACATACTAGAAAAAAAAAAAAAAAAAACATTACCTCAATCAATCCAGAAATCCACTGAATTAAAGACAAACCTGCCTTCTGGAAAACTAGTATCATAAGGACAATTTGAAAAATCCAACCTGACCCAATTTCAATGTTTACACTCTCATCCACATGCACACAATGTAAGTTAACAGTATCAGCACACACAAACGACAGCAAAACAAGACAGGCACACAACATGTAAAATTTACAACTACAAAAGGGTTTCATCTGTAGCCATTGCCCCACTCCACACAACGGCTCATTGCCCCACTCCAACCAACTGCTCATTGCCCCACTCCACACCAACTGGCTCATTGCCCCACTCCACACAACTGCTTTAACAAGCATATTCTGCTATACATAGTGCAAGAAGAATACATAAAGAAAAAGTATACAGGCCCTTTCCACAGTCGTATGGGCCTAATTCGTTAGCGGCCATCATGAACACCTATCACGTGACAAAAACAAAAGCCCCACGTGCTTCCGGCAGTAAGACCAAAAAGACAAGCAGATCCCCGCAGCCGGGTAGTTAATTAATTATCAAAGAAACAACGATCGCCATTATGTAGCAAGGATAACAAATTCAAAAAACGAAAGATCCACTGGTTCCTCATCCCGCTTATCACACGGGTGTTGAATTGCCTTGACCCAAAACACTGACCAATGAAACAGCTGAAAAGGGTAAACATTGTAACATTTGGAACAAGGGGAACATCTCAAAATCCCTCTACACAGGAAGATTATTATAGCGACACTTTTAAGCACATACATGAAGGAGAAAAAAAACAACAACTTACTGACCTTCTGTAACAGGCAACACATCATCATATCCATAAACACAATTGTCTCAGGTCGGCTAGAGACTTCACACTCCCTATCTTCCCGCTAACCGTCTTCACAAAAATGTTCCCGTTCTTTGACCAGGCCTGTTGACAGAGAGTGTTTTCGTTCTTCACTGAACACAACAATGTGTAGGCTCTGGGGGTTAAGTCCTCAACTAAAGTAATCCTCGTGCCTTTTAGAGTGCGTCGAGCGTACAGCACGCTGTCCCGAATGCGCCGCGACACGAACCTGACAATGATGCCCCGTCCAGTAGGCCTATCCCTGGAGATGCTAGAATCGTCAGACCGACGTTCCTGCTTAGTGCCCACTCGATGTACAGCCTCAATATCGTCCTTTTTCACTGGAATTTTGAGTTTGTCATTGAAAAGAGCAAGCACTTTCTCCTCGCACTGGTCGGGTGTTTCTCTGGCTCCGGACGTCTGCTCTTCCTTGATGCCGTATATACGCAAGTTGTTTCTGCGTACATACGCGGACAGGTCTTCAACACGACTGTCGGCAAGTTCCGCTCGATGCTTGGCTTCGGCGATTTGCGTTTTCATCTGGTCCTCTCTCTTCCTGGCGTCAGCCACCTCTTTCTTCAGTCTGTCGTTGTCCGCCTGCACCGTAAAAAGGGTTGCCTTCAACTCGTCCACCATTTGGGTCAGTTTCGAGATTTCTGCTCCATTGGCACACAACTTCATCATCAACTGTTCATTGGTAATCCCGCTTAGTTGCTGTTTTGATGGAGACAAGTCAGGGGAGAAAACAACATGGTAGTCTGCTGAAGCTGCTGTTGGGCTTCGTCCCCTTTGTCCGTCATCGTATCTCTCGTCTGGTAAACAAACCGAGAGAGAGATTTTAATTGATTGACAACATTTGTTCCAAGTGTAATAGATAAGCAAGAAGATGTTTTTTGTGCGTGTGTCCCTTGTCCCTTAACGGACTAAGGACACTAACATAGAACGCTATCATACATTATTGTACTGATTGTAATAAGAACAGTGCTAACTCGTACTGGCCTGAAGAATAACAAATATGTATCTAAAGGTGTCTGTTTGTCAATGATTTCCCTGTGTGTCTGTGTTCCTGTTTGTCTGTCTGTCTGTCTGTCTGTCTGTCTTTCTCACGCTCACACACACACACACACACATACACGCAGCACGCACGCACACACACAATACCACACTACACACACACACACACACACACACACACACACACACACACACACACACACACACACACACACACGACTGCGTATTATATAGAATTCTTACACGGGAAGAGGATATAAGAATTATATCATTGAACTAGTGTCATCAGCATGGAAGAGGGATCACCAGTGATTCATAAGGAAGCTTGTATTCATATTCCATATCCTTGTTCAAAAAGCAAGACTGGTTTCCAAAGCATTAAGGAAAAGAATATCATATTGTTGTTGATGGTGGGGTAGGGGTTAGGGGAGAGAGAGAGAGAGAGAGAGAGAGAGAGAGAGAGAGAGAGAGAGAGAGAGAGAGAGAGAGACAGACAGACAGACAGACAGACAGACAGACAGACAGACAGAAAAGAGAGAGATTCACATGCGATTTTCTGCCTCTCCCTTGCAGAGGTTAGATTGTGATTCCACGATCAAGACATCTGGCAGCTTGCTTCACTGGGGACGTGCTCATACACTGTTGTGGTCCCTGTGTGTGTGTGTGTGTGTGTGTGTGTGTGTGTGTGTGTGTGTGTGTGTGTGTGTGTGTGTCCAGAACTGACCATGCTCAAATGCTGGCAAGTGACCGTTCTGAGTGAACTGGACTAATCTTAAAGAAGACCTGTGTTTTGGTTCGTGCAGACCTGTCGTTGCTTTGGTATGCGTTTGTACCACAATGTTGAGGTCTTCGCTCTGCTGTAATCAGTGACGTGTAGAAATGGCGGGTGTCTGTCTGTTGCCTGTTGCCTGGATCGCGCCACTCTCTTCACAGAACGGATTTCAAGCTGGCTGCAAACTGCTGATCATCGCACAAACTGTTTCATTGTTGCAGGTGGAGAACTATTTGAGCCATCTCAGTGAAGCTTCTTTCAAGAACCGTACGCCCGAGGTCGTCTATCACTCTGCAATTATCATAGTGGGCTTCACGGGCAACTCTCTGGTTCTCCTGGTGTATGGGTTCAGGTTCCGACCAAGTGCTCCCAGAACCTTTGTACTGGTCATGGCCGTCCTGGATCTGATCATCAACATCGTCACGCTCCCTCTGCAGATTGCCACGGTCCGCCACGCGTACGACGATAGCAACTGGCGGTGCAGAGTCTACGGCGCCTCAGTGCTCGGTACTGTCGCCCCTGGCTTTGTACTTGTCCTCATTGCCTTTGATCGGTTTCGGAGGGTCTGTGCTCCCTTAAAGAAGCAGCTGAACTCCCGGCAAGCCTTTTACCTGTCCCTGGCCTGCGTGTTTTTAGCTGTAATTATCTTTACCCCCTTCGTTCCATGTTATGGCGTACACCGAGTTAACACGACTGAGCCAGGGGTCCAGGCCCGGATGTGCTGGTTTGCAGACGAGTACAAGGACACGTTCTATCCAACAGCTTACAAAATCACCGGAGGGGTTGTGTTCTTCACTGCACTTGCCACCCTGGTGTTCTTCTACATCCGTATTGGGATCAAACTTTGGAGGAGAGCAGCTAAGAAAACCCAGTCTCTGAGACTGCAGCAAGTCCAGGAAAACCGGAATGTCCCAGAGACATCTGCATCTGGAACAGTCAACACCATGAGACAGGAAAACGCAAGCGGGCAACAGGATCCACACCAAAGTGTGGGTGGTGGGTCAACCACACAGGTGTCGGCTGCAATGCACGAAGACATGAGCGAAAACACCGTCTGTGATTCCACCAGCACCGAAAACCAGTTATCAAACACAGCATCGTTTAACCCTGAGATGACAACGTTGAATGGACCAGAACAGGCTGAAATAACTGCCGAGGGCAACGAATCAGAACGTGACACACCGAAGCACCTCCAGAGTCAGACAGAGTGTGGGGTATCTTCCAGACAAGATCAGCGCTCAGGAGCAAAAGCTGGCAAAAAGCGAAGCAGTACCATGGGGCAGAAGGGCACGCTGGCCACACATAGGTTTGTGCCTCAGTGCATGCGACGCATCAGATCACGCACCACTCTCATGATGGCAGTACTGACGTCCTTGTTCGTCATCAACTGGCTGCCACATGTTGTTGTCAGGTGAGTCTTATTCTTTTAAATAACGAACCGCATCGTTTTACGTAATCGTAAACGCATGTAAGCAGGAGAGGAAGGGAGAAAGGGTATAAGTTGGGAATCATACAGGAAAATTCAAGAATGAATTTTTTAAAAACGGCGAGGGTTTTATGGATGATGAATAAGATATTTTAGCTGGAAATTCTGGATAGTAGTAAGAAAGAATCGCTGATCAAGTGTACGCACTGACGCACAATTTGTATAAAGTTGCTTTTGGCATAGGACTTCAGCATATATATAATTTAATTGATCTTAATCGATGCTTTTAATGTAAAAATAACTCCTGATAACACCATTCGTAGTAGATATGTTACTTGCTACATATATGAAACGATCAACGTGAAGGAAGTAACTGAAGGCACTTCGGAAGTGGCATCCTCGGTGTAGTGTTCACGTCAACAGGCAGAGTTCACTATTCCTGACTTGGTCTGAACATTTCATTTTGCATGACAAATTGAGTTTTCAATGTGGTAATTATATCGAAAGTCTTTCTTCTTTCCTTCCTTCCTTCTTCCTTCCTTCCTTCCTTCCTTCCTTCCTTCCTTTTCTTTGCTTTTCGTTCATCCCTACCGCCCTCAGTGGTCCTGCTCAAGGTCCCCTGTTTGAAACGTTTAAAGTTAAGTACTGTAGACTTCAAACAGTAAACAAGTGGGGTATTTTTTGCTCCCATAAGAAAACCT
>CM065722.1:24654465-24656965 GCA_033310375.1 Conus canariensis
ACAATAATGGAAGGACCCTGGGTGGTCGAATGGTGTGGTCGGCGACAGTTCTATGGGAGGATGCTGGGTGGTGGGCTAAACAATAATGGAAGGACCCTGGGTGGTCGAATGGTGTGGTCGGCGACAATTCTATTGGAGGATGCTGGGTGGTGGGCTAAACAATAATGGAAGGACCCTGGGTGGTCGAATGGTGTGGTCGGCGACAGTTCTATGGAAGGATGCTGGGTGGTGGGCTAAACAATAATGGAAGGACCCTGGGGGTCGAATGGTGTGGTCGGCGACAGTTCTATGGGAGGATGCTGGGTGGTGGGCTAAACAATAATGGAAGGACCCTGAGTGGTGGAATAGTGTGGTCGGCGAGATGGCTATGGACGGATGCTGGGTGGCCGGCTGGACGATATTGGAAAGATCCTGTGCTAGCCGGCTAGTGTGGTCGACAGGATTGAATGGAAAGACTCAGTGTGGTCGGGTGGACGATGATGGAAGGACCCGGTGTGGTCGGCTGGAGAATAATGGAAGGACTCTGTCTGGTAGGCTGGTGTGGTCAGCTGGGGAATAATGGAAGGACTCTATCTGGTAGGCTGGTGTGGTCGGCTGGAGAATAATGGAAGGACTCTTATCTGGTAGGCTGGTGTGGTCGGCTGGAGAATAATGGAAGGACTCTGTCTGGTAGGCTGGTGTGGTCAGCTGGGGAATAATGGAAGGACTCTGTACTGTCTGGTAGGCTGGTGTGGTCGTTGGAGAATAATGGAAGGACTCTGTCTGGTAGGCTGGTGTGGTCGGCTGGAGAATAATGGAAGGGACTCTGTACTGTGGTAGGCTGGTGTGGTCGGTTGGAGAATAATGGAGGGACTCTGTACTGTCTGGTAGGCTGGTGTGGTCGGTTGGAGAATAATGGAAGGACTCTGTACTGTCTGGTAGGCTGGTGTGGTCGGTTGGAGAATAATGGAGGGACTCTGTACTGTCTGGTAGGCTGGTGTGGTCGGTTGGAGAATAATGGAAGGACTCTGTACTGTCTGGTAGGCTGGTGTGGTCGGTTGGAGAATAATGGAGGGACTCTGTACTGTCTGGTAGGCTGGTGTGGTCGGCCAGATTATAATGGAAGGACCCGGTGTAGTCGCTTAGACAATAACGAAACTGAAACACGTGTTCGTCTTCCTCCACCTTAACGCTCCTCACCCTCCTCCTCTTTGTCCTCCTCCTCCTCCTCCTCCTCCTCTTGTCCTCCTCCTCCTCCTCCTCCTCTTTGTCCTCCTCCTCCTCTTTGTCCTTCTCCTCCTCCTCCTCCTCCATTATGATCCATACTCTGGTTAAACCCAGTCGGTGTCGGCCGAAGGTTGGTCGTGGCACCGTGGTGTTTGAGGAGGCCGTTACATGTCCACTTGTTCTGCTGACTATGTTACGGGGTAGTCTTTTGTGCCGTGTCAAAGAGAAGCGGAAAGTGCGGGAGTAAGGGGAAGGGGGGGGGGTTACCGGGGAAGGGGGATACGTTCAATCAGGACTAACGTTTCCTGCTGTTTCATGCCACGTTGACCATGTGTTTAGTTCCAATCAGCGCCACGTTCACCACTCTTTGATACGGACGCTACTTTTGACCATTGTAGGTGTAGTTTGGCCAGTACTGTGTTTATTACTGATTTCTACGGATAGTACTTTTGATCACGTGTGTAGTTCATTCTAGTACTGCGTTCAGACACCACAGCAATTGTACAATACAAAACAGACAAGTGAATGAATTCCATTTTCAGACATTGCAAATAGTGTTTATTATTTTGTGCATTGTCAATGTCCGTCATCTGCAGAAAACCTCTCAATCGAAACGTCATTAGTCTTTTGTTGTATCAAGCATGAAAGAAAACTTAACAGAGAAAATACTATACCGCCGGACGAAAGGGTCGAACACATTACAAGACAAAACACGACGCGTTTCGGCCTCTTTGGTCTTTTTTCAGAATCAATGCCCATTTTATTCCCGATCGGAGGAGATCCGTGATTGCTCGTTTGTTTCTATTGTCCTCAATGTTGTGTGTCTTGCCTGAAGAAGAGTAAAGAGGCCGAAACGCGTCGTGTTTTGTCTTGCAATTTGTTTGTCTCTTTCGTCCTGCGGAATAGTATTTTGTCTTTTAAGTTTGTTTCAGCTTCAGTCTGCCCTCACCTCACTTTAAAACTAACACAAAGCTGCTTTGTATGCTGTCTGTTTGTATTCTTCTCATCACATAGGTTGCCTGTCGCCACATACACAGCGCTCGTTCAAAGGTAGCCAGCCACTCTGATCATGAGAACCAAACTTCCACACAAACTATATAAGCAGTGACAGAGTGCAAAAGTATTAACTATACAAATGGGAAACGAGCACGACGAATGACATCTCATTTCATCGGTGTCCGACAGCTTGGATATTAGTGTGGGAAAAAATCATATTTGAAAAGTGATTGATTTGATTCACCAGCCTGCTAAACACGGTGGGACTCATCTATGATCGCAAGGGAGACGGAAGAGC
>CM065722.1:24666965-24676965 GCA_033310375.1 Conus canariensis
AAGAACGTATTGTAAGACTAGCCGTGACCTTATAATAAAGTAGGTAGGACAAGAACGTATTGTAAGACTAGCCGTGACCTTATAATAAAGTAGGTAGGACAAGAACGTATTGTAAGGCTACCCTTGATCTTAAAGGTTTATCACTGGCCTCAGTCTGCCTGCGTGGTTTATGGTGGTGGAAGACATGGGGGAGGGGGTGGTCGGTGGAGGAAGGAATTGGGTATTATTACTTATTTTCATTCAGAAAAAAAAATGAGGAGAGTAAGAGGAGGGTGGATGGATGTGTGTGCGTGCGTGTTTGCAGGGGATGGAGGGACTGGGTTCAGGGGGGTGCGAGGGAGGGAGGCGGGAGGGCTCACACATACTATCAGTGGTTTTTTGGTGTATTTTTTTAAAAACCAAAACGTTACAATATGCTGCCAAAAAATTGGATGATGAAGTCTTTTGTACCATGCTATCATCTCTCTCTCTCTCTGTCTGTCTGTCTGTCTGTCTGTCTGTCTGTCTGTCTGTATGTATCTCTCTCTCTCTCTCTCTCTCTCTCTCTCTCTCTCTCTCTCTCTCTCTCTCTCTCTCTAACATTTCTGTTTCTGCAACCACTCCACTCCCAAAATCCACCCCTACTCAGAGACGGCAGAAATGAAGACATCCAGGTGGACTGCGACCACTGAATGATTCCGTGCTTAGCTGTTGATCGCCAAGGACGACCTCATACAGTGTCCCAGAATGGATTGGGGCGACATCCTCAACGTCAGAAATCAGGGGGTCTGGGACGGCGTCAGTAGTGACGTCATTTAGCCACGATTGTACGTCACTGAGGTCACTGATGAATGTGACCCTCTTTTAATCAAGTCCGCCTTCAAACAGAGGGGTCACAGATCATGGTGGATTTTGCATGAGTGAACTTGACTGCAGATCTGCTTTCGAGAGGGATTACGATGGCTTCCTCATGCAGCTAGTGAAGAGTTTTCATATTCATAATATATTTTCTTAATTTCGTGTTCCCAGTTTCTTCATCTTCAACCCCCCCCCCCCCCCCCCCCCCCTTAAGTCCAAATATTTGCCAAGTCATTACTGTGATGACAGAGGGGTTGCTGGCCTGCGCTTGTTTTTTGTTTTTCCCCCACTATTAGATTGTTCTTTGTACTTGTCTGACTTTATTCAAGTTTAAAATGCTGTGCCAGTCTTGAATAGAAGTTACTCTGTGTTAGGTTTTCTTATGGGAGCAAGAGTTACCCTACTTGTTTACTGTTTATTGTTTAATGTTCCCTGCCTCATTTCATTTCAATTTTTACTGCAGCCCATTATAATGAACCATCTTGGGTATGCTTGAGATTTGACAAGCCTGTATAGGATTTGTACGTCCACTGTTCTTTGTGGATGACGATTGATTGTTGTGTCACAGAACGCTAGTCACACGAAGTTGTGAATAGATAGTGTTACCGTATTGCAACACTTGACTTGTAAGAGACTTACTTCGTCATCTCTCTCTCTCTCTCTCTCTCTCTCTCTCTCTCTCTCTCCTCTCTCTCTCTCTCTCTCCTCTCTGAGAGAAATATATGTTGTAGATTATAATGTGCTGTGACTGACAGAAAACTTCAGGAATGGGAAAAGGAAAATAACGTTACCAGGAAACACTAGGCTGGATTTAAAAGGAATCATTCAACAATAAATTGTATGTTTACTTTGATGTCAAAAACAGAAAAACAGTTTTATTTAAACTAGAAATTACACGTAACCTTTATAGGCTTTGAACAAGTCGTTAAATGTTTCTGTTCAAAATATCCGTGGAAAAACAGTTTTATTTAAACTACAAATTACACGTAACCTTTATAGGCTTTGAACAAGTCGTTAAATGTTTCTGTTCAAAATATCCGTGGAAAAACAGTTTTATTTAAACTAGAAATTACACGTAACCTTTATAGGCTTTGAACAAGCTGTTGAAAGGTTCTGTTCAAAAAATAGACACACTATTATCCATAGGTATGACACGGTGCATGCAGAGTAGATGAGGTGGTTCGGTAACGTGTTATATAAACTGCACGTCAGGAGTCGAGCAAGGAGGTGTCTGTGGTCCCTTTTTGTTCAGCTAACTTTAAATAAATGCTACCAATTCAGGAAGGTACTGTGCACAATTTGTAAATGTCTTGGAGACGTTCGTTCTTCTTTTAGCCAATGATGTAGCATTGATTCCTGAAACAACGACAGTCTGCAGCTGAACAGCTTAGAACGAGCCTTCGCTTCATTCCAGCTGAAACAAAAGTCGACAAAAAATGATGTAATGGTTTTCAGAAAGAGAGAATACGTTGGTGAAAGGGAAAGATTAATTTATGATAGAACAGTTCTGCGAGTGGTAAATTTAGACAAATGTTTGGGTATGTATCTTAGAACATGCTTAAGTTTTGCCTTGCTTTCGAAAACCTTGTGAACAGAGGTAAGTATGGCTTATTATGCATGATGGGGACATAGATAATGTTAGATGACGATTGTCCCACATCATTTCTAAAACTGATTCTCACATTTGGCCAACTGTTTTGATAAGCGGCTTAACTGTGGGGCACCTGAAGTACTTATTTTGAAAATAGAAAAAAAAATCGTTTATAGTCACTGAAGATATGTTAGGAGTGTCTATGCAAGCACCCAACAATTCAGTGTATGGGGAGACAGACAGGAATCCAATGCTTTGTGTCCGTAGTTAGCTCTGTTTGTCACCGGCCGGAGCTGACTGAAACAGAGTCAGATTGGTTGCCTCGTAAACCGTACAACATGTTAGCTGTCTTTGAGGTTCCAGGGAAGACAAGCTGCATTAGTTTGATTCTTTGCTTTGTTTGGGAGAATTCAGTGTGCTGAGGACGTGGCAGGATTTCTGCGTAATGTCCGATAGAGACAGGCCGTAGATAGTAACACTGGTATTCTCATAATAATGTAGAAATGTGATAGATTTGATGTCTTCTGTATGCAATGTTTCTATATATTGAATACTATGTATTTCATTTCAGACTATTTGTCTCTGGACTGTAACAGAAATTTGAAACTTTTTATTTTTCCACAATTTATGTGTTGTGTTTCAAATGAATTTAGTTGCTCTCGTCGCTATAGAGAACTTAAAGTTATCAATCGCATTTGTCTGTTACATCACGAGGCACTAGATGACAAATTCCTTTTTTATATAGAATCCGAAAGGGTGGATCGCTCAGGCATAATACAGTCATGCATGTTCAAATGCTTATGTTAGCAACATACAGAAACCTAAGACTTGTAAAACAGTTTTATACGTGCTTGAGGAAAATAAAGTATGAGAGCGAGTACTGATGATAAAGAAAAGTTGTGAATATTTACCTTGAAATTGCACAATTGTGTATGCTGAGTACATTATTCGCTTATAATTCCATCAGTAACTTTTGAGATAATGTCTTGGACAAGTACAGCCACTTCTGAGGAGAAATGGCTTGATGGGACAAAGCTCTGAACGCTCTGTGTGTGTGCGTGCGTGCGTGTGTGCGTGTGTGCGTGCGTTCGTGGTGTGTGTGGGTGTGTGTGTGGCGCGCGCGCCTATTGTCTGTCTGTCGTCTGTTTGCCTGCGCGCGCGCGCGCGCGCGCGCGCTGTGTGTGTATGTGTGTGTGTGTTTGTGTGTGTGTGTGTTTGTGTCTGTCTGTCTGTCTGCCTGTCTCTGTCAAAATGGACGTGGCATTTAGCACTAACTGCACTTTGATGTGAGTTTATCACCTCATGACTGTTTGGCTGCAGTGGAAAACGATCCCTGCACGATGATGGATGGATTGGAAATGTACCGGAATAATTATTTTTATCCCGGAACCCCCAGTGAAGTGGTCACCCCCCCCCCCCCACCCCCCATCCAACCACCACCAACACCACCCACCCAGCACCACTACTACAGCCACTACAACCACCCTCACTTCTAACCTCTCTCCTCCCTCCACCGCCCCCCCCCCCACCCCTTCCTTTTGCTTCACCCACCCCTACCCCTCCTCATCCGACCCTGCGATATTGCAAAACGATCTGACACAATAATGGACTCCGAATGTTGCAGAGTAATTTATGACTTCCTCGGTTCCTCCCTTGAATTGTTAACACCTCCCCCCTCCTCCACCCCCCCCCCCCCCCCCACCCCCCCCCCCCCCCCCTTCTTCCGATTTTCCCCTCACCGATCCTCTATTATGTCTTCCTGCTCCAGGATTACGTGTTTCTGTTGCTGGTGTTGTTGTTGTTGTTGCCCTTTTTACTGTCAAGAGCTGCGTAGAGTGCACTGTGCAGGTACACGCCGTCTGTTCAGATCAAAAGGAACAATTCTGAACGACTTGGCTTAAGTGCAAGCGTGCGCAAGAACACGCACGCGCGCTCGCGCGCGCACACAACACACACACACACACACACACACACAACACACCACACACACACACACACAAGCAAGCACGCATGCACACGCACGCACGCACGCACGCATGCAAACACACACACGCACACACACACACACACACACACACACACACACACACACACACACACACACACACACACACGCATACACACTAATGGCGCACGCGCACGCTCCCCCTCCCCTCCACTCCCCGCACACACATAAGCGCGCGCGCATCCACACACGTATGCATTCTCGCACGCACGCAATCGCATAGAGAGAGAGAGAGAGAGAGAGGGGGGGGGGTAGGGGGGGGGTCAGAAAAACTCAATCAATGGTTAAGATTTTAGATATAGTCTATTCTTCCAGTCTGTCCTTGCAAAACAGAACTATGCATGAAATGAATGGAAGACAAGAACGAGAACAAGGAAAAAAGCACGAATGTGCAACACACACACACACACACACACACACACACACACACACACACACACACACACACACACACACATAGCGAGACAGAGAGACAAACAGACAGGCAGACAGACACGTGACTGACTGACTTGCTGAGAGTGAGAGTGGAGAGAGAGAGAGAGAGAGAGAGAGAGAGAGAGAGAGAGAGAGAGAGAGAGAGAGAGAGAATAATTTGAAAGAGTAGGAGAAGAGGGGAGGACCGGGGGTGAGAACAAGGCGAAAATGATTGAACATGGAAGACGTCTTGAAGACATTGAAGAAACTATGAAGAAATTGAAGACTTCATGAAGACCCTGGAGATGTTATGAACACTTTCAAAATGTTATAAAGATTCTAAAGATGTCATGTTGAAAATGTTCTTAAGACTCTGAAGATGCCATATACATTTGTTGAAGATGTAATGAAGACGGAAGATTCAAGAACACGTTGGTTATGAAGGCATGGGAGAAAATATGAAGAAATTGAAGGTGTTAGGAAGACACTGAAATCACCAGAAGACATTGAAGATGTTATGAAGATACTGAAGAAGATATGAATAAAACTGAAGATGTTATGAAGATACTGAAGACGTCAAAAGACATTGAAGATGTTATGAAGATACTGAAGAAGATACGAAAAAACTGAAGATGTTATGAAGATACTGAAGACGTCAGAAGACATTGAAGATGTCATGAAGATACTGAAGAAGAGACGAAGAAACTGAAGATGTTATGAAGATACCGAAGATGTCAGAAGACATTGAAGATGTTATAAAGACACTGAAAAAGATGCGAAGAAACTGAAGATGTTATGAAGATACTGAAGAAGATATGAGGGAACTGAAGATGTTATGAAGATACTGAAGATGTCAGAAGACATTGAAGATATTATAAAGACACTGAAGAAGATATGAAGAAACTGAAGATGTTATGAAGATACTGAAGAAGATATGAAGAAACTGAAGATGCTCTGAAGCTACTGAAGATGTCAGAAGACACGGAAGGTGTTATGAAGATACTGAAGAAGATATGAAGAAACTGAGAAGATGTTATGAAGATACTGAAAAAGATATGAAGAAACTGATGATGTTATATAGACACTGAAGACATCAGAAGACACTGAAGATGTTATGAAGCTACTGAAGATGTCAGAAGACATTGAAGATGTCATAAAGACACTGAAGAAGATATGAAGAAAAACTGAAGATGTTATATAGACACTGAAGACATCAGAAGACATTGAAGATGAAGCCATTGACGATGATATGAAGACATTGAAGATGTTTGGAAGACATTGAAAAGGCACTGAAGGCGTGGCGAAGTGGTCAGCGTCAGGAACCCCGGGGGATGGAGGTGGGGTCATGGCTTCGATTCCCATCAGAGATCTGCTTCGACCGGTTTTTACCCAGAGCTGAATTTGTGTGTGTGTGTGATATGGGTTCAGTTAGGAAGACATGGACCGCACAGTCGTGTCTCATTCACTTAATGTGTGTGTCTCTGAGAATGTTGCTCAAATTTCCTGACCAACACTGCGTGTGTCTGTATCTCTCGGTCTGGTTGACGTCGGATATGTTATGAAAGTAAGCGCAGAGTACAGCCTTTTTATGAAGTCTCAGACGTGAATGGAAGTCAGTGACATGATTTTCATCCTCATCGATCAGCATGAAAAGTCTCAAATTCTGTGGCCTGCTCTCATGATGACCTCAGTTTCGATAGCCTTTCATCGTATATGGCCTTGATTTGGTTTTGTCGGGGTCACCGGTGTCGGCAAATTCATGGGTACTGTTGGACGTGGCGGCGCTCTCCGGAAGATGAGCTCACTCACGCCGGCTCCGCGAAAAAGCAGTTCTCGTTAGTGGGGTGCTTAGTACGTGGTGTCCTGCGTGTGCTGGATCGGAACAGGCGCCACTGAACACCACCGAAGTGACCCGGCAGCAGTGCAGTGTCTCTTCTAGTGGGTTGCCTCTTGACCACTTGACATTGACTGCTCCCTGTGGATTGCCGGTGCCGGGCTGTGGCGGGTCGGGACGGATTATGTCTATGGACGAGGAGTCGGAATGAGCCACTGAGGTGGCCCAGAAAATGGATCAGAAAAAAAAGCAGTGAAGACACTGAAAATGTCAAGACATTGGAGATGTGAAGAAATTGAGGGATTGTGTAAAGACGTTGAAGATGTTCTCAGGAAACTGAAAATATCTGAAAGGGAAAGTAACATCCACACTTTCTGTACATGTCACTCAAAAAGTGAAACTGTGTAATTATGTTCTAAGCACGGTAACATGCGTGTTTGTTTGTGTGTGCATGTGAGTGACGGGGAGAAGGGGAAGGCGGAGAAGGCGATGGTGGTCTATCACTTAGAGTGGAAAGACATACAATTTAAGGCAAAATATACACATTGATATCTACTTTTGTGTAATATTAGACCACCATCGCCATCGAAAAAATTGTGGGGGGGGGGGGGGGGGGGGGGGGGGGGGGGGGGGGGGGGGGGGGGGGGGGGGGGGGGACTGGTTCAAAGGAGTGGATGTGTGTATGGGTGAAACTGAAGTGTACTTGATAATTATGGTGTACTCGCCGATATTTACGAGAAATGCCTGTTCCTTTATCAATATCATTGAACATCAGCTTTTATGATTTTGAGCAATGCGGAAACATGCAACAAAATCAACACTAGATACTAAGGGGACAACGTTTAAATACATGCATGGGTAAATTAGGTGTGGGACTCTTTGAGAAAGAAACAGAAGAATCGTATGTTCGTGTGGGTGACCTGAAAACGTTTTATGGATGGATATACCGAGAGAATCAGGGCGAGTTCTCCAACATCTTTACATGAAACATTGTGATCACGGAATATATGCCTCTCTCTCTCTCTCTCTCTCTCTCTCTCTCTCTCTCTCTCTCTTTCTCTGTGTGTGTGTGTGTGTGTGTGTGTGTGTGTGTATGCGTGTGTGTGTGCGAGAGAGAGAGAGAGAGAGAGAGAGAGAGAGAGAGAGTGAGTATGTGTGTTTATAGAAAGATAGATAGATATAGATATAAAGTGTGTGTGCGCGCGCGCGTATGTATGCGTGTGCGTGCGCGCGTGCGTGCGTGCATGCGTGCGTGCGTGTGTGTGTTGTGGTGTGTGTGTGTGTGTGTGTGGTGTGCGCGCGCGCGCGCGTGTGTGTGCGCGTGTACATATATACACGCGAAGGAGCGCGTGAGTGCAAGTGCGCCTTTGTCTCTCTGTCTGTCTGTCTGTCTGTCTGTCCTCGCTCTCTCTCTCTCCACTCTGTGTGTGTGTGTGTGTGTGTGTGTGTGTGTGTGTGTGTGTGTGTGTGTTTTCCAAGGTGAGCAGAAGAGCTCTCCGATAAAAAAAAAAAAATCATTCCCAACAGAGAAGAGAGCAAGCACCAATTTAGTGCTCAACGGAAATGCCCCCCCCCCCCCCCCCCCCCCCCCCCCCCCCCCCCCGCACATCCCCCTTTGTGTCTGACATGCGGGCTGCCTCTGTGACGTCACCTCCATCCCAGCGTGCACCTTGCTTTGGTTACCATTTACGAACTCCCTGACGACATCTACGCAGCACGAAACGCGAGACACGCCATTGTCCCGTTTCTCCCGTCTATGGTGATTTGACAACACTCCCTATAGCCGGCGTCAAAACGAAATGAAGAAAAGACAAGATGCAAAGCATATGAACGTCCTCCCAGTTTATCTTGAATACAAGTACTTTCTGAGATATTCCATAAAGGAGAAAAACCGTTTGGGTCCGTTATAGCCGTTGGTAACGGCTATTCTGGTTAAATAAAACATCGGACATCATCCATGACCCATAATAAACATACGTAGAAAATTTTCAGAAAGATCGGCCCAGAAGTTTTTTCTGGAGCGAGTGGAACACATTTTGACCACGGATAGACACACAGACAGACACACAGACAGCATTTGTTCGTTCCCATTGTAAAGTACTTCCTGTTCTATAAGAACTGGGAGAACAAAGAACGACGGAAACAAAGGACAGAACTCGCCTTCGGCGGCTTGGTGTTCAAAAAGCAGCCGACTGAACGTGAAAAAACCTCTTTGAACACACAGGAACATAGAGATTGCAGTTTGAAGAGGGGCATCCCGTTTGGCCCTTTCCCATTTCACTTTTTCCCGTTTCGCCCCTCACAATACAGGAAACTTTCATAACGTATTGTTTCACCCCTACTCCCCAATTATTTTTTTTTATTTTATTTATTTTTTTTTTGATGACTTGTGAGTTGATTTTAACTTGGTGACAGCCCTGATATGGCCCTTTGCGGTCGGCTGGGCTATAAGCAACATTACCTATTACCAACATCCATCCCCAGCTCCTCTCCCCCATCCCTTTCTCTCTCTCTCTCTCTCTCTCTCTCTCTCTCTCTCTCTGATCAGTCACACAGGTATTCATAGCAGTCCCTATTCGTACTTCGTAAGTTCAAAGATAATTCTGTAACTAAGACCATGAGGATGGATTATAGTGACGTTTACAGTGTGTGGTCAGCTCGGCTCTGCAACTTCACTGTTGACCGAACGTGCGTCGGTGAAGCTGAGGACTCGCTGTGGTGGGACGAGCTTTGTTCTCCATCTACGCTGCCACTTGAAGGACCCCCAGCTGGCGTGCTCGCTTGGATGGTGGTGGCTAGTAAAGTACCCTTCCGTTTTGCTGTGTGGACATCATTCAAAGATCAGTGTCTCGTGGTGGTGGTGGTGGCTAGTAAAGTACCCTTCCCGCTGTGTGAACATCATTCAAAGATCAGTGTCTCGTGGTAGTGGTGGTGGTGGTGGCTAGTAATGTACACTTCCCATTCCTGTGTGAGCATCATTCACAGATCAGTGTCTGGGGCATCTGCGGTTTTGATGGTCTAGTTTGTTTTGTTAGTATCTGAAATTGTAAAGTTCCACGTGCCAGAAAATCTGTCTATTATGATTGTGACATAGTCATATTTTTCGTCTCGCTTGATAAATAGATAGATAAATGGATGGATGGATGGGTGAATGGATGGATGGATGGATGGATGGGCGTGCTGGATGGATGGGTGGATGGATGGGGATGATGAATGGATAGATGGATGGATGGATGGACAGATACAATATAGCATAGGCAAAACTAATGTAGGTCAAACGAAGTGCCCCGGTCCACTTTAAGCTTTCTCAGGGCTGTTG
>CM065722.1:24686965-24694465 GCA_033310375.1 Conus canariensis
AACTCCTCATTTGCAATGGATGAGCACTCCTCATTTGCAATGGATGAGCAACTCCTCATTTGCAGGTGAGCACTCCTCATTTGCAATGGATGAGCAACTCCTCATTTGCAATGGATGAGCAACTCGTCATTGCAATGGATGAGCAACTCGTCAGTTGCAATGGATGAGCAACTCGTCAGTTGCAGTGGATGAGCAACTCGTCAGTTGCATGGATGAGCAACTCTCAGTTGCAATGGATGAGCAACTCCTCAGATTTGCAGTGGATGAGCAACTCGTCAGTTGCAATGGATGAGCAACTCGTCAGTTGCAATGGATGAGCAACTCGTCAGTTGCAATGGATGAGCAACTCGTCAGTTGCAATGGATGAGCAACTCAGTTCATGTTGCAAATGGATGAGCAACTCGTCAGTTGCAATGGATGAGCAACTCGTCAGTTGCAATGGATGAGCAACTCGTCAGTTGCAATGGATGAGCAACTCGTCAGTTGCAATGGATGAGCAACTCGTCAGTTGCAATGGGTACGTTCACGTGTGCTAACCAGGCGCCACATAGTGGACCTCGGATCATGATCCCTCCAAACGACTAATGCTAACCATCACTACATAAGAGTCTTGTGGAAACAGGCAGAGATTCGAACTCAGAACCCTAGTTTTTCTCTTTCCTTGGCCGCGAATACCTCAAGGAAATAGCTCCCGATGAAGACAGAATCATCAATCAACAGAAAATGGGAGTGGGGGGGGGGGGGGTGAATTAAATTTTTACTGCAATTCCAATCTCTCTCAGCTCACCCCCTTCCTCACGGTCAGTCCAGACGGATAAGGCCAACCATCACTCCATAACGGATAAGGCCATCCATCGCTCCATAACGGATAAGGCCAACCATCCCTCCTTAACGGATAAGGCTAACCATCACTCCATAACGGATAAGGCCAACCATCACTCCATAACGGATAAGGCTAACCATCACTCCTTAACCGATAAGGCTAACCATCGCTCCATAACGGATAAGGCCAACCATCGCTCCATAACGGATGAAGCTGACCATCACTCCATAACGGATAAGGCCAACCATCACTCCATAACGGATAAGGCTAACCATCACTCCATACCGGATAAGGCCAACCGTCGCTCCATAACGGATAAGGCCAACCATCGTCCATAACGGATAAGGCCAACCATCACTCCATAACGGATAAGGCCAACCATCACTCCATAACGCTCTTGTGATTTTCTCTTTTCTTGGCCGTGAATAAACCGCAAAGAAATGCTCTCCACGGAAATAGAATCATTAATCAACAGAAAATAGGATATAATTAAATGTGTACTATCTTCGTTGCAACGAAAAAGAAAAATGGAGACTCACAGGCGTGAGGGAGGATAATGTTTAGCTGTAATTTCCTGGGACATGAACATGTGCAGGAAACACACCTAGGTTCAGATAGACGACCTGTCAGTTGAACATACACACGTAGACAAATGTTCCAGAGAGGTGAAATTAAGTCAGTGATTCAACACACCTGCGTTCAGATAGACGGCCTGTCAGTTGCAACATACACAAGTAGACAAATGTTCCAGAGAGGTGAAATTAAGTCAGTGATTCAACACACCTATGTTCAGATAGACGCCTGTCAGTTGCAAGATTCACAAGTAGACAAATGTTCCAGAGAGCTGAAATTAAGTCAATGATTCTCATAAGAGCAAACGAAGAATTACTAGACCACCAAACGAATGAAACGAGCAATGCGTTTCGACCTATTGGTCTTCTTCAGACAGGAAAAGTGAAAAGGATGAAGACACACTCATTTTTCTTTTCGATCTCAGTGAACAACATGATCTTGGATGAACAAATTAAACTGCGGAATGAAACTACAGAGGACAAGGGAGAGGCTGAAGGTGAAAAGATACAAATGATGATGATGATGATGATGATGATTGATTGAGTAAAATTGTTGTTATCATAAATACAATACTATTAAAAAGACAACAACGAGAACAATAATAATAATATAATGATATGTAATATGCATACATATCATCATCATCATCATCATCACATCATCATTATCATAATAGTACTATAATGATGGTAATGATAACGGGAAAAAACATCCTGAAATAACCACGTACCTTGAAATTCAATCAACTGATAAGAATGCTGACAGTGAACTGAGTTCAGGAGAAAGATAACTGACTTCAGGCGGTGTGTGTGTGTGTGTGTGTGTGTGTGTGTGTGTGTGTGTGGTGTGTGTGTGTGTGTGTGTTTGGAGGGGGGGGGGGGGACTGGAGATGAGGGAAAAAGGGGATAACAAACGTTGCGGATCTTTCCTCGCCACCGCCGTCCCCCTCGCTTATCTTTTCTACCTGCCCCCAACCCTCCCTCGCCCCTTTCTCCCCTCTCCCTCGTTTGACAAGTTTTCCCAAATCTACGGATAGATATCATCCCCCCTCCACCCACCCCACCCCCCTCTCCCCGCCCGGCTTTCCTCTTCCTCCTTTCCCTTCCCGTCCTTTCCCCATTTCAGAACTCTCATGGTCATTGTCAATCCGTTTCCCAGAGGCCTGGAAACCTTGACAACACTGACTGGAAAAATGGCACACTTACCCACCCACTTACCCCTCCTAGACTCGGCAAGAAATGGAATGTTCATGTTGGAACAGAACTTTACTGGGCCAAGCAGCTTTGTTATTCTTTCGGTTGTGATATTAATGTTCATCAGATTAAGACAATAGAAATCACATGTATTTCAAGACAATATTTTAAGACCATAGAAATCACATGCATTTCAGGCATTCACGTTTTCATACCGAACAATATACTGGGTACGGCAATCATTTGCTGGCAACCTTGTATGATTTGACTTTGTCACAAACATGTTGTATGCGTCAGCTCTCTCTCTCTCTCTCTCTCTCTCTCTCTCTCTCTCTCCTCTCTCTCTCTCTCTCTCTCTCTCTGTCTGGATGTTTGCCTGCCTATATTTTTCACTTCTGTCTCGGTGTATCTGTTCTATACACCCAGAGACATTACATTCTCACGTCTGTACGTGTGCTTTTAGTGCTAGAGGGGATTTTTTTTTTTTTTTTTTTTTTTTGCCAGTGTGATGTTCTCGTGCTTCGTAACTTCCATGTACAGGTCCCAGTAGTCAAATGGTTAGGGAATCCATCTTTGGTGCTACAAGCAGAGAACTCAGACCACGCGTGGGGCCAGATGTTGATAGTTTGAAAACCTCCCCTGTCCACTCGGAGAATGTGGTGGAGAAAAACTTCCAGCCACATTTTCTGGTCCAACCAGCCATGAATGGGTACCTGATTCAGGCCAGGGAAGGTGAAAGCGGCGGAAGGGAAGGAGAGTGTGCCTTCATCTTGCTGAATCTCTAACACTTTACTGTCCTCACGTCCAGTAGGCACAGGGACTCGAACATTTCTCCTCATCTGATTTGGCTAGGACGCACATTGCAATTGCCCATATGTGATGAGTGATTTTGTTTAACTGAGCTAAAACAAACAAACAGCAACAACAGCCCTCCTACTCAAATGGCACCTGGGATGAAAGACCGACCAACTCTCCGTGACGGCTCCGGTCTGGCAGAAAGAGATGAACCAGCAGATCCGAACCCTCAGTCAGTCAGGGACCGGGCGTGCCGTGCACTTAATGGCACGCTGAGGCTGATGCCGTGATGATGGCGGACACGTCAGCGTTTTGCCGCGGACCTCTCCTGGCCCGTCTGTGGCCTGCCCTGCCCTTTCTGTGTCTGTCTTGCCCAGCTGAGTGAAACCATGGGCTCGCGTGCCAGTAATGGGCCAGGGAGTTACGGGTATCAGCGAAAGAGTTATCAGTGAATTCTCTCTCTCTCTCTCTCTCTCTCTCTCTCTCCTCTCCTCTCTCTCTCTCACACCACACACCACACACACACATACATACCACACACACACAACCACACACACACACACACACACACCACCACACACACCAGCATACACCACCACACACACATAAAACACACACACACCCCAAGCACACACACACAAGCCACACACACACACACACACACACACATTACAATGCACAGCACCACACACAGCACCACCACGCACGCACGCACGCACGCACGCACGCACACACACACACACACACACACACACCCACCACACACACACACACACACGAGGGAGGGAGGGGGAAGCACTAGGGACATGCTGCTCTTCAGGTCACGTCAGCATGCAGGATAACACACGCACGCAGTCATGGCAGCGTCCTATCGTCATCAGCCTGTAATAATGTAATAACTGTTTTCCCTGTGTTTCAGACAGCACAATAATCAGTAGCTTTCAACTGAGCTGTCATCAACAATTCCCTGAAGAGAATAATTATTATCATTCGATGAAAATAGGGAAATCCGTTTGTTGTTGTTTTGGTTTTGGTTGTTTGTTTGTTTGTTTTTTTACTGTTTTGCTCGACGACAAGCTTTTTTTTTTTTTTTACATTTTTTAATGAAACAGTAACAACAGGGTAATCATTTTCACTGTCTTACCGAGGAAAAGCTTTAACATCGTTTAGTAAAACAGTTATAACAGAGAAATCAGTTAATTTCTCTGTTATATCTTATACACAGAGAACAGATTGACAGAGGTTTGTTTCTTTCTGTTTTTCTTTTACTCTCTCTCTCCTCTCTCTCTCTCTCTCTCTCTCTCTCTCTACACACACACACACACACACAGCCCTCGCCCCCGCACACATCACAACATTACCTCTCTTTCTCTCTCTGTCTCCTTTCTATCTCTGTCTCTCTTGTCTCCTCTCTGTCTTCTCCTCTGTCCCTTCTCTGCTCTCTCTTCTCTCTCTCTCTCTCTCTCTCTCTCTTCGTCTCTCTCTCTCTCTCTCATCATTGTTACTATTGTAGCTGTCTCTCTTCCTCATTCTCTCTCTCTCTCCCCTCTCTCCCCCTCTCTCTCTCTCTCTCTCTCTCTCACACACACCACACACATTCTCTCTCTCTTTTCTCTCTTCTCTCTCCTCTCTCTCTCTCTCTCTCTCTCTCTCTCTCTCTCTCTCTTCTCTCTCTCATGTATCAAATATCAACCTGGAATTTATATCCCTTTCTATAAAAGATGGGGTGAAAAAAAAGAAAATGAAGGAACATTTTTAAAAAAGGGAAAAAGAAAGAAAGAAAAAAGAACGGTGAAAGCAACAGGAAGAGAGAAAATGGACAACTGAAAATGTTTACTGGCGCTTCGGCTGCTGCCAACGTCATATCCTGTCTTCCTCTTGCTCCTCCTTTCCCCCACCTCCTCTTCCTCCTCCTCCACCTATTTCTTCTCCTGCTCTCCTCCTCCTCCCCTCTCCTCCTCCTCCTCCTCCCCCCCCCCCCTTTTCAGTCCTCGCCCTGCTAACTCCCTTTGGCGTGAACATTTGAAATTGTCAGAAACTTTTCAATTAAGAACAAAACCCTCCGGCACAAAAACCAGTAACTCTATATGCAGATTATTTCCTTCCATTTACTCTCCCCATGTGCTCTCTCTCTCTCTCTCTCTCTTCTCTCTCTCTCTCTCTCTCTCTCTCTCTCTCTTGGTTTTTTTTTCCACAAATATTGTTACTTTGTTCTGCCTGTGATTTCTATGCGAGTTGCAAGTGTCTGAGAGATTTGATTCCGATCCTATGCCTGTGGAACTTCATGTGAGCTGTTGTAACGACAACGTCAATTCGGAGACAAATCCTTCTGTCCATGGTTTTGCTTCGGAAGGATTGATATGCAATGAAGATGGTGCTGACGCGTTCATCAGTAACACTGTCTCACAACAGATTCATGAGAAAATTAACCATGCAGGCGTTTTTACAGATGTCAGCATAAATAGAATGTTTCCAATACTTCTATCAAAGATGCTGCAGAGTGCATGGCAAAAAAAAAAAAAAGTTGATTATGATTTTTGATCTAAAGACTGCTTTGATACTGAATGTCGCAAAAAGGAAAAAGAAAAGTTCGTATAATCTATTTAGAGAATTTCAACGTACACATGAAAATCATAGCTGCTATTGTGAGGCGAGAAGGGAGAATAACCATTTGCAAAGGAGGAAAAGGAAACAAGTTTAAAACACTTCACTGGCAAAACTGATAGCATCTACAGAAAATCAGAAAGAATTTGGGAAGAATATAATTATGTCGGGTTTCATTCGAAAGAAGACGACTAGCGAACAGCGCCTGTATGGAAACCCAGTATGAACATTTTACGACACTTCTAGCTAGAGATGTAGATCCAAATAGTGAATTTCAGTTAGATCATGATGAAGCGGATGGCGATTAATTTCGAAAGAGGAGGTAATATTTGCGTAAAGAAAAGTTGAATATTGTAAAGCTGCTGGACCAGATTGAAGACTGGAAGTATAGTATGTAGTTAGGAATGAAGTGTTGTGTACTGTTTGATGTCTAGTTCATTGACTGTCTCATGCATATAGATGGATATTTGATCTAATTGTTCTTGTTTCTTCTCTGAACAGATTTGTTCACAACACCTTCTTCTTTAGGAGCCATGGCCGATATGTATAAAATAACCGTATCTGTCTGTCTGTCCACGTCTCTCTATGTCTACTCTCTCTCTCTCTCTCTCTCTGTCTGTCTCTCCCCTGCTCTCTCTTTCACTATATCTCCATATCTCCCCTTCTCTCTTTTCCAAGTTTGTCTCTCTCCATCTCATTCTCCCCCCTCATTTTGCTCCTCTCTCTCTCTTATCTCTGTCTGTCTGTCTGTCTGTCTGTCTGTCTGTCTGTCTCTCTCTCTCTCTCTCTCTCTCTCTCTCTCTCTGTTCTTATCCTGAATCGTCTGTCTCTGTCTGTGCAATCTTCACTAACGTGTTTTCTTAAAACATCAGTTCTTCATTTTCATTCATGGGGCTGGTTGCAACTCAGCCCCATGAAGGAATGAGAAAGACAGAACTGCCACATGTTTCTGTCGATCACCATACACGTAAGGAAGAGTGCTACTTGCACACCGTGTAGTGACAGCCAGACAGAGAAAGAGAGAGAGAGAGAGAGAGAGAGAGAGAGAGGACAGACAGACAGACAGACAGACAGAGACAGAGAGAGGCAGACAGACAGAAAGACAAAAGAAGAATTGAAGGGGAAGAAGACAAATCTGGAAAAGAGAGAGAAGGGCAGAAGAGATATAGAAAGAGACAGACAGAGAGGAGAGACAGAAGACAGAGAGAGAGAGAGAGAGAGAGAGAGAGAGAGAGAGAGGGGGATGGGAGAGAGTAGAGAGAGAGAGAAGGTCACCAATATCGTATTCGAAATAAAGTTTTGAACTGACGGAAAGTATATTTTGCTTGACGTGAGTTAGAAACTCGAACAGCACATAATGTGCACACAAAGACTTGCAGGGTGAAACTGGGTCACTGGGACATCAATTACCTCCCTTAGGACCAGCATGCATGACATTTGAACAATGAAAAAAAGAAAAAAAAAAGAAAAAGAGGAAGGGAGGAAGCACCGGGCAGGGGTGGCGGAAGTAAA
>CM065722.1:24699465-24706965 GCA_033310375.1 Conus canariensis
GCTGTACGCACAGGGATATAAAACATTGTAAATGACTGGAAAAACTTTTTTTTTTGTATCTTAGCAAAGTTTCTGAGGTAAACATTAAGCGGTTACAGTTACCAATAATATACAGATGCCTTTGGACCAATGTTGTACTGAACAGTGATGATGTACTTTAACTTTACGGATAGTATAGTGCCAAAACACGGTTATATAGACGTTTTGGGGAAACGCTGGTGGACTTTAAGAATGAAAAATGTCCGTCTGCATTTAATTTGCAGATAACTGAATCATCAGATATAATTGGATTTTTGACAAATATGCGTATGGACCATAACATTTTATTTCATTTGTCAGTGTAGAATAGAGGAAAAATCTCGACCGCAAGTATTTCTCAGTAAGCTGAGCTGTACATATCATACTGAAGAGTATATTGCTCGAACAAATTATGTATATAAAGATTTTATTTCCAGATGGCTCCCATACAGACCCAGACAGAATTATGAATGCAAGCTGACTCTGTACATTATACTATCATTCATGTGATTACAGCTCTCTAGACCTATTGTTATGTTGCCTGACACAGCCCCAGTGGAAATTGTGCAGGATCTTTTACAATCAAAATATGTACGCTTGCTCTCTCTCTCTCTCTCTCTCTCTCTCTCTCTCTCTCTCTCTCTCTCTCTCTCTCTCTCTCTCTCTCTCTCCCCTGTGCCAGTCAGGTACTTTGTAGCCTGCTGTATTCAGAACTTAAATTGGTTTCATGATTTTTTTTAATGCAATATTTGTATAAAATTTTGTACTGAAAAAAATCACACATTTTCTAATTAAGGATACAACCTGTCATAGGCAGATGAGTTCCTTTCATTTATTTTGTCTCTCTCTCTCTCTCTCTCTCTCTCTCTCTCTCTCTCTCTCTCTCTCTCTCTCTCTCTCTCAAGAGACATAGCAAACCTCTTGGCCTCTTCCATCTCTCAAAATTCATCTTCTAACCATTATTCCAGTAAATTTCAAAAAATTTAAGTAGAATCAGAGAAACACCGTCCTCAGTTTTTATCTGACAATTCTGAGGACTATAATGCTCTATTTTCACAGTGGGAATTAGACCAATCCATCCACAAGTCTAACAATTCAGCAGTTGGCCCAGATGAGGTTCATTATGAAATGCTTCGTCATCTTCCAGCGGAAAGTCGTTCTATTCTTCTTCAGATTTATAACGGTATTTGGGAATCGGGAAGTTTTCCCGAAAAATGGAAGGAAGCTATTATTGTACCCATCCCTAAACCAGGTAAGGACAACTCGGATCCGAATAACTACCGTCCTATAGCGTTGACGAGTTGTCTTTGTAAAACTATGGAAAGGATGGTCTCGGCGCGTCTCTTGTGGACGCTAGAGGATAAGGGTTTATTGGCCAATATTCAGTGTGGCTTTCGTAAGAAAAGGTGTACTATAGACCATCTTGTACGTTTGGAATCTTTTGTGCGAGAAGCCTTCGCTCGCAAACAGCATGTTATCTCTATATTTTTCGACTTGGAGAAAGCATATGACACCACCTGGAGGTACGGCATTCTGAGAGACCTTTTCAACATAGAGTTTAGGGGCAAGCTCCCCGTGTTTATTGAACATTTTTTACAGGATCGTTGTTTCCGTGTGCGTTCAGGATTAGTTCTGTCAGACTTCTTTGTTCAAGAACAGGGAGTGCCCCAGGGAAGCATTTTATCTCCCTTGTTGTTTTGTATCAAAATTAACAATATCGTTGAGTCTGTTGTAAAAGGTGCCGATGCTTCTTTGTTTGTAGATGACTTCTCCCTTGCGATTAGAGGGAAGTTTTTACCTTCAGTAGAACGTCAGCTTCAGCTATGTGTCAAGAACATCCAAGAGTGGGTTGAAGAGAATGGTTTTAAATTTTCACAGTCCAAGACTGTGTGTATGCATTTTACGAAACTTAGAGGCCCTTTTGGAGAGCCGGACATTAAGATTTCTGGTGAATCGATCAAAGTTGTGCATGAAGCCAGATTTTTAGGCGTGATTTTTGATGAGAAGTTCACGTTTTTACCTCACATTAGAGATTTGAGGGCAAGGTGTTTTAAAACTTTAGATATATTAAAGGTGGTTGGTCGCTCCGATTGGGGCGCGGACAAATTTAATCTTTTAAACCTTTATCGAGCTCTAGTGAGATCAAAGCTCGATTACGGTTGCCAGGTGTACGGGTCAGCTGCAAAGTCTTCCTTAAAGCTATTGGACACGGTTCATCATCAAGGTCTACGGATGGCTCTTGGTGCTTTTAGAACATCGCCAATCTCTAGTTTGTATGCGGAGGCTCATGAACCATCTTTAAACCTCCGTCGTACTAAACTCAGTATGAATTATTATTTAAAGTTGAAGGCTTCCCCAGAGAATCCAGCCTACTCTTGTGTTTTTGAGCCTCCACCTGCCAGCCTGTTTGAGGCATCTACGTTGACCCCTCCTTTTGGCCAGAGAGTAAAGGACTATTTTGAAGAGGCTAACATAAATTTAGTGGATGTTGATGACCTTACTGTTGCCGGTGTCCCGCCATGGAGACTGGTAACTCCACAAATAGATTTCTCTCTCTCTCTGCTTATAAGAAAGAAACAACAAGTCCAGAGACTTATAAACATCTTTTTTTAGAAAAGAAAGAGAAACATAAACATCGAACATTTCTCTATACGGATGGTTCCAAATTGGAAGAGAAAGTTGCTGCAGCATCGACTTCTGCCTCGGGCCATTCTCATTCTTTTCGTCTGAAAGATCATTCTTCTATTTTTACTGCAGAATTAGAAGCACTATACTTGGCTTTAAAGACTGTGCAAAGTTCAACTCGAAAGTCGTTTGTTATAGTAGTTGACTCTCTCTCAGCTTTACAAGCTCTTAAATCGTCAACTTGTGACCATCCTAAGTTAATATCCATTTTAGAACTTTTAACCGAACTCCCTGTAGATAAAGATGTTGTGTTTTGGTGGATCCCTAGCCACTGCGGTATTACGGGCAATGAGATAGCGGACAGACAAGCAAAGAAAGCGTTAAATGTTCAAGCGTTCCATCGGTTACCATATCCGGATCTTAAACCGCTAATAAATAAGTTTGTAAAGAAACGTTGGCAAGATGATTGGAATTTGGAATCGGAAAACAAACTCCATGAGATAATGCCAGACTTGTCTGAATGGTTACCTTCGGTTTGCAAAAACAGGAAAGAAGAATGTGTTTTAAGTAGACTGTATATTGGACATAGTTATGTTACTCATTCTTTCCTCTTAAAGGGAGAAGATCGCCCCCATTGTTTTGCATGCGATTGTGTATACACTCTTAAGCATGTGTTGACTGAGTGTGATGATTTCAGTGAGATCAGAGGAAAATATTTTGATAAAATGTCACTTAGTGAGCTTTTTAGAAATGTGCAAGTATCTGTGATATTTCAGTTTTTAAGAGATGTGAACATGTTTTATAAGATTTAGTTGTTGTTTTTTACATTTTAAGGTTGGAGATTGCATATGTGTTTGTATAACTCGAGTCACGTAATGACCCTCAGTGTATAGCTCTGATATCACCTCTTTATGGTGGAAAGGGCTTGTCCTTTATAACTCTCTCTCTCTCTCTCTCTCTCTCTCTCTCTCTCTCTCTCTCTCTCTCTCTCTCTCTCTCTCTGTGCGTATGCTTGTGTTAGTAATGCATATATGCGCATTCTCTCTCTCTCTCTCTCTCTCTCTCTCTCTCTCTCTCTCTCTCTTTCTCTCTTTCTCTCTCTCCCTCCCTCTCTCTCTCTCTTAACCTCCCCCCTCTCTCTCTCTGTGCGTATGCTTGTGTTAGTAATGCATATGTGCGCATTCTCTCTCTCTCTCTCTCTCTCTCTCTCTCTCTCTCTCTCTCTCTTTCTCTCCCTCTCTCTCTCTCTCTCTCTCTCTCTCTCTCTCTGTTCGTATGCTTGTGTTAGTAATGAATATATACGCATTCTCTCTCTCTCTCTCTCTCCTCTCTCTCTCTCTCTCTCTCTCTCTCTCTCTCTCTCTCTCTCTCTCCAAACTCAGGCGTGCATACGGACTGTTAACTGGCATACGTAGACTAACGTGCGCGCAAACATACCTGCGCGTACAAACACTCAAGCTTTTGCAGTTACAAGCACACGAACACACGCAATCGCGCTCGTGCACACACACACACACACACACACACACACACACACACACACACACACACACACACACACACACACACACACGCACTGATTAAGTGAGACCAGATCCGATTTACTATTCTTGCATTTACGCCCACTCGCAACAGGGTATGACACAGACACGGTCATCTTCGTATTACGACTTTGCTTTCGCGTGCGTAACCTTTCCCGTGTTTCTTCTTCTCTCTCTCTCTCTCTCTCTCTCTCTCTCTCTCTCTCTCTCTCTCTCTCTCTCTCTCTCTCTCTCTCTCTCTCTCTCTCTCTCTGTTGGCTGGTCACTAAACACAGGGTGTGCCAAGATAAGCACTCTCCCCCCCCCCCCCCCCCCCGCCACCTCCGTGAGGGCAGCACTATGTATCAGCCGTGAGTCGGGCAACGAAAGCTGCTGGGCCCAACGTTCTGTCGGTGCTTGACATCAGTTCCAGCCAGCACGGGGATGCAGTGGTGCCCTGCAAATGTCTTTGACAAACTGGAATAAAAATGAAATGGAACTCATGTTCGGATGAAATACACGTAGCGAAAATCACAGAAGAGCGAGCAAGCGAGAGAGAGAGAGAGAGAGAGAGAGAGAGAGAGAGAGAGAGAGAGAGAGAGACGGACAGACAGACACACAGACAGACAGACAAGCAGACAGACAAACAGATAGACAGACAGAGCAGAGACGGACAGAGGGAGACAGAGGAGACAGAAAGAGTCGGAAAAAGGAAGGAGGGAAGGAGAATAAGGCAGAGAGGGACAAATGGATGGAAAAGAGAGAAGGAGAAGGGTAGTGAGAGGGAGAGAAGGAAGAGGAAGCAGAGAAGAGAGAGAGAGAGAGAGAGAGAGAGAGAGAGAGAGAGGTTCACCGATATCGTATTCAAAACAAAGTTTTGATTAGACTTGAGAACATTTTGCTTCACGTGGATCAGATACACGCAGAGTACACACAAAAAAGACTCACAGCTGAACACGGGGGTCAGTGGGTCAGCAATTATTTCCCCGAGGACAAAGCCTGGATGAAATTGAAAGAAATGAAAAAGAAAGAAAAAAGAGGAAAGAACGAAGCAACGGACGAGAAATTAGGACACGAACAAAGTTACTGTCCGAAAGGAAATAGGTGGAAAAAAAAAAGAACAAAACCCCGCGGGACTCTAAATCAATTTTTATTGCCAAAAAATCGTGTTGTCTCCTCGAAAGACAAAGAGTTTAACAGCAGGCTGATCTTGACAGCCCCCGATGGACTGCTAGCACTGTAACTGTTATAAAACGGGGCTTGGGTGTAGCTAAGTGAAAGGCAACAGAATAAAGCGTGCAGCCTTGGTCTTTGTCATTTGTGTATACCTATTTGTTTGTTTTACTACAGCATGCTGCCATGAGCAACTCCTCACTTGCAGTGGATGAGCAACTCCTCATTTGCAATGGATGAGCAACTTCAGATTGCAATGGATGAGCAACTCCTCATTTGCAATGGGTGAGCAACTCCTCAGTTTGCAATGGATGAGCAACTCCTCATTTGCAATGGATGAACAACTCCTCCGTTTGCAATGGATGAGCAAGTCCTCAGTTTGCAATGGATGAGCAACTCCTCCGTTTGCAATGGATGAACAACTCCTCAGTTTGCAATGGATGAGCAAGTCCTCAGTTTGCAACGAATGAACAACTCCTCAGTTTGCAATGGATGAACAACTCCTCAGTTTGCAATGGATGAGCAAGTCCTCAGTTTGCAATGGATGAGCAACTCGTCAGTTGCAATGGATGAGCAACTCGTCAGTTGCAGTGGATGAGCAACTCGTCAGTTGCAATGGATGAGCAACTCGTCATTGCTATGGATGAGCAGCTCATCAGTTGCAATGGATGAACATCTCGTCAGTTGCAATGGATGAGCAGCTCATCAGTTGCAATGGATGAGCATCTCGTCAGTTGCAATGGATGAGCAACTCGTCAGTTGCAATGGATGAGCAACTCGTCAGTTGCAATGGATGAGCAACTCGTCAGTTGCAATGGATGAGCAACTCGTCAGTTGCAATGGATGAGCAACTCGTCAGTTGCAGTGGATGAGCAACTCATCAGTTGCAATGGATGAGCAACTCGTCAGTTGCAATGGATGAGCAACTCGTCAGTTGCAGTGGGTCCTTTCACGTGTGCTAGCCACGCGCCGCATAGTGGACCTCGGATCATGATCCCTCCAAAAGTCTAATGCTAACCATCACTACATAAGAGTCTTGTGCAAACAGGCAGAGATTCGAACTCAGAACCGTTTTTTTTTTTCTTTTCTTGGCCGCGAATACCACAAACAGCTCCCGATGAAGACAGAATCATCAATCAACAGAAAATGGGAGGGGGGGGGGGGGGGGGGGGCGAATTAAATGTTTACTGTAATTCCAGAATCTGCCTTAACTCACCCTCTTCCTCACGGTCAATCCAGACCAATAAGGCTAACCATCGCTCCATAACGGATAAGGCCAACCATCGCTCCATAACGGATAAGGCCAACCATCGCTCCATAACGGATAAGGCCAACCATCGCTCCATAACGGATAAGGCCAACCATCACTCCATAACGGATAAGGCCAACCATCGCTCCATAACGGATAAGGCTAACCATCACTTCATTACGGATAAGGCTAACCATCACTCCATAACGCTCTTGTGATTTTCTCTTTTCTTGGCCGTGGAAATTCCGCAAAGAAATGTTCTCCACGTAAATAGAATCATTAATCAACAGAAAATAGGATGTAATTAAATATGTACTATCTTCGTTGCAACGAAAAAAAACAGGGAGGACTCACAGGCGGAGGGAGGATAATGTTTAACTGGTGATTTCCTGGGGAACATTGCACATGTGCAGGAAACACACCATGCGTTCATATAGACGGCCTGTCAGTTGCAACATACACACGTAGACAAATGTTCCAGAGAGGTGAAATTAAGTCAGTGAGTCAACACACCTGCGTTCAGATAGACGGCCTGTCAGTTGCAACATACACACGTAGACAAAGGGTTCCAGAGAGGTTGAAATTAAGTAGTCAGTGAGTCAACACACCTGCGTTCAGATAGACGGCCTGTCAGTTGCAACATACACACGTAGACAAATGTTCCAGAGAGGTGAAATTAAGTCAGTGATTCAACACACCTGTGTTCAGATAGACGGCCTGTCAGTTGCAACATACACAAGTAGACAAATGTTCCAGAGAGGTGAAATTAAGTCAGTGATTCAACACACCTATGTTCAGATAGACGGCCTGTCAGTTGCAAGAATCACAAGTAGACAAATGTTCCAGAGAGGTGAAATTAAGTCAGTGATTCAACACACCTGTGTTCAGATAGACGGCCTGTCAGTAGTAACATAC
>CM065722.1:24711965-24714465 GCA_033310375.1 Conus canariensis
AGATGTAGATCCAAATAGTGAATTTCAGTTAGATCATGATGAAGCGGATGGCGATTAATTTCGAAAGAGGAGGTAATATTTGCGTTAAGAAAAGTTGAAAATTGTAAAGCTGCTGGACCAGATTGAAGACTGGAAGTATAGTATGTAGTTAGGAATGAAGTGTTGTGTACTGTTTGATGTCTAGTTCATTGACTGTCTCATGCATATAGATGGATATTTGATCTAATTGTTCTTGTTTCTTCTCTGAACAGATCTGTTCACAACACCCTCTTCTTTAGGAGCCATGGCCGATATGATAAAAAACATCTATTGTCGTCTTCTGTTGTGTCTGTCTGTTCTGTGTTTCTGTCTGTCTGTCTGTCTGTCTTGCCTGTCTCTCTTTCTCTCTCTCTTCTTTTTCTCTCTCTGTCTGTCTCTCTCCTCTCCCTCTCTCTCTCTCTCTCTCTCTCTCTCTCTCTCTCTCTCTCTGTTGGCTGGTCACTAAACATAGGGTGTGCCAAGATAAGCACTCTTCCCCCTGTTAGGGCAGCACTATGTATCAGCCGTGAGTTAGGCACGAAAGCTGCTGGGCCCAACGTTCTGTCGGTGCTAGACATCAGTTCCAGCCTTCATGGGGCTGCAGTTGCACCCAGCCAATATCTTTCAGTAATGGAATGAAAATAGAATGAACTGAATGTTTTAAGTGAAATACACGTAGTGAAGATTACACAGACCAGAGACAAACAGACAGAGTGAAGAGAGAGAGAGAGAGAGAGAGAGAGAGAGAGAGAGAGAGAGAGAGAGAGAGAAGAGAGAGAGAGGAGGCAAAAATGGAGGGGGGATGAGATGGAGAGAGACAAATCTTTGGAAAAGAGAGAAAGGGGAGATACAGAGAGAGAGACAGAGAGAGAGGAGACAGACAGACAGACAGACAGACAGAGAGACACAGAACAGACAAGACACAGAGAGACACACACAGAGAGAGAGAGAGAGAGAGAGAGAGAGAGAGAGAGAGAGAGAGAGAGAGAGAGAGAGAGAGGTCACCAATATCATATTCGAAGTTTTGAACTGACGGAAAGTATATTTTGCTTGACGTGAGTTAGAAACTCTAACAGCACATAATGTACAGAAAAGATTCGCAGGGTGAAACTGGGTCACTGGCACGTCAGTTACCTCCCTTAGGACCAGCATGCATGACATTTGAACAATGAAAAAAAGGAAAAGAGGAAGGAAGGAAGCACGGGCAGGGGTGGCGGAAGTGTACGAATAAAGCAACAATACGAAGGAAAAGAAAGTGGGGGGAAAACACACAAGAACCTGCTTAGCTTGAAATGTGTATTTTTATCACCAGATTGTGTGTTCTTCCTCAGAACGGAGGAAAGTTCATGGCAGGTGAGAGAAGAGAGGTAGAGGGGGAGGTTGTACAGGAAGGGGGGGGGGGGAGGGTGCAATAACAAAGTCTTACTCTGCAACTAAATATTAATTAGTGCTATTATTATTATTATTATTATTATTATTATCATCAGTAGGGGAAAAAACACATCAGATGTTGTCCTGTCCACCACTTCACTGTTCCCATGTCCGCAAGGTGATGGGACTCGAACCATTCTCCTAACTTAAATTGGATTGATGCTGAAGTAGTGAGGGAAAACAAGTGCAGGTTAACAATTCTTCAGTCATTATAATAATGACTTGGCAAAGATTTGAAACTATATAAAAAAAAAAGGGGGGGGGGGGGGGGGGGTTTGAAGATGAAGAAAATGGGAAAATATATTATAAATATGAAAACCCTTCACTAGCTGCATGAGGGAACCACTTAATCCAATCCCTCTCAGAGGCAGATCTATACGTATTGCCTGCTCCTAGGCCTTTCGTCCGCTGGATCGGACTCATCAGGGAGACACGGCTGATTGTGCTCTTGGCGTTAAATTGGATATGATGCAGGTCGCAATAGGCCCAAATCTGATCAGTGATATTTTCTTTTTTTTAACTGACCCTAAAGCAAGCAGATAGCAACCATACCTTCAATGGCACGGTGGATGAAAGACCAACCCTGTTATGGCTGTGGCGGAAAGAAATGAACCAGCAGATCCGAACCCTCAGTCAGTCAGGGACCGGGCGTGCCGTGCACTTAATGGACGCTGAGGCTGATGCCCTGATGATGGCGGACACGTCAGCGTTTTGCCGCGGACCACTCCTGGCCCGTCTGTGGCCTGCCCTGCCCTTTCTGTGTCTGTCTTGCCCAGCTGATTGAAACCATGGGCTCGCGTGCCAGTAATGGGCCAGGGAGTTAGGGGTATCAGCGAAAGAGTTATCAGTGAACAGCCTCGGTCTCTGCCTCTGTCTGTCTGTCTGTCTGTCTGTCTGTCTGTCTGACTCTCTCTCTCTCTCTCTCTCTCTCTCTCTCTCTCTCTCTCTCACCACACACACACACACACACACACACACATACACACACACACACTCATGCATGCACATGCATGCAGCGCGCACGCATCACCACACACACACACACACGCAC
>CM065722.1:24719465-24721965 GCA_033310375.1 Conus canariensis
TTAGATGAATTAAGAATAGTTTCAAATTTATTCCAATCTGCTCGGTTGTAGTTATAGTTGCGGATTTTATCGTCCGAAGGAACAACAGGTCTAGCTTTTCATTTAATGTTATTTTGATTGGAAAATGGTCACTACCTAAAGGATCCGAATCACATTCCCAAATACAGTCTGGAGCTAGTTGTGGAGATATGAGAGATATGTCTATTGCTGATGGTTTGTGATCTTCTGTGTCAGGTATTCTGGTTATACTACCATCATTTAGCAGATACATATTCGAATCTACAACATTTTCAACAAAACGGTGACTTGTGATCTTATTACCATCTTTCTCCCACAGTGGTGAATGAGCATTAAACTCCCCGCCTATGACCCATTTTTCATTGTTTGGAAGAAAACGCAACCATTCTGTACTTCATTTGGTCCCTTTGGGAGGTATTCTGTGTGTGTGTGTGTGTGCGCGCGCGCATGCGCGTGTATGTGTATGAGTGTGCGTGCGTGTGTTCAACACCAGACAGATTTTAATTGCAGATTCCATGAAGACCATGCTCCGAGATGTCCTACTTGTTGTGAATTGTATCAGTTTTAGAGGAGATCCGTGTTTTTCATCTCATTGTCTGAAACGTAGATGGGTAATCAAACGTGTTTCAGACTCGACTGGTCTTTAATTTCAAACAATGTCAATATTTCAACCGCCGCAAGGTCATGATTTTAACTGACTATTGTTTCCAGCCCTGATATGACCTCCGTTGTTGTCTTGGCGATAAACCGCTAGATTTGAATGTAACAACTAAACGAAAATCGTGCTGATTATTTCTTTTGATGAGAAGATGTGTATATGTGTATGTTTTACTTTCTTCTGCAGCCGTTTCTCATTTTGCTTGCTTGGGTTTATAGAAGTGTCAGTTGTTTTTTTTTAAAGATAGTCGCTTAGCGACAGTGACGAAGCAGCCCGCACAGTAGCGGAACAGTAGGGATGTGAGAGAAGGGGGCTGTTGCATTGGTGTTTTCTACCCCCCCCCCCCCCCCCCCCAACCCTTTTATAAAATAAACAAGTAAAGTAACTCTTGCTTCCATAAGAAAACCTAACTCAGAGTAACTTTTATTCAAGACTGGCACAGTCTTTTAAACTTGAATAAAGTCGGACAAATACAAAGACGAACAATCTAATGGTGGGGGAAAACAAGCGCAGGCCAACAACCCCTCCGTCATCACAGTAATGACTTGGCAAAGATTTGAACTTAAGAGAAAGGGGGATGAAAATGGGAACATAAAATTAAGAAAATATATTCTAAATATGAAAACTCTTCACTAGCGGCATGAGGGAACCATCGTAATCCCTCTCGAAGGCAGGTCTGTTTGTATCGCCTGCTCTTAGGCTTTTCGTCCGCTGGATCGGAATTCATCAGGAAGACACGGCTGATTGTATGTGTGCTCCTGGCGTCAAATAGAGACACACCACAGTCCATAACACTATGGTGTTCTCACCACCAAGGGTTCAAAAAATAATCCAACAGCACCCCGAAAGCAGCCAGCAAAGGGTGGTAAATGAAACAAGATGCGAAGCATATAAACGTACTCCCAGTTTTCCAAACCGCTTATAAATCGGCCAAGTGCTTTGTGAGATAAGAAATAAAGGCAAAATAACGGTTTTAACGGTTATTTGACCGATGTACACTTTTGAAACTGGTATTTTAGTCCTCACTGGGCTAAAGCCTGTGTACATACCAAATTTCATCCAAATCGGACAATATGTCAAGAATAACGGTTTTTAATGGTCAGATTTTGAAACACTACATGGAAGTGCCATTTGTGTGTGATAACCTTTCTATATACAAAATTTCATTAAAACACACCAATATATAAAAAATAACGGCAAAATAACGGTTTAACGGTTATATAACCGATATACACTTTTGAAACCGGTATTTTAGTCCTCACTGGGCTAAAGCCTGTGTACATATCAAATTTCATCCAAATCGGACAATATGTCAAGAATAACGGTTTTTAACGGTCAAATTTTGAAACACTATATAGAAGTGCCATTTGTGTGTGATAACCTTTCTATATACCAAATTGCATTAAAATCCACCTATATATAAGAAATAACGGCAGAAAAACGGTTTTTAACGGTTGTTTAATCCATTTTCAGCATTACATCACTTACATATGGACAGAGGCTCCGATTTGTCACAAGATCATCCAAACCGCTTATAAATTGGCCAAGTACTTCCTGGGATATTCCATAAAGAAGAAAAACCGTTACAGGCCGTTACAATCGTTAGTAACGGCTATAACGGGGCAAACTAAAACATCAGGCATCATCCGTGGCCCATAATGAACATACCTGCTAATTTTCATAAAGGTCGGCCAAGTACTTTCTGAGATATTCCATACAGAAGAAAAACCGTTACAGGCCGTTACAGCCGTTAGTAACGGTTATAACGGTAAACTAAAACATAGGGCATTATTCGTGACCCATAATGAACATACCTACAAATTT
>CM065722.1:24726965-24729465 GCA_033310375.1 Conus canariensis
AGGTTCTACGAATCATTCAAACACGTATTTATAGAACATCGACGGTTTGTGGATCTTTATTGCATACCGTATATAAAGAGAGAGTTCCAGAACATTATTCGCCCATTCTCAATAAGAATGGCACATGGGACTTCAGCAAGATGTAAATTATTATTTTTAGATTTTCCCTCCTAAAAGAGGCTATTCTGATAAACTGACCATTACCATAGAAGAAAAACTGGGTGCCCTCAAGTTACGCCAACTGCATTCCCATGCGTTGCAAAAATATCTGAGGTTAAAACTGAATAAAGAGACATTCGGAAAGCACTGTGAACAAAAATGCTGAAGACATCCAGCTTCAGACATGCAAATTACTTTCAGTAACGTAAATGTTGTGCTCTTTTAGATCTGTCGCAGCCAAGGAAAAGTGAAAACAAAAGGTTTGTTAGATCTGACGTACTCTTTGACGTCACTTACACTGATAAAGACGGCCAGGCCTAAAGAAATATTTCTAAGTAGATTGAGATACTTTTGAGACGTAGTCACCCCCTTTGAAGTAACTATGAGAAGGAATAAAAGCCAATAATCCTACTTCCTGTGAGCAGATGCTCTTTCTGCAAAATGGTGGGGCTTGAAAGAGGTCATGTGAGCCTGCAGCAAGTGTTTTCTGGTGACGTCTCGGTTAGTTTTGTAAAATGCGCATCACGTACATGTTGGTAACGCCTATGTTGGGGCACCAGCATTTATTGTATGGCAAAGGCTGAAACCAGTCTGTGGCAATGCCAATATCTTTTCCTACTTTGGTTTTCTCTTGTGCACAGTACAGCTGAAGAGCTTTGATACTGGTCATTTTCCTGCTGAGAAAAATGGTAGTAACGTACATGTTGCTGGTGGTGAACCACACACATTTTTCAGGTTAACTATCCTGTTGGGGTCTTCAGTAATGTCTCAGTTGAAATCCCATTATCTACCTAACTAGGGGTTTCAGTTAACTGTCATTTAAAGACATTTGTGGGTTATTTTATTGGAATTGTAATATGGTAGGGCTTCATGAACAACAGGCCTACTTTTTTTCTTATCTTCGGGAACAGGTGGTTACAGGTCGATTTACTGGAGACAATGCAGCTCATGCATAAATGAGGTAGTGGAACATTAAAAAGGATGATTACTCATCATAACAACGCATAAAAGCATATCATCAGTTCGATTTTGTATTTTTCTTCAGCTGCAGGAGCTGTGGAAACTCAGCGGGAACAGTCACGTACACGTTGTTTTGAGTGTCATTTAGTTCCCTCATGCACAGGAATAACGGTCCCACAGAAGACTAATACCTGTCTGTTGTAGGCCCCTGGCTATGCAGTCTCACAATGTATGGCTGCAAGCAATTACTCTTTTAAAGTAAATGGAGGACAGCGGAACCTGTAAAACAGCTCATGTGCCATTCTTATTGAGAATGAGCGTATTACGTAGGTCGTGACGTTAATGTGGTTTAAGGAAGCAGACCCGCCCCCCTGATGAAGGCTAGCGGCCGAAATATTGAATGGCAAAGAAACTATTATTTGTTTTTTATTTCCTCGTGTGTGTGTGTGTGTGTGTATGTGTGTGTGTGTGTGTGTGTGTGTGTGTGTGTGTGTGTGTGTGTGTGTGTTACTGTGTGTGTGTGTGTGTGTGTTGTGTGTGTGTGTCAGTAACTTGATGTTGGATTTGTTCCCATGTTGATTTTCGCTGAGCTGACCGTTTAGAGTGGAAATGGTGTCTATTATATTTCGTCTTCTGGTAGGATTAGAGATCCACTCTCAGTACATGCAGCAAAATCAGTCTTAATAAGTATGGTGAATCTGCCTTTAAATTTTCCCAAGTTACTTAATGTCGTTGCTTTTTATCAGGAAAACTGAATTTCTCTCCAGTGTGTTTCAAATGGTGATTTCTTCTTCCATCCTCGCATTGTTTTGGTATTGCTCTTTTCTCAAATAATATAGCCTCAGTAAGTGGTGGTGTGAACTCGGATTTAACGTCCCTTTCCACAGTAGTGATATCAGGATGGCTGGTCACATTATACTGACACCAGCGATCCAGTTACCAGTTTAACGTCTTGGGTATGACGCGGCCAGGGAGTGAACCCACGACCTCCCGGGTCAGAAGCAACTCCTCTCCCTACTGAGCCGCCGACCCCGGTCTTGAATGTTTATATATATATATATATATATATATATATATATATATATATATATAATAATATATATTATAATATATATTTCCTTTTAATCAGATGTCGGATAGACAAGTTTTTTGCTACAATTCCTTAATGAAATGAAGATTAAAAAAATTCATATGATTTTGCATAATTCTTTCAGATCTCCAAGTTGGTAATTTTTTTGCTTATAGTTAGTTATGTTACAGTGTGAGCTTAAGCACGCTCTATAAAGAAGAGTGAGAGAGAGAGAGAGAGAGTGTGTGTGTGTGTGTGAGAGAGAGAGAGAGAGAGAGAGAGAGAGAGAGAGAGAGAGAGAGAGACACACAC
>CM065722.1:24734465-24741965 GCA_033310375.1 Conus canariensis
CTCTCTTTTTGTGTTTGTAACTGTCTGCCTGCCTCTCTGTATGTGTTTGTAACTGTCTGCCTGCATCTCTGTATGTGTTTGTAACTGTCTGCCTGCCTCTCTATATGTGTTTGTAACTGTCTGCCTGCCTGCATTTCTGTATGTGTTTGTAACTGTCTGCCTGCCTCTCTGTATGTGTTTGTAACTGTCTGCCTGCCTCTCTGTATGTGTTTGTAACTGTCTGCCTGCCTCTCTGTATGTGTTTGTAACTATCTGCCTGCCTCTCTGTATGTTTTTGTATCTATCTGCCTGCCTGCCTCTGTGAATGTCTTTGAAACTGTCTGCCTGCCTCTGTATGTGTTTGTAACTGTCTGCCTGTCTCTGTGTATGTGTTTGTAACTGTCTGCCTGCCTGCCTCTGTGAGTGTGTTTGTAACTGTCTGCCTGCCTCTCTGTGTTTGTAAATATCTGCCTGCCTCTCTGTATGTGTTTGTAACTGTCTGCCTGCCTCTCTGTATGTGTTTGTAACTGTCTGCCTGCCTCTCTGTATGTCTTTGTAACTGTCTGCCTGCCTCTCTGTATGGGTTTGTAACTGTCTGCCTGCCTGCCTCTCTGTATGTGTTTGTAACTGTCTGCCTGCCTCTCTGTATGTGTTTGTAACTGTCTGCCTGCCTCTCTGTATGTGTTTGTAACTGTCTGCCTGCCTCTCTGTATGTCTTTGTAACTGTCTGCCTGCCTGCCTCTCTGTATGTGTTTTGTAACTGTCTGCCTGCCTCTCTGTATGTGTTTGTAACTGTCTGCCTGCCTCTCTGTATGTCTTTGTAACTGTCTGCCTGCCTCTCTGTATGTCTTTGTAACTGTCTGCCTGCCTGCCTCTCTGTATGTGTTTGTAACTGTCTGCCTGCCTCTCTGTATGTCTTTGTAACTGTCTGCCTGCCTCTCTGTATGTCTTTGTAACTGTCTGCCTGCCTCTCTGTTTGTTGTTTGTAACTGTCTGCCTGCCTGCCTCTCTGTATGTGTTTGTAACTGTCTGCCTGTCCTCTGTATGTGTTTGTAACTGTCCTGCCTGCCTCTCTGTATGTGTTTGTAACTGTCTGCCTGCCTCTCTGTATGTGTTTGTAACTGTCTGCCTGCATCTCTGTGTTTGTAACTGTCTGCCTGCCTCTCTGTATGTGTTTGTAACTGTCTGCCTGCCTCTCTGTATGTGTTTGTAACTGTCTGCCTGTCTCTCTGTATGTGTTTGTAACTGTCTGCCTGTCACTCTGTATGTGCTTGTAACTGTCTGCCTGCCTGCCTGTCTGTGTTTTAACTGTGCCTGTCTCTGTATGTGTTTGTACTGTCTGCCTGCCTCTCTGTTTGTGTTTGTAACTGTCTGCCTGCTCTCTCTGTTGTGTTGTAACTGTCTGCCTGCCTCTCTGTATGTGTTTGTAACTGTCTGCCTGCCTCTCTGTATGTGTTTGTAACTGTCTGCCTGCCTCTCTGTATGTGTTTGTAACTGTCTGCCTGCCTCTCTGTTTGTGTTTGTAACTGTCTGCCTGTCCTCTGTATGTGTTTGTAACTGTCTGCCTGCCTCCTCTGTATGTGTTTGTAACTGTCTGCCTGCCTCTCTGTATGTGTTTGTAACTGTCTGCCTGCTGCTCTCTGTATGTGTTTGTAACTGTCTGCCTGCCTCTCTGTATGTGTTTGTAACTGTCTGCCTGCCTCTCTGTATGTGTTTGTAACTGTCTGCCTGCCTCTCTGTATGTGTTTGTAACTGTCTGCCTGCCTCTCTGTATGTGGTTTGTACTTCTGCCTGCCTCTGTTATGTGTTTGTAACTGTCTGTCGCTTGCCTCTCTGTATGTGTTTGTAACTGTCTGCCTGCCTCTCTGTATGTGTTTGTAACTGTCTGCCTGCCTCTCTGTACGTCTTTGTAACTGTCTGCCTGCCTCTCTGTTTGTGTTCGTTAGTGAGTTTTTTCCCCCCAGAAAAGAAATTGTCGTATTTTTAAAATAATTTTACAGCTCATTAGTTTCTTACCCATATGCCAGTGGGGAATGATGATTTTTCACTTAGATCTGATTCCAAATGAACCGTTTAGGCACCGTAACTCTCTAATGTGACGACGACAATGATTATGGGGACGACCACAATGGTGATGGTGATGATGATGATGACAATGCTAACACAGACTTTTTGTTTACTATCAGTCTTCCGTACCGTGTCTTTGACACTCCCGTGCCCTGTCTTTGACACTCCCGTGCCCTGTCTTTGACACTCCCGTGCCCTGTCTTTGACACTACTCCCACGGCACTTACTCAGACTCCCTCTGCACTGCCACATCGATACACTTCGTAGGAAACACTGCAGTGTTGCCGAGTCACTGCCGGAATTTTCAGTAATGCCAGTTCTAATCTAAGACTCGCAGAACTCCACGCATTGAGTGTGCGTGCTTGCAGCAATAGTACTCGGAGTAACAGCAGCGACTGGCAGAAACGTTTGTAACAACAGAAACAGTCGTAGTAGTTATAGATGTAGTCGCTTTTCTTGAGCGCGTACTCGTCTAGAAACTGATATAGGTCAGGCCAACATGTTATTGTTGCTGTGTTTGTCAGGTGTAGGTGTGTAGGCGAGCTTGGACATCCTTTCTTGGAGATGTTTGTTTGTGTGTTGTGTGTGCCTTGTGTTGACAGTTGTGATAGGCTCTGTTCATTAGGGGTCTTTTGAAGAACTCAGTTGGCGAGTCTGGCATGTCCCGACCAATCAAACGGCGCTCGCGTATGATTGAGGACAGTGGCTGTGCGACATTGTACTGCACTTTGTTTAACTGATCCGCTCTCCTCTCTGCTTCACTCTGCGCTTCAAGGTTCAGTAATGTAATGTAATGTAAAAGGATATTCTATAGAGCGCTTTACCTCGCAAGAGCCCAAAGCGCATATTACAGAAAAGCATGATAAAATACTAATTCTAATTCAAAGCACACACACACACACACACACACACACACACACACACACACACACACACACACACACACACACACACACACATGCTCCGCACGCCACACACACACACACACACACACACACACACACCCCACACACACACACACACACCGACACACACCACCCACCACACACACACACACCACACAAACAAAACTCACACACGCAGACAGACACACGAGCGCGTCAACACCAGCAAACACGCGCACAGTGATAAGTGGATATCGTTAATCAGTCCGAGGGAAAAGATGTGTCTTTAGGGAGGTTTTAAAAGTCTCTAAAGAGTCCATGTTACGCAGAGAAGAAGGGAGACCATTCCACAGAGCAGGTGCCTGGTCAGAGATAATGACTGAAACTGAAATGTTCATGCAAAACATTGTCAGTACAACCATGAGTTAATCTGACAATAGATTGGTTTCAGTTAGTCAGTCAGTTTATGCAAAGTGTGCTCTCATGAAGTTGATCATGAATATCTTTTCTGCTTATGTCTGTCACCACTCCAGCTATTTGTCTATTGTTGTGATCTTCACAACGTTTACTACGTTTTCATGCCCGAAGTGAATACACGAAGAAGAAAAAACAACTGAAATGTTCATGCAAAATGTGCACTCATGTAGACGATAAAAAGCATATCTTTTCCGTTTGTCTTTGATACCACTCCAGCTATTTGTCTATTGTTGTGAAGTTGTTACTACGTTTTTATGCCGAAGTGAATACACGAAAAAAAAAACCCAGCTTACCTTCCCATAAGAAAAGAAACTATGGAGTTATAAATGAGCTTACATTATAGAACAAAAAGTCCTTAGGTTGACCACTTTCTCCTTCTTCCTCTCTTTCTCCTCTCTGTTTCTCCTCCGCCCCTTCCTCCTCATCTCTTCTCGTCAACCTCCTCTTCTTATGTTTTCCCTCTCTCTCTCTCCCCATTCTCCTCTTCCCCTCTCTCCTTCTCTCCCTTTTTTTTTTCTCTCGCTCCTTCTTCCCATCTTCCCCTCCTCTTCCTCGTCTACCCTTCTCCCTCTCCTTTTTGTGTTTATTCCTCTTCCCACCCCTCCCCTCTCTTAAACCTTTCTCTTCTCTCTCCCCTCCAACCTTCTCCCTGTCTTCCTCCTCCTCCACTACTCTATAGCCTCCTCTCTCGTCTCTTTCCTCCCCCCCCCCCCCTTTTGCTACATTCTCCCCCCTCTCTTCCTCCCTTCCATCTCGCCTGCCACCCCTGTCTCATCTCCTCTTCTCCTCTCTCTCTCTCTCTCTCTCTCTCTCTCTCTCTCTCTCTCTCTCTCTCTCTCTCTCTCTCCTGTCTACCTCTCCCGTCCTCTCATGTTTCGTTCCTTCATCACGTGGGAGGTGACCATTGACAGTCTGTCATTCGCGCAAGGTCGACATACAATCAAATCGGACAAAACAAAAGAGTTCACCCGTTTAATTAACAACAAAACTTTCACTTTATTTACATAAAATTCTTTCTACTCTGATTTCACAACAACAAAAAAACACAGACATGTTTCAAATTAAACGCATTACCAGGTGCCTTATGGACTCAAAAATAAAACTTTTCTTTCAACAGTGCCACAAGAAATAATCATTTTTAGAAATGCAACTCACTGGTCCTCACAGAGCTATAGCAGTCTTCTTTCCCAGATTTGGCGTCAGCCAATCACAAAGTATTTCAATCTCCACAACCCCTTGTCGACTTGTAAAGTGAAAACTCAGACTGTGCCCGTGCCCCTCTCAACAAGAAAAAAAGAACACCCAAACAGACAGCTTGCCCCTACTCTATATGGAGAAAATCAGACAACTTGCCCCTACTCTGTATGGAGAAAGACAGACAGCTTGCCCCTACTCTGTATGGAGAAAGACAGACAGCTTGCCCCTACTCTATATGGAGAAAATCAGACAGCTTGCCCGTACTCTGTATGGAGAAAGACAGACAGCTTGCCCCTACTCTGTATGGAGAAAGACAGACAGCTTGCCCCTACTCTGTATGGAGAAAAACACACAGCTTGCCCCTACTCTATGTGGAGAAAAACAGACAGCATGCCCCTACCCTGTATGGAGAAAAACACACAGCTTGCCCCTACTCTGTATGGAGAAAAACAGACAGCATGCCCCTACTCTGTATGGAGAAAAACACACAGCTTGCCCTACTCTATATGGAGAAAAACAGACAGCATGCCCCTACTCTGTATGGAGAAAAACAGACAGCATGCCCCTACTCTGTATGGAGAAAAACAGACAGCATGCCCCTACTCTGTATGGAGAAAAACACACAGCTTGCCCCTACTCTATATGGAGAAAAACAGACAGCTTGCCCCTACTCTGTATGGAGAAAAACAGACAGCATGCCCCTACTCTGTATGGAGAAAAACACACAGCTTGCCCCTACTCTATATGGAGAAAAACAGACAGCATGCCCCTACTCTGTATGGAGAAAAACACACAGCTTGCCCCTACTCTATATGGAGAAAAACAGACAGCTTGCCCCCTACTCTATATGGAGAAAAACAGACACCTTAGCCCCTACTCTATACGGAGAAAAACAGACAGCTTGCCCCTACTCTATATGGAGAAAGACAGACAGCTTGCCCCTACTCTATATGGAGAAAAACAGACAGCTTGCCCCTACTCTGTATGGAGAAAAACAGACAGCTTGCCCTACTCTATATGGAGAAAAACAGACAGCTTGCCCCTACTCTATATGGAGAAAGACAGACAGCTTGCCCTACTCTATAGCTTGCCCCTACTCTATATGGAGAAAAACAGACAGCTTGCCCCTACTTTGTATGGAGAAAAACAGACAGCTTGCCCCTACTCTATATGGAGAAAAACAGACAGCTTGCCCTTACTCTGTATGGAGAAAAACAGACAGCTTGCCCCTACTCTATATGGAGAAAAACAGACAACTTGCCCCTACTCTACATGGAGAAAAACAGACAGCTTGCCCCTACTCTATATGGAGAAAACATCCATGGAAGTTTGCCGAGCTTAACATAGTCCAGTCATGGCCTGTAGTTTACATTTACTTCAGACATCTCTTGTGTCATTAAAAAAAAGCAATGAGGCATGCTCTTAGACATTGTCGACCAGTTTATCCTCTCATTCAACTGCCTATCCTACAGGTGACAAACCAAAATCACCCTAACGACTACTGGATTTAAACAGGTCACTCAGCTTGGAATAGCACTTACTTGGAGCTTTCGACAGACCTCCGTCCGTCTTCTTCAGCGGTGGTGTTGCTACAGGGTGAACTGGAGTTCAGTGCACACGACCACGGGTCGAACCCTGGTCATGTGAGTGAACAATGAGGGTGTTGTACACCGATGGCAAGGTGTGTCTGCCCCGGTTCCGGTTGAGTGTGGGGTTGTTGGCGGCAATATGTATAGCCTCCTTCACCCCACGCTGAAACCATCTATTGTCACGGTCGAGAACGATGATGTTGTCATAATCGAACTGATGTTGCTGGGCGTGTAGGTGGGCGCCTACTGGTGATGATTCCCTTTTGTGTTCTGTCAAGCGTTTTCGAAGGTTTCTTTCAGTTTCCCCGACATAGTTCTCTTCACAGTCATGACAGTCTATTTGGTAGATCACTCCAGACTTGTCCAGTTTGTCAGTTTTGTGCTTGGGGGCGACCAGCTGGCTGCGGATGGTGTTCATAGGTTTGGGATGTATGGAGACGCTGGTTTTCCTGATCTTCCTGCTCAAGGCTTCAGTCACACCGCGGACATAGGGGATGGTGACATGTCCTTTACGCCTGGTTTGGTCTTGTTTGGTGGCAGGATGTGGTGTGATCTTCTTGCTAGCCGCATCCTACCACCAAATAATCACCCTGTCATATCTATTTACAACACGTGCGACATGCCTGCACGCTGCACAATTTCCGTGACTAGGTGAGCCAAGGCACAAGGCTTTACAAACCTTCCTTCTTTTTTTCTCTCGAAAGCTTGCACAAGCGATCTATGCTTTCCATCGACATACTCTTGTCACAAATAAACACACATGGAACCACCAGGACCTTGGACACAGTTCTTGACACTTTCATTTTCTCTCTCTCCCACATTCTCCAAACTCTGGCCGCTCCTCCTCCTCCTCTCCTTCAACTCCTCTTTCTCCTCCTTTTACCGCTCCCTGCACGTCTTGTCTCTCCCTTTCTGCCCTCCACCTTTTTGCTCTCCGTCCTCCCTCCCTCTCCTCTCTCCGACTCCCGCCTTTCTCCTGCTCTATCTCTGATCTATCCTCCTCCTCTTCTTTCGCTTCTTCCCCTCCTCTCTTTCCTACTCCGTCCTCTCTTTCTCTCGTCTCATCCCCTTCCTCCTCTTCTGTCTTCTTCTTCTTCTTCCGTCTGTTTCCCTCTTCCATGCATTCTTATTCCTCCAGTTACTTCTCCTCGTGGTCATTCTCAGCCTCTTCATGCCTTTTTCCACTTTTTAGTTCTCTGTCAGTCACTGCTTCTACTGCTGGTTCTGATATAATCCGCAGTGGTCGTCTGAGCCACAAACAGCATGAATTGAGTGGATTGATTGCTGTTTCCCCATTCTTCCTCACT
>CM065722.1:24754465-24756965 GCA_033310375.1 Conus canariensis
TCTGTTGGTCTGTGTGTGTCCTGTTATTTCTCTGATCTTGAGACTTTCTTTTGCAGAATCCATCGCCTCTTGAACTTTCCATTTTCTGCCTGTCTTCAGCTGGGGCTTGATTGCTTCTACCACCTTGTCTCCTGAGTCCTCCAGCATGCTTTGAAGTCTGATCTTCCCTGCTTTGTATTCCTCCAGGATGGATTTCAGTGGTAGTTTCAGCTTTGCTTGGCGACAGTACAGCGCTATGTCAGTCAGACAGGGTGGGACACCAAGCCATTTCCTTGTGAACTTGTTGATTTTGGCTTCCATTGCCTCCACTATGCTGGTGCAGATGTCGTATATCATCAGAGGCCACAGGAGCTTTGGTATCAGCATGAACTGCAGACACCAGACCTTGTACTTGCCAGGGAGCCCACACTGGTCAATGGTCTCCAAGCCTTCCTCCGCCATCTGCTTGGTTTCTTTTGCTCTTTGTGTGTCTTTCAGCGTATCATCATACCATCTTCCAAGGCTCTTGACTGGTTCTTCTGTGACTGTTGGAATGGCCTGGTTGGCAACACTGAAGACCACAGATCCGGCCACTTTTCCTTTCCTCAGTGAGAGACTCCGTGATTTCTTTGGCTTGAACTTCATTCTGGATGAGGCAACTATGTCGTCCAGCCTCTCCAGCACATGACGTGTCTCGTCTTCTCTGGATGAAATCACTGTAGTGTCATCCATGAAGGCCTTGAGAGGAGGCATCTTGTATCCATCGCCAAGGTCTGTTTGTCTCGCGTTGTTTGTTGCTGCTTTCAAGATGAGTTCCATTGCCAGCACGAACAGTATTGGGGAAATTGCACAGCCCATTGCAATACCCACTTCCAAGTTGATCCAGTCAGTTGTGTACTCCTTGGTAGAGAACCGCATTGAGAAGCCATTGAAGTACTTCTTGAGCATGTCGCGGATGTTCTTTGGCACATGGTACATCTCAAGAGCCAACTGTATCATCTCATGGGGCACAGATCCATATGCGTTTGCCAGATCAAGCCACACTACGTCCAGGTCTCTCTTTTCTGTTTTTGCTTTTTGGATTGCGTCCCAGATCATTGTGGCGTGTTCTACACAGCCAGCCACGCCTGGGATGCCACCTTTCTGGACTGACACATCCAAGTACTTGTTTTCCATCAGGTACTTGGTCAGCCTTGCTGCCATGACAGAGAAGAAGATTTTTCCTTCGACGTTCAGTAGTGATATTGGCCTGAACTGGCTGATGTCACTTGAATTTTGCTCTTTGGGGATGTACACACCATCTGCTGTCATCCACTGGCCGCTGATCTTCTGGTTTCTCCAAGCCGATCGCAGCAGCCTGTGGAGCCACTCCAGCACCTTGGGACATTTCTTGTAAAGCTGGTAAGGTATTCCGTTTGGCCCTGGTGATGATTTGGCTCTGGCTTTGTCGACCACCTTCTTGATTTCCGCCAACGTTGGAGGCTTGCCATTGAACTGTTCCTCAGGGTTGGTTGGCCACACCAGACCTTGAATGTCGAGTGGTGCTTTGCTCTGTGGGTCAGAGTATGTTTTCCTCAGATGCTGCTCAAGAACTCCTTTGTCCACACTTAGGGTCCCAGATTTTGGCTGCTCAAACAGTGTTCTGGCAAACTGGAAGGGGTCTCTGAAGAAGCGCTCTTGTGTCTTCTTCTTTTTGCTCTTCCTCTTCCTCGCAGATTCCGCTTTGCTGAGGGCGCTGTGTTTTTCTTTCAGGTCTTTCCACAGTTTTTCCAAGCCTTGTTTTTCAGCTGGCAGTGCGGTCTTCATTTGCATCTTGAGGTTTTTCTTTTGGACCCTGATCTTGTCCATCTTTTCTTGGCGTCTGGATTTCTTTGGAGGTGTTTTCTCTTTGGGTAGTTTTGCTCCATAGGCGTCTCTACATGTGGCATACACAATGTCCCCATATGTGGCTAGTTTGTGTTCCAGGGTGCTTTTCCCTATCAGTGCATCGAGTCTTTGGACGATTTTTGCATCCAGTTTCTCCCAATCTTCAGTTTCGTTTGCTCGTGGCAGGTTGAGTTTCAGGCGCCTGGCATCGAGGGCCTGTGCAAATTCCTCATCCGAACCAACAGCGTGGATGTCCTTGGCACTGTGGTTTAAATCCTGGCCTTGGTCTTCCGACGTCTTATCTGCTGATGCAGTGCGCTGCTGCTCATTCAGATGAGTCTTCACACATCCCATCTTTGTTCTGTGGATCTTCATGCCACGGGTGGTAGCGAAACGCTTTCCACAGACACATGGATATTCCATTTGGTCCATGTTCATAGTCCGTTTGGGATTTGCAGTCATGATTGGTTGAGCACCGATGGATTCATCATTCTCTCCCCCTTTCGGTGAATCCTGGGAGCATCTTTTCCTTTTATTCTTAGTAGCCACATGTTTAAGGCAAAGTGGGGAGCCAGCCCACAGAGCCCTGGTTCTGGTCTTTCCCAGTGTCCTCCGGTCTTTCCCGGACGTCCTCCGGCCTATTCCCGGAAGTCAA
>CM065722.1:24761965-24764465 GCA_033310375.1 Conus canariensis
AAGTACATAATTGTAATGTCCCCCAAAGAACACAATTACAACGCTCCCACCTGACACGCTATTTTGGGCCGCAGTCTCTCGCACAGTCCCCGTGGAAGCCAGGGAACAAAGAGACCAGAGGTAAACAGGAAACCAAGGGGTCCTTTCCGTGCCAGATCTGTCAGTGACTATCAGGGGGTCCTTTCCGTGCCAGATCTGTCAGTGACTATCAGGGGGTCCTTTCCGTGCCAGATCTGTCAGTGACTATCAGGGGGTGCCAGATCTGTCAGTGGCTATCAGGGGGTGCCAGATCTGTCAGTGGCTATCAGGGGGTGCCAGATCTGTCAGTGACTATCAGGGGGTCCTTTCCGTGCCAGATCTGTCAGTGGCTATCAGGGGGTGCCAGATCTGTCAGTGACTATCAGGGGGTGTCAGATCTGTCAGTGACTATCAGGGGGTCCTTTCCGTGCCAGATCTGTCAGTGACTATCAGGGGGTCCTTTCCGTGCCAGATCTGTCAGTGACTATCAGGGGGTCCTTTCCGTGCCAGATCTGTCAGTGACTATCAGGGGGTCCTTTCCGTGCCAGATCTGTCAGTGACTATCAGGGGGTGCCAGATCTGTCAGTGACTATCAGGGGGTCCTTTCCGTGCCAGATCTGTCAGTGGCTATCAGGGGGTGCCAGATCTGTCAGTGACTATCAGGGGGTGCCAGATCTGTCAGTGACTATCAGGGGGTGCCAGATCTGTCAGTGACTATCAGGGGGTGTCAGATCTGTCAGTGACTATCAGGGGGTGTCAGATCTGTCAGTGACTATCAGGGGGTGTCAGATCTGTCAGTGACTATCAGGGGGTGTCAGATGTCAGTGACTATCAGGGGGTCCTTTTGGTGCCAGATCTGTCAGTGACAGAGGCCATCTGCCACAGATGCCATCAGCAGAAACACCGATTACTTCAGTGGCAGCTGCAGTGGCCAGACTGTGTGACAGGACCTGGAGCAGCAGTGCTAGCTGCAGCAGTAGCAGCCGTGTATTAGGGGGAGCAGCTGCACTTGCAACAATAGTGACGATGACATTAGCTTTGGTAATAGCACTGATGTTTTAGTTATCAGAACTTGTCGCCGTAGCAGCTGTAGTAGTAGTAGTATAGTAGTAGTAGTAGTAGTAGTAGTAGTAGTAGTAGTAGTAGTAGTAGTAGTGGTGGTGGTGGTGGTGGTGGTGGTGGTAATAACAGCAGCAGAAGTATCAGTAGTAATAGTAGCAGCAGCAGAGCAGCAGCAGTAATAGTAGCAGCAGTAGTAGTATCTGTTGCAGCAGCGGTAGTAGAACAGCACTAGAAGTAGTAGGAGCAATCACAGTGTTAGCAGGAGTGGCAGGTAGCAACAGCAGCATCAGCAGGAGTACGACTAGCAGGAGTTGCAGCAGCGGTAGTAGTAACTGTAGCAGCACAGGAACAAACAGTAGCATTAGCAGCAGTGGTAGCAGTATGAGGAAAACAACAACAGAGGTAGCGCCAGGAACAAACAGTAGCATTAGCAGCAGTGGTAGCAGTATGAGGAAAACAACAACAGAGGTAGCACCAGGAACAAACAGTAGCATTAGCAGCAGTGGTAGCAGTATGAGGAAAACAACAACAGAGGTAGCACCAGGAATAAACAGTAGCATTAGCAGCAGTGGTAGCAGTATGAGGAAAACAACAACAGAGGTAGCACCAGAAACAAACGGTAGTATTAGCAGCAGTGGTAGCAGTATAAGGAAGACAACAATGGAAGAAGTAGCACCAGGAATAAACAGTAGTATTAGCAGCAGCAGTAGTAGCAGTATGAGGAAAACAACAACAGAAGTAGCACCAGGAATAAACAGTAGTATTAGCAGCAGCAGTGGTAGCAGTATGAGGAAAACAACAACAGAAGTAGCACCAGGAATAAACAGTAGTAGTAGCAGCAGCAGTGGTAGCAGTATGAGGAAAACAACAATGGAAGAAGTAGCACCAGGAATAAACAGTAGTAGTAGCAGCAGTGCTAGCAGCTATAGCCGCGGCGGCGGTAACAGTGAAAGTAATAGTAGCATTGCGCAGGAACAGCAGCGGCGGCAGCAGAAAAACAGTTATAGTAATGACAATAACAATGCTAGTTATAGTAATGACAATAACAATGCTAGTTATAGTAATGACAATAACAATGCTAGTTATAGTAATGACAATAACAATGCTAGTTATAGTAATGACAATAACAATGCTAGTTATAGTAATGACAATAACAATGCTAGTTATAGTAATGACAATAACAATGCTAGTTATAGTAATGACAATAACAATGCGAGTTATAGTAATGACAATAACAATGCTAGTTATAGTAATGACAATAACAATGCTAGTTATAGTAATGACAATAACAATGCGAGTTATAGTAATGACAATAACAATGCTAGTTATAGTAATGACAATAACAATGCTAGTTATAGTAATGACAATAACAATGCTAGTTATAGTAATGACAATAACAATGCTAGTTATAGTAATGACA
>CM065722.1:24774465-24779465 GCA_033310375.1 Conus canariensis
TTTCGTGGTCTGCCCTATGGTATAAGCACATGATCACCGAATACATTATGAAAACAAACATGATACCACAGCCGAATACAAAACGATAGCAGAAATGACACGACAGTCGACTGCGTCACATATGCAAAGATGACATGATAGGTGACAGTGTTACGAAAGCAAAGATTTCATTACAGCCGAGTACGAGATAAGATAAGATAATGTTGCTTATAGCCCAGCCGATCGCAAAGGGCCACATCAGGGCTGTCACCATATTAAAACAGCCGAGTACAATATGAAAACAAAGATGGCATGATAGCTCTCTATACGTTACAAAAGCAAACGATGGCATGATAGCCAAGCCAAATACTATACGAAAGCAAAGATGGTATGATAGCTGTCTATACATTACAAACACAAAAGACAGCATGACAGTCCAACACATTACGAAAGCAAAGACGAAAGGGGAAGCAACCACGGCATAACAGTCAAGTCATGCGACTAAAGCAGTGTCACCACAATACTGATGAAGTTGACAACGGGATGACCTATGACAGCACCAGTAACTTGACTAACTGCTGATGGTGTCAAACGAAGCACATGAAACAACTTGAGAAAAGCGAATTGTGACCTAAACCGTTTTTGGCGTCATATACTTTACCATGTCAGACCATAGCATTCAACGGCAGTTAGCCAGCTCTGTCAGGCCGAATTTTTTCCGTGGCCAATGCAGTCATAAGACAGTCACGTGATGTCACCCCACTTCCGGCCCCGGAAGAAGCCAGTGTCAACTTCCTATAAGTCATTCATCTTCGGCCTGCCGTCAAAGCAAGATAAGTCTTGTGCTCTGTCTCGCCTATACTTGCCTTTGTGTTAACTTTGCTGTGTTTTGTTCTATACTTGATTCAGTTGTGGCTTGCAAATGTGAGGCTCTTGGTGGGAGCGTATTTATCAAAAGATTTGTCTCTTTTACCGGCACTCTCGGGAGCGTATTTATTAAAAGATTTGTCTCTTTTACCGGCACTCCCGCGACTTTGTTACTCGCGATCGTCGGCACCGCTCGCCGGTCGTGTTCCCCCACCATATTGCCGAGCCTCGGGTTCAGCACGCATTTTGTGCTGGTTCCGGCTTGCACTAGACCCTGAGTATTTTTGCCGTGTGAGGCTCTTGGTGGGAGCGTATTTATTAAAAGATTTGTCTCTTTTACCGGCACTCTCGGGAGCGTATTTATTAAAGATTTGTCTCTTTTACCGGCACTCTCGCGACTTTGTTACTCGCGATCGTCGGCACCGCTCGCCGGTCGTGTTCCCCCACCATATTGCCGAGCCTCGGGTTCAGCACGCATTTTGTGCTGGTTCCGCTTATTAAGGTTTAGGGCTCAATAACTATCACACCTGTACTCTTTACCCTTCACAGGTAGAACGTGTTCGAGTAAGGGTGTGTGACACTGATCTGCTTATTAAGATTTAGTGCCCAAGAACTATCACACCTATACACAGTGATACTCCACGTGTAGAGATTGCTATTAATAGCCATACCAGTCACACGACCGGTGGCGTGTACGGGTAGTTCGAGTTTTCAGTCGATCTCTCGAGCACTTTGCACGACACCACACGGACGATCGAGATTAATTGATTTTCTCGATCGGCCACCTTGTCTCCTCTTTGCGGTCGTGTGTTCCGGGTTTGCTCTATCCACCTGTGCCCAACATGGTGAAGGACACCGCCGGGTCGAGCCACTCCACTGCTCGGAGTTCGCTCAATTTCCCGGAGAACCCGCGGGTCGATTCCATCTCGGAGCAATCCGTTCGCACTGATGAACGTACGGTTCGGGTAGACAGAGACGACTTCTCCGCGGAAGGGACGCGTGATCTTCCTCGTCTACCAAACCGACGGACGCACGACCGCGGCGTCCCAAGGCTGATAGGCAAGCGGCCACCATTTCAAAATGCCTTTCATTTGATCTGCCTGCTAGTCTAAGGGCAAAGCTCCCCTCAAGGTGCTGCCCAGAAAGTCTAATGGCAAGGCTCCCCTCAAGGGGCCCGGCCGAGCAAAGACTAGCCAACGGAATTCGCCCTCCCCCACCCCTTCTCCATCGGCCAGCTTGCCCTCTAGCCTACGGACTCGCTCGGAGACTTCTAACTATCATGCTGAGTCACGCGAATCTCGGCCCCCGGGGCACCTTGCCGAGCCGCGGACCAGCACGGGTGACGGATCTGGGATGGAATCACCATCCGTCACTCGCCTTGATGAGTCACGTATCTCTTTTTCCCCCCAAATTGATACGTGCACTCATAGCGCTCGGCCCCACCGGGCACAGGTGCAGCCAACACCTGAGCTCGAGGAGCGCTTCGACTCCGGAAGCAGCCTTATGGTCACCCCGACGCACGACCTCGGTGGTGTCCATAATCCTGGGCGTGCGGGCACGCCGCGCCATGGGCCCGGCCGTGCCCATGCACAAGGACGGTCGACCTACCCCGATCGAACGTCACCTTCTTCCCTAGGGGTATTGGACGTTGGGGAACCGACCTTTCGGATCCCCATTTGGGCAACGTCCGCGGTCCCGCTCCTCCGGGGGGAGGATCTACCAGCGGGACCAAGGGTAACCTGACATATTCCTCCAGGGGGAGGAACACGGGACCGCATCCTGACCAATCCGCACTTTCGCGGGTTGGGGGCTCGACTTCCGCATCCTCCTCCATACCATTATGGCCCTCCCAGGCCCATTCCAAGGACGTGTATGGTGCAGTGCACGGACCTGGACGGGGACGACAGGCCACGGCCTCTCAAGCCCCCCCCCAACAGTGATTCAGGTTACCCGGGTCCCCGGGGACTTTCTGCCTACAAGAAGAAGAGGGTCTCGTGGCTACGACTCGGCGGATGTCTGACCTACGCATTCGCCCAACGCGCTGGTCAGACCTTGAGTGCGGCCTACCTACCATGGTTTTTCCCCAGGGCCGCCACAGCCCGTTTACCTCCCCGGGGACCGGTGGCTCTATGCCCCCGAGAGAGACCAGTGGCTTAACGCCAACACCCAGCACGACCAGCTACATGGTCGAATGTGGCACCCGGCCTCACTTACCTGGGTCGACCTTGGTCTCCCTCCTCGGGCGCTGTCCTATCGGCAGGACGATGTCCCGGCCGCCGATTATAGGGCCACCGGGGACACACTACAGGCACCCCTCGACTTACCTCCTGAAGACGGGTGCTATGAACCCTCTCAGGACCAGTACCTCCCTGAGGCGGACGATGACGAGGAGCTAGCCCCCACCTCATTGTACGATGTCCGCACGATAGAACGGTGGCGACCAGACCTCGTTAGGAGGGAGGCCGCACCCGCTGACGAATTTCTCTCCCCTCCCCCGGCCCAGAGATCTAGACCAATCTACCCAAGAACCCCTCAGTCGCCTCCTTGTTTACGGACAATCCCGTGACCAGGGAGATGGGCATTTCCCAGTCGGACCGTCGGTTGATCCCCCACCTGCCCCCCCCTACTTCCGGCGCCATCTCCTTTAAGAACCTAAAGGAATGGGTCCGAGTAGCCAGGATGGGCATCCTCCACACCACGGCGGGACACACCTACTTGGACATGCCCCTTCAGCGAGCGGAGGCTCTATGGCCGGAGGACGATGGTGCCATCCCAGTACCGGGGGACCCGGGCTCTGAGGCGCACCAAGAGCCTGACCCTCGCTTGTTCAGCGATCCTTTCATGCGACACCTAGTTAACAGGATTTCGCATCACCTTTCGGCTGCGGCGGACAGCGCAGCCAGAAGCCACTTCAACTGCTTGTTGGTCGCGAGAGAGGCCGTGCTGGCGCGGACCTCTCTCTCCCCGACGCTTAAGGCAGCCCTGCGATGCATCCCGGGCCAGGTCCAGTCGCTCTTTGGCGACTACTCGGCTGACGTCATAGCACAAGCAGTTGAGGAACGCAAGCAGGCTGTGTCCTTTGCGCCCAGGCCACCGCCACGCCCTGCTAGACCCCCACTTCGTTCCTTCCCCAGGCACAGACCCTATCCCAGACAATCGCCTTCCCGCACCGCACGGCCCGCCAAGCGACCTAATCTTCTCCCAAGGCCTAAGCCAAAACCCCATCAGCAAAATTTTCGGTTAGGCCAACAGTCACGCTCCCGGAGCTGACTAGGGAGACAGCCCGAGGGGGACTTAGATCAGGTAGCACCCCCCTCGCCCTATCCCCCACCCACCAGCCCAGACCCTCGCCCCCCCTGGCGGGCAGCCTCTCCCGGCATGCCCACCAGTGGAGACGCATACGCCTCACCCCTGGATAGTGGCGGTGCTACAGGAAGGGTTTCGCCTTCCTTGGGCCCACGAGCGTCCCCCCCCTCATGCTATCTCCCCCTCCCTCCCCCAACGAACCCTCCCCCGCCAAAGCAGAAGCTCTTCGCACGGAAGTCCAAGACCTCCTCAAAAGAGGGGCCATCTCGGAGATTTCCCACCCAAACCCCGGCTTCTACTCTTTGTGATCCCAAAAGCCTCGGGAGGATGGAGGCCCATTCTAGATCTTTCGCCCCTCAACAAGTTCCTCAGGCCCACCAAGTTCAAGATGGAGACCCCCACCCAGATCCGAGACTCCATCCATCATCGCGACTGGGCCACATCCGTAGACCTGAAGGACGCCTATTTTTCAGATCCTGATTCACCCGGCCCACAGACGATTCCTACGGTTCGTCTGGCAGACCCCGGAGAGGCCTGCACGCATAGTGGACCTCATCTCCTGCCTGTCACAGGCACCCCACACCTCGGCCAGAACCCTGTCCTCCCTCCTAGGAATGATGGAGTCCCTGTCTCCCCTCATTCCCCTGCGGCGGGTCCCCAAACGCCAACTTCAGAGGGAGTTCCGCCGACGTTTGTCACAGACCTCCGACCGCTGGGACCAGGTCATTCCCCTCGGACACTGGTTCATTTCGGCGACGGAGGAGCGGCTCACTCCAGCCACTCTCTCCACCGGGGTCCCCATCTCCCTCCCAACCCAACCCAACCACTGGAACTTTATACAGACGCCT
>CM065722.1:24784465-24796965 GCA_033310375.1 Conus canariensis
CCTGTAGTTAGGCGTTATGCAGTAGACTGTCGCTCTCTCTGAGTCCTGTAGTTGGGCGTTATGCACTAGACTGTCGCTCTCTAGGAGTCCTGTAGTTAGGCGTTATGCAGTAGACTGTCGCTCTCTCTGAGTCCTGTAGTTAGGCGTTATGCACTAGACTGTCGCTCTCTATGAGTCCTGTAGTTGGGCGTTATGCAGTAGACTGTCGCTCTCTCTGAGTCCTGTAGTTGGGCGTTATGCACTAGACTGTCGCTCTCTAGGAGTCCTGTAGTTAGGCGTTATGCAGTAGACTGTCGCTCTCTAGGAGTCCTGTAGTTGGGCGTTATGCACTAGACTGTCGCTCTCTAGGAGTCCTGTAGTTGGGCGTTATGCAGTAGACTGTCGCTCTCTAGGAGTCCTGTAGTTAGGCGTTATGCACTAGACTGTCGCTCTCTAGGAGTCCTGTAGTTGGGCGTTATGCACTAGACTGTCGCTCTCTAGGAGTCCTGTAGTTGGGCGTTATGCACTAGACTGTCGCTCTCTAGGAGTCCTGTAGTTAGGCGTTATGCACTAGACTGTCGCTCTCTAGGAGTCCTGTAGTTGGGCGTTATGCACTAGACTGTCGCTCTCTAGGAGTCCTGTAGTTAGGCGTTATGCAGTAGACTGTCGCTCTCTAGGAGTCCTGTAGTTGGGCGTTATGCACTAGACTGTCGCTCTCTAGGAGTCCTGTAGTTAGGCGTTATGCAGTAGACTGTCGCTCTCTAGGAGTCCTGTAGTTGGGCGTTATGCACTAGACTGTCGCTCTCTAGGAGCCTGTAGTTAGGCGTTATGAAGTAGACTGTCGCTGTCTAGGGGTCCTGTAGTTAGGCGTTATGAAGTAGACTGTCGCTCTCCAGGAGTCCTGTAGTTAGGCGTTATGCAGTAGACTGTCGCTCTCTCTGAGTCCTGTAGTTGGGCGTTATGCACTAGACTGTCGCTCTCTAGGAGTCCTGTAGTTAGGCGTTATGCAGTAGACTGTCGCTCTCTCTGAGTCCTGTAGTTAGGCGTTATGCACTAGACTGTCGCTCTCTAGGAGTCCTGTAGTTAGGCGTTATGCAGTAGACTGTCGCTCTCTGGGAGTCCTGTAGTTAGGCGTTATGCAGTAGACTGTCGCTCTCTAGGAGTCCTGTAGTTAGGCGTTATGCACTAGACTGTCGCTCTCTAGGAGTCCTGTAGTTGGGCGTTATGCACTAGACTGTCGCTCTCTAGGAGTCCTGTAGTTAGGCGTTATGCACTAGACTGTCGCTCTCTCTGAGTCCTGTAGTTGGGCGTTATGCACTAGACTGTCGCTCTCTAGGAGTCCTGTAGTTAGGCGTTATGCAGTAGACTGTCGCTCTCTAGGAGTCCTGTAGTTGGGCGTTATGCACTAGACTGTCGCTCTCTCTGAGTCCTGTAGTTGGGCGTTATGCACTAGACTGTCGCTCTCTCTGAATCCTGCAGTTAGGCGTTATGAAGTAGACTGTCGCTCTCTAGGAGTCCTGTAGTTAGGCGTTATGCAGTAGACTGTCGCTCTCTCTGAATCCTGCAGTTAGGCGTTATGAAGTAGACTGTCGCTCTCTAGGAGTCCTGTAGTTGGGCGTTATGCAGTAGACTGTCGCTCTCTAGGAGTCCTGTAGTTAGGCGTTATGAAGTAGACTGTCGCTCTCTAGGAGTCCTGTAGTTAGGCGTTATGCACTAGACTGTCGCTCTCTCTGAGTCCTGTAGTTGGGCGTTATGCACTAGACTGTCGCTCTCTAGGAGTCCTGTAGTTAGGCGTTATGCACTAGACTGTCGCTCTCTCTGAGTCCTGTAGTTAGGCGTTATGCACTAGACTGTCGCTCTCTAGGAGTCCTGTAGTTAGGCGTTATGAAGTAGACTGTTGCTCTCTAGGAGTCCTGTAGTTAGGCGTTGTGAAGTAGACTGTCGCTCTCTAGGAGTCCTGTAGTTAGGCGTTATGAAGTAGACTGTCGCTGTCTAGGGGTCCTGTAGTTAGGCGTTATGAAGTAGACTGTCGCTCTCTAGGAGTCCTGTAGTTAGGCGTTATGCAGTAGACTGTCGCTCTCTAGGAGTCCTGTAGTTAGGCGTTATGCACTAGACTGTCACTCTCTCTGAGTCCTGTAGTTAGGCGTTATGCACTAGACTGTCGCTCTCTAGGAGTCCTGTAGTTAGGCGTTATGCACTAGACTGTCGCTCTCCAGGAGTCCTGTAGTTAGGCGTTATGCAGTAGACTGTCGCTGTCTCTGAGTCCTGTAGTTAGGCGTTATGAAGTAGACTGTCGCTCTCTAGGAGTCCTGTAGTTAGGCGTTATGCACTAGACTGTCGCTCTCTAGGAGTCCTGTAGTTGGGCGTTATGCACTAGACTGTCGCTCTCTAGGAGTCCTGTAGTTGGGCGTTATGCAGTAGACTGTCGCTCTCTAGGAGTCCTGCAGTTAGGTGTTATGCAGTAGACTGTCGCTCTCTGGGAGTCCTGTAGTTAGGCGTTATGAAGCAGACTGTCGCTCTCTAGGAGTCGCACAGTAGGCTGTAGTGCAGTAACCATCCGTTTGTAAGAGTCGTGCAGAAGGATTTTGTGCAGTAGGCTTTTTGTAGGAGTCATGCATCAGGGCGTTTGCAGTCGCCTGTCGCGTTGCAGGAGTCATGGAATATGGCGTTTCCAGTAGGCTGTCTCTCTAAGAGTCATGCATTAGAGCGTTCGCAGTTGGCTGTCTCTTTGTAGGAGTCATGCATTAGAGCGTTCGCAGTTGGCTGTCTCTTTATAGGAGCCATGCAGTAGGGCTTTTTCAGTAGGCTATCATTCTGTAGGAGTCATGCAGTAAGGTGTTTGCATAGGCTGTTACTCTGTAGGAGTCATGCAGTAGGTGTAGTACAGTGGGCTGTCTCTTTGTAGTCATGCAGTAGGTGTAGTACAGTAGGCTGTCTCTTTGTAGAATTATGCATTAGGTGTAGTACAGTGGGCTGTCTCTTTGTAGAGTCATGCATTAGGTGTAGTACAGTGGGCTGTCTCTTTGTAGAGTCATGCAGTAGGTGTAGTACAGTGGGCTGTCTCTTTGTAGAGTCATGCATTAGGGGTAGTACAGTAGGCTGTCTCTTTGTAGTCATGCATTAGGTGTAGTACAGTGGGCTGTCTCTTTGTAGTCATGCAGTAGGTGTAGTACAGTGGGCTGTCTCTTTGTAGTCATGCAGTAGGTGTAGTACAGTAGGCTGTCTCTTTGTAGTCATGCAGTAGGTGTAGTACAGTAGGCTGTCTCTTCGTAGTCATGCAGTAGGTGTAGTACAGTAGGCTGTCTCTTTTTAGGAGTCACACAGTAAAGCGTTTGCAGTAGGCTGTCGCTGTAGAAGTCGCCCAATAGGACGTCGTGCAATACGCTGTCGTTCGGCTAGAATTCTGCTTGTAGGGCATCGCGCAGGTTGTCGATCTCTAGCAGAGCATAGGAGGGCGTTGCGCAGCCTAGCCTAGGCTGTAATTCTTTAAGGTCATGCAGAAGAACGTCGTGCAATAGGCTGTAACCGGTAGGGATCGTGCAGTAGGGTATTACAGCAGTAGACTGTAACTTTGTGCAATAGGGTGTTCCGCAGTGGAGTTGTTAACTCTGTAGGAATCATGCAGTAGGGCGTTGCGCATTAGACTGTAACTCTGTAGAATCGTGCAGTAGGGCGTTGCGCAGTAGACTGTAACTCTGTAGAATCGTGCAGTAGGGCGTTGCGCAGTAGACTGTAACTTTGTGCAGTAGGGCGTTGCGCAGTAGACTGTAACTCTGTAGAATCGTGCAGTAGGGCGTTGCGCAGTAGACTGTAACTTTGTGCAGTAGGGCGTTGTGCAGTAGACTGTAACTCTGTAGAATCGTGCAGTAGAGCGTTGCGCAGTAGACTGTAACTCTGTAGAATCGTGCAGTAGGGCGTTGCGCAGTAGACTGTAACTCTGTAGAATCATGCAGTAGGGCGTTGCGCAGTAGGCTGTAACTCTGTAGAATCGTGCAGTAGGGCGTTCCGCAGTAGACTGTAACTCTGTAGAATCATGCAGTAGGGCGTTGTGCAGTAGACTGTAACTCTGTAGAATCATGCAGTAGGGCGTTGCGCAGTAGACTGTAACTCTGTAGAATCATGCAGTAGGGCGTTCCGCAGTAGACTGTAACTCTGTAGAATCATGCAGTAGGGCGTTGCGCAGTAGACTGTAACTCTGTAGAATCGTGCAGTAGGGCGTTGCGCAGTAGACTGTAACTCATGCAGTAGAGCGTGATGCAGTAGGCTGTAACTCTGTAGGAATTGCAGTAGAGCGTCATGCAGTAGACTGCGACTTTGCAGGAATTGTGCAGTAGAGCGTGATGCAGTAGACTGTAACTGTAGGAATCATGCAGTAGAGCGTCATGCAGTAGACTGTAACTGTAGGAATCATGCAGTAGAGCGTCATGCAGTAGACTGCGACTTTGCAGGAATTGTGCAGTAGAGCGTGATGCAGTAGACTGTAACTGTAGGAATTGTGCAGTAGAGCGTCATGCAGTAGACTGTAACTGTAGCAATCATGCAGTAGAGCGTCATGCAGTAGACTGTAACTGTAGCAAATATGCAGTGGAGCGTGATGCAGTAGACTGTAACTGTAGCAATCATGCAGTAGAGCTTGATGCAGTAGACTGTAACTGTAGCAATTATGCAGTAGAGCGTGATGCAGTAGACTGTAACTGTAGGAATCATGCAGTAGAGCGTGATGCGTAGACTGTGACTGTAGGAATTGTGCAGTAGAGCGTGATGCGGTAGACTGTGACTGTAGGAATTGTGCAGTAGAGCGTCATGCAGTAGACTGTGACTGTAGGAATTGTGCAGTAGAGCGTCATGCAGTAGACTGTAACTGTAGGAATCATGCAGTAGAGCGTGATGCAGTAGACTGTAACTGTAGCAATCATGCAGTAGAGCGTGATGCATTAGGCTGTAACTGTAGGAATCCTGCAATACAGCGTCATGCAGTAGGCGTGACTTTGCAGGAATTGTGCAGTAGAGCGTGATGCAGGAGACTGTAACTGTAGGAATCATGCAGTAGAGCGTCATGCAGTAGGCTGTAACTCTGTAGGAATTGTGCAGCAGGGCGTTACACAGTAGACTGTAACTCTGTAGGAATCATGCTGTAGGGCATTACGCAGTAGGCTATAACTCTGTAGGAATCATGCAGTAGGGTGTTACGCAGTAGAATTTAACCCTATAGGAATCATGCAGTAGGGCGTTGCGCAGTAGACTGTAACTCTGTAGGAATTGTGCAGTAGAGCGTCATGCAGTAGGCTGTAACTCTGTAGGAATTGCAGTAGAGCGTCATGCAGTAGACTGTAACTGTAGGAATCATGCAGTAGAGCGTCATGCAGTAGGCTATAACTCTGTAGGAATTGTGCCGTAGGGTGTTACACAGTAGACTGTAATTCTGTAGGAATCATGCTGTAGGGCGTTACGCAGTAGGCTATAACTCCGTAGGAATCATGCAGTAGGGTGTTACGCAGTAGACGGTAACTCTGTAGGAATCATGCTGTAGGGCGTTACGCAGTAGACTGTAACTCTGTAGGAATCACACAGTAGGGCGTCGCGCAGTAGGTTGTAACTGTGTAGGAATCATGATGTAGGCTGTTGCTCCGTGGTAATTGCGCAGTAGGTTGTCATGCAGTAGGCGAGAGTGAATATGCAGCAGGTTCTGTCGACCAATCAGGTGTTGTTACTATTTTTAGTGCCATATCATGAGGGCAAAAAAAATGAAGGTCAGAACATAATTAGAGACAACTGTTCTCTGACCAACAAGTATCTTGTTTTTATGGAAGGTGGAGTGGGGTTTTAAAGGGAAAGAAGTAGAATCAGAAACTAGATGGTTTAAACTTCGTCTTTGTGTTTGATCTCTGTCCTGCTTAATCATATATATATATATATATATATATATATATATATATATATATATTAATATATATATATATATATAATATATATATATATATATATATATATATATATATATTATATACGATTCGTCTAGTTTTGTCATCTTTCTTGCGATTGAGACACAAAGCCTGTAGAATACATCTGATGTTGAGGATTTTTGTTTTGTTTTGCTTGTTTATTTGTTTATTCATTCGTTTGCTTAATTTGTTTGCTTGTTTCGTTTGATTTTTGGTTGGTTGGTTGGTTGGTTGGTTGGTTGGTTGGTTGGTTGGTTGGTTGGTTTGGTTGGTTGATTTGCTTGGTTGATTGGTTGGTTGGTTTGGTGGGTGGGTCGGTTGGTTGGTTGGTTGGTTGGTTGGTTTCGTTGGTTGGTGGGTTGGTTTGGTCGGTTGGTTTTGGTTGGTTTGGTTGGTTGGTTGGTTGGGTTGGTTGGTTGGTTGGTTTGGTTGGTTGGTTTGGTTGTTGGTTGGTTGGTTGGTTTGGTTGGTTGGTGGTTGGTTTGGTTGGTTTGGTTGGTTGGTTGGTTGGTTTTGGTTGTTGGTTGTTGGTTGGTTGGTGTTGGTTGGTTGGTTGGTTGGTTGGTTGTTGTTGGTGGTTTGGTTGGTTGGGTGGTGGGTGGTGTAGTAACGGGTGCAGAAGGGGAAAGGGCCGTCTAAAGAAATAGACCTCTGTGATCAGATTCCTCATGCTTCAATCATGCCTCCTCCTCCCCACAGTCGGGGTCCTCCTCATTTTTTTCCCCTTTCTTTTTTTTTTTTTCTTTTTTCCTTTGTTTCTCTCTTTTTTTTTTTTTTTGAAAAGGTCTTTTATTTTATTCATTAAATACCAATTTCACCCGAAAGTGAAAAAAATACATCTTGTACCTTTAAATATTTTAGTACTAGTACTCTTTCAAAGACACGCACATCCACATATTCGAAAAAGCAACATTCAGCCTGTGGTGCCATCTCTCCCACATCACGTCCCTTGAACATAAAAGTACGGAAGCGAAAGTAGCTCAAGAGAAGCGGGAAGAGTGAAGTCAAGGGAAGTTAAGTTGTTTAGGGTGTCGTTGCATCTTTAAGAGGGTTCTTCTTTTTTTTATGAAATCAGAGGTCAGAAGTTTGTAAAAGGTTGGTCATTGGCTGGAGAATAGGGACTCGTTCGTTTTGAACTTAGTCTGCTCTGTCTGGAGCGGACAGGTCAACAACAATGCCTTCAGCCGTTTCCATAGACGGTTATAGTAACACATGATCCGATCACCGTCTGCTTCAGCCTGCCCTCATCAGCCATAGCACGGAATGGACTCGTGTAGAGCGGCCTTTAACGTCAACATGGATAACATTGTTTGTGCACTTTTAAAAAAAAAACTCATTTAGAATGATGATGTCGATCGGTAAAAGGGCTGTTTTTAGTTTAGATCAATTGAGCTTTTCTTCATGAATGATACATTAGCGCGAGTACATGCTTGAGCGCTCACGCACATGCACGCACACAAACAGACAGACAGACAGACAGACAACAACACACACACACACACACACACACACACACACGCACACACACACACACACACACACACATGCGCGCGCGCGCCACGCACGCCACACACACACACATACACACACACTGGGCGCGCTCCCTTTCCAAAACGCCAAATTACAACCTTACGCACAGAATGGTCGTCGTCAAAAGACACACTATGTTCAACTCAGTTCAGTTCATCTTATTCATATCCGATCCGACCGCGGGACCCATAACAGGATTGTTATATTGTTATCAAACCATACACAACTGATTACGTTGTGGACATTGTCCTCCTCACTATACACCACTACGTGAGACAGACAGACAGACAGATAGATAGGCAGGCAGACAGACAGGCAGGCGGGCGGGCAGGCAGGAAGGGAGAGAGAGAGAGGCAGACAGACAGAGACAGACAGACAGGCATGCATGCAGGCAGGCAGACATAGACAGACAGACAAACAGACAGATTCTGTGTTGGCGAGGGTAGTTGTTAAGCGCTTATAGGCCTACCACAGAGAGAAAGAGAGAGGAGGGAGGGAGAAAGAGGGACAGAGAGGAGGAGGGAGGGAGAAAGAGAGAGGGGGATGAAAAGAAGTTTGAGACAGACAACAGGCAGAAGGAGGAGAGAGAGAGAGAGAGAGAGAGAGAGAGAGAGAGAGAGGAGAGAGAGAGAGAGAGAGAGAGTATTCCGTGATGATAGTAGTTAAGTTAATAGCAGTTAAGCACTTAAGTTTCAATGATCCAGACGTCATTAGACAGGCGGAGAGAGGCGGAGGGAGAGGAGAGAGAGAGAGAGAGAGAGAGAGAGAGAGAGGGGGGGGGGTATTGGCTGGGGGAGAGAGACGGAGAAACAATCTGAGTCACCAGGGATAGCAACGTAAACAATAACGTTTCGCTGATCCAGACTACTCTTGACAAAGACACACAGACACAGACACACACACACACACACACACACACACACACACACACACACACCACCACCACCACCACCACCACCACCACCACCACCACCACCACACACACACACACACACACACACACACACACACACACACACACACACACACACACACACACACACACACACACACATGCGCGCGCACGCACGAGCACAAACACACATACGCGCGCGCGCACTTGCACAGATGCACACCACACATACCACATACGTGCGCGCGCACAGAGAGAGAGAGAGAGAGAGAGAGAGAGAGAGAGACAGAGACAGACAGACAGACAGACAGACAGACAGACACAGAGAGAGACAGAGAAACATAGAGAGAGAGATCATTCAAAAGTAACGATGATGGAGTAAAAAGACTCGAGACTCTCTAAGGATGCGGAGGGCAGTAGCGAGAGAGAGAGACAGACAGACAGGCAGGGAGAGAGACAGAGAGAGACAGAGACAGAGACAAAGACAGAGAGACAGAGACAGACAGAGAGAGAGAGACAGACTTCAAAGATAACGATCATGGCAGAACAAGGACTCGATATTCTCCAAGGAAGCGGAGCGGAGGACAGTAGAGGCTGCTGACGTCATACAGTGCACGTTGACGTCACGGACAGGGCTGGCGTGAGAAGCGCCGATGGGGGAAACCCAGTGGGGGAGAGCGGCGGAGACTTGCTGCCACCTCTCATTGTCTGCCCCTGTTGGTTCCAGTCTCCTTGCAGGCTTCTCCATCCCTCTGCCTCCTCCCCACCCCCTCCCCCCCTCCCCGCTCCTCCATCCTATGTCCACCCTCCACCCTCCACCCCCTTTTCCCCCACCTCACTACCATCCTTTTCCTCCTCTCTACATGTTTGTATGTGTGTGTGTGTGTGTGTGTGTGTGTGTGTGTGTGTGTGTGTGTGTGTGTGTGTGTGTGTGTGTGTGCGTGCGTGCGTGCATGCGCTGTCGGGGATGCTTGTGTGCGTGTATGGGCTATGTGCATGCATATGTATGTGTGTTGTGTGTCTGTCTGTCTTTACGTGTGTGTGTGTGCGTGCATGCGTGCGTGCGTGTGTGTGCGTGCGTGTGTGCGTGCGTGTGTGTGTGTGTGTGTGTGTGTGTGTGTGTGTGTGTGTTAAGCACGTTCTCTTTGCGTGTGCATTTATGTATGTATATTTGTGCGCGCGCATACGCGTGTGTTAATGACTACGTTTGCAATATCCTTGTTAATACAATTTTTGGTTTGCTGTTGTTTTGTTGTTGTAATAATGTCTGTGACAAGAAAATCGAGAAGAGAGAAAGGATAACGGGGAATCGAAGGACAGCATGGGAGAGATTTGGAGGGAGAAAGAGAGAGGCGGGAGGTGGTAGGGAGCAAGAGAACGAGAGAGAGAGAGAGAGAGAGAGAGAGAGAGAGAGAGAGAGAGAGAGAGAGAGAGAGAGGGGTATATATTTTATCAAATTTTAATGAGGTAACATTACATGCCCCTTTTTTCAATTTTTTTTTTCTTGGGAAAAAAAAATACTAGTAACTTGAGATGAAAACTCGAAGCCGCGTGACTGAAAATGTATCCACAGTTAAGCTTCAATTCTTTAAATGTCAGTGCAACCTAAGTTTAATCTGACAATGAAGTGGTCTCAGTCTCCCAGTGTGTGAGTAAGCTGACCACCAGTGTAGTAGACACGATGAACAGAGATAGACCGAAATGGGGAAAGGGTGGGGTGTGGGAGAAAGTAGTGGCGAGACGAGAGATGGGGGTGACTGGAAAATGGGAGCGTGGGGAGGGGGAGGGACGGGGGCAGGGGCTGGGCTGACTTGAGGCTGAGGATAAGTGATGTCATGGCGGTGAACACAGTGGGGCCTGTGAATTGACTTTTTAATCGATGTTTCGCCGGCAGGTGGGAAAGAATAATTCATGAGGCTACCTGAGTGTGTGCATGTTTCTCGCACTTCTACATGCACAACACAAAAGCGCGCGCGCGCGCACGACGCTCGCTCGCGGCACACACGCGCGCGCCGCGCACACACACCACACACACACACACCACACACACAAACCAAACACACAACGCACGCGCGCACTCACACAACACCCACGCACACGCACGCGGCGCACGCACGCACGCACTCACGCACGCACGCACGAGCACACACACACAAGGAGAGATTGGGGGGGGGGGGGGGGACACATACTCTCTCTCTCTCTCTCTCTCCTCTCTCTCTCTCTCTCTCTCTCTCTCTCTCTCTCCTCTCTGCTCTGCTGTTTGCAGACAAGAGAGCTATTAAGGAAGAGATCAGGAGTGATAGTGATGAGTTCCATTATCTCTTCCTTTGAGGGTGTAGTAGAGCGAGGTGAAGACACAGACTATGAAGAGGCATGGGGTGGGGGGGGGGGGGGAGTTCAGGTCTGGGGTAAGTGTGTGTGTCTTCAATCGGCTGGTCTGTCATAAAAAAAATTTAAAAAAAACAGAAAAACGTCATTCCTTACTCCTGCTCCCATCTCTCACCACCCCTTCCTTACGTGAGAGCTTTCGCGTGTCAACATTGTGAACTTTGATTTTTCAGAGTACATGGGAAATTTGGAATCCTCAAGATCTTTTTACTTTTGACCCGTCTTTGGTTGGAGCATGGTGGGTTCAGTGTGTTGAGATGCTTCAACAGTCAGAACACTTGAAGTAAAGACACTGATGGTCTGTGCACACACGCTCTTTTCTTACCAAATTACGCTAAGCTGAGCAGGAGATCCCTCCCCCACTCCTCTGCCTCCCCCCCCCCCCCCCCCCCCCCCCCCCCCCCCCGTCCCCGCTCCTTTTTTTTTTCCTAAGGTGATACAATATTTCAAAAATTGAAAACGGATCACGTTAGCTGAAAACAAGAGATAGCAGTTTCTTTGGTGGCGTGTTTTCTTCTTCGTCGTCGTTCGCTCAGACAGGAACCCCCGATGCACTGACGAAGGCTGTCGTCAGGTGAAGGCCCTCCAGAGATCCGTAGAGTTTCTCCCTCATCGGTTGGTCAGCAGGCCAGGTCTCTGCTCTCAGGTTATGGTGTGTTGGACAGTCCAGATAGAAAGTGTTCCACTGTCATTGGGGCTGTACCGCAGGGGCACACTGCAGACTCGCCAATGCGGAACCTTGTGAACATGTGATGGTGTAGCCTGGAGTGGCCCGTCCTCAGCCTCACAATGTTTACTTGGTCTGGTCTGGGTAGGAGATAGTAGGCATCTCAGAGCAGACATTCCATGTTGCATTGCAGTTTACCTCCCACAGTGCCAGTCCTCATAGGGTGTATGTCTTTTTCTCCCGTGGCTGACTTTTTTTGTCTTGGTTTCGTTGTTTTATTGTTGGGTCTCGTTATGTTTTTCTTTGTTTTGTTACCAGTCACTTTCAAGTTATGTGGCTTAAAGCCCAGACGGCTACAGGGCTACGTGCAACCTACAGAACGTCATTTTAACCTGTGGAAAAGGAAGCTGATAGGCCTATGGAAAAAAAAAAGAAAAACAGCGCATTGAGAATGGAAGGAAGAACGAAAAGGAATTACCTCCATTGCATGTGGAACCGTCGTTCACATAGATTTGACAGTTAAAATCGCCACCATCATTTACCGCCCAGTGATGACAGATCATTTACCGCCCAGTGATGACAGATCATTTACCGCCCAGTGATGACAGATCGAGTTGCTGCACGTGGGGTGGTTCGGATTCAAATGGTCCTGGAATTCCACAAAGAGGAAATAATGGCGTGTCACCAGGGCCGTGGCATCAGAGGAGACTGCTGAATTACAGAGCACGTGTCGCGCCCGCCGGCGCTGGACGGAAACTCCAGTTCTCTGACACGAACTCTCACACCTCCCCCTCCCCCATACCCACCTACTTGGAATTACCCTTCCCTCCTGTACTCTTCTCCGACTCATCCCAGTCTTCCCACATCCCCCCCCCCCCCCCCATGCTTCCTCCCTCCCATTATCTGCCTTTCTCCCCCTACCCTCCCTTTTTCCGCCATTCCTCTGTCGCATGTCGTGGGCCCTTGTGGCGGTGTTATGTACTCTGGTGCAGGTTGAAATAGGCAGGGGGGAAATGCCAGTGACAGTGGTCTCCACAGCTGCAATAAACGAGTGCGCGCGCGCGTATGTATGTGTGTATTGTGTGTGTGTGTGTGTGTGTGG
>CM065722.1:24804465-24816965 GCA_033310375.1 Conus canariensis
ATGTTTCAACATTTCACTTATGATTTTGTCAGGGCCTGCGCTTTTCCCAGACTTGAGATGACCAATACTGGCAAGGACCTCTTGTCTGGAAATCGCTTCATTAAATAATGCATCAGAAACACCCAATGTTTGTTCATCACTATTGACTTCGCATGTCTCAGGATGTGGCGTTATATCTAATTCATTAAATAGTGAGAAGAAATGTTCGTACCATTGATCTATAGATATGGAATTGTAGATCACTGATTTTGTGTTCACGGACCTGACTGTCTGCCAGAACAGTTTAGAATCATGTACTGATTGCTTTAATTTAATCAACCTTGCTTGATCATACTCTGTTTTCTTTTGGTTTAACAAATACTTATATTCCTTTCTTTCCTTAACGTACGCTTCTCTTTTTTGTTGACGTGCATTCTTTGCTCGCTTGAATTTCCTTAGTAACCCCCTAACTGCTTTCTTTTTACGGTGACATTCAGCATCAAACCAGTCACTCTTTCTCTTCTTATTTCCTGTTGTTCTCATCATACACGCAGCTGCGCTGCATAGTGACTTTGTAACTATTTCTAGAGAAGCATCGATATCTGTATCAAGAACTGAACAAGCGTTATCTAAATTTTGTTTGAAATCAGCAGATTTTTGCTCATTTTGATAAATGTACAAATACTCCTCTGACCATACATAGTGATTCTCATTACTGGTTTGAACTGTACGTAACTGAATGAATTCTTGCTCCACATTTTTCCAAATAAACTCTACAGGCAAGTGCCAGGAATCGATTCGATCACCAACACATAAATCACAACTGCACGCAGACAACATGTCTTTTGACATAATGACATAATCAATCACACTTGCACCATGCGGTGAAACAAAAGTAAAATCACCACTAGAATTATTGTCAAAACAGCCGTTCAAAATGACACAGTTAAACATGTAACAAAAATTCAACAGGGATTGACCAAAATTATTCACAACGTTATCTTTCGAGTTCCTGTTCCATGTTTCCTCATCATTACCATCATCATCATCATTATCATCCATACATGGTGCATAATTACTCATGTCTTCTATCCTTGGCTGTTCACACCCAGTTCTTGCATTAAAGTCACCCATAAGCATCAAATGCACATTATCCTTTTGAAGGACATGTAATAAACTTTCTTCCAAATTAACTATACCATCCTTAATTTCCATCGTATTATACAGAGGCCCATTTTCTGGCACAATATAACATGCAACCAGAAGGACATCTTTGTCACTTTTGAAAACAGACTTGTTTATGTTGACAGCAACTACATTTCCACAATTGACATTGACAGCTGAGACGAATTTAGATAGGGATTTTCGAATCATAAGCAACACACCGCTTGAGTTTCTTCCGTGACGAGAAAGCTTTTTTGCAGGAGCAGCAAATTTGATATAATCATGGAATATACCGCTAAAGTCAAAAAGTTCATCGACAAAGGTTTCTGTCATGCAAACAACATCAAACTTAGAAATGTATTCAATGAAAGAAGCATCACTAATCTTATTATATAAATTTTCAACATTATAAACGAGAAATTTCATATTCCCAAGATGATCCGGCCTGTCCTAGCGCACTTGCCGTGTTGATCGCCTTGGGAGGGGGTGACCAGTCAAGCTCCTGTTGGCAGGAGGGGAGGAGGAGTGGGGGGAGAAAAACCGACGAAGACCCGTGTTGCTCTGTCCTCCACGCCCCGTATCCCGTTTGCCACCGCTACCACCGCACTGAACACGTGTATTCCGTGAGCTGGTCTCGCTGCCCTGGTTGAAGCGATGAGGGGAATCCCCGTCACGGCTTCCGCGTTCTTTTGCCTGCTGACCTCTGCCCCCTGTTGCGTTGGTTGTCGCTTCTTTGGCTGATGCGTTGGTGACGGTAGTTGTCGTTGCAGCATCAGCGTTGGTCACGTGGTCATCTTCGGCAGCCACCACCTCAGCGTAGGTTCTAGGGTCAGGTCGTTTGGGTCCCACCACTAATTTGCCCTTCTTAAAGTAGGCCACCTTGCCCTCTTTTCTGGCCTCTGACACAACACTGGCCTGCTTTCTGGTCAGGTCATTAGCGACAGTCACTCCATTTGCCCTCAGCCTTTCACGATAGTCACGATTGGTAATCACCGTCATTTTGTCCTTCCAACGATTGAACTTGACAATCATTGGTTTCGGTCGGCCATCTCTACTCTCACCCACTCTGTGCGCTCGAGCGATATCATTAATTGTCCATTCCTTTGGTCCTGTCACACTGTTGAGAACATCAGTTACTACTCTGGCACATGTTTCGTAACTTTCGAACGCTTCTTCTTGGGGGACACCATACATTCTGAGATTGTCTCTTCGAGAGAAACTTTCAAGATTCTCACAATTTTCTTGAAGTTTTTCTACCTCCTGCTTCACCCTCTTGATGTCGGAGAACACATTCTGGAGATTGTCACTATTTCCCGTGCAAATACTGAATAGGTTACTGAATTCTTCTTTTGTTTCTTTTTGCAGTGCAGCTAACTCTTGTGTGTCTCTTTCTAGTCCGTCACATCTTCTGCCAATTTCATCACACTTTGTTGTGAGTAGCCCAATATCAGTCTTAATGTCACTCAAATCATTCCGCATGGAAGCCAGGTTAGTGTCTATAGATTTGGATCTCTCCTCTTGCACTCTCAATGCCTCCATGATCAGAGAGAACATCCACAGGGACAGTTGAGGAATCCATACATGAAGAGAGGGGACGATCGGTAGCGCTACTCCTGTCGGCTGAACTGGTACACGATGGCACTCTCGTGCCGTTCTTTGCCGTATTCACTTGCTGGGAAGGGCGATCGCGATCCGTAGGGCCAGGGTTCAGTTCAACATCGCCACAACACAGAAGGTAGGCAGCGACAAACACAAACATCACGATTTCCAGTCTGTTCCGCACTGTCACAAGTCTCGTGCGCATGATCAACGCGAACCTGACACGTTTTGCCATGAAGGTCAGGTAAATGGCCAGAAACAGGCCACATCTGACACGAAAACACACACTGTCCACCGGCATGGTCACTGACAGTCACAAAAACTACACCTCTGTAATCAGCACAACGTCACATACCACACTGCATGAATATCCACTTTCAAAGATCGCTAATTATTTGACTAATTAACAAAATACTCTAAATTTCTGAGAGCGGCGAAAACATGCGTGCTGTCAACACCGTGAGATCGTCTCACCCCCCGAGAGAGAGAGAGAGAGAGACAGAGAGACAGACAGACAGACAGACAGAGAGAACAAAGACGGCGGAAAGGACTCACGATTTGGCACGAAAGCTCAGAACAAGAGAGCCTGCTGGCATCATACAGTAGACGTTGGCCTCCCAGGTCTTGCGTGAGAAGCGCATATTAGAAAACAACTGTGAAGAGTGGCGAAAAGTTGCTGCCACTTCTGTTTTGTCTGGAACCGTCGGTTCTAGACTCTCTCCGACTCCTTGCTGGCCTCGACTCCAAACTTTCAACGCAATGAGTGTGTGTGTGTGTGTGTGTGTGTGTGTGTGTGTGTGTGTTGTGTGTGTGTGTGTGTGAGTGTGTGTGTGTGTGTGTGTGTGTGTGTGTGTGTGTGTGTGTGTGTGTGTGTGTTGTGGTGTGGTGTGGTGTGGTGTGGTGTTGTGTGGTGTGTGTGTGTGTGTGTGTGTGTGTGTGTGTGTGTGTGTGTGTGTGTGTGTTTCCGTGTGGTTTACTTTCCCCATCTGTCAGAAACCCGGAAAGTAGGGGTCTTATCTCTACATGTTTTCGCATAGATCCCGGTACATGATTATGGTCGGAAGTTTAGAATAATCTACATTAATCTATGTAATTGATTTTGAAAGCAAGAATCGATCGATATTTTACACGTCAAATCCAAAGCTGGGGTTTTTTTTTCATGTCGGAAAAGATCAAAGTGTTGTTGTAGAACTTTACTCGCTTAAATTCTTTCCGTAAATTATATGTTCTTAAAAATGCAGTTTGGGGTGTTTGTGAGTACCATATTGGATGCGTGTGTGTGTGTGTGTGTGTGTGTGTGTGTGTGTGTGTGTGTGTGTGTGTGTGTGTGTGTACGTGTGTGTGTGTGTGTGTGTGTGTGTGTGTGTGTGTGTGTGTGTGTACGTGTGTGTGTGTGTGTGTGGTGTGTGTGTGTGTGTGTGTGTGTGTGTGTGTGTGTGTGTGTGTGTTAGATATTACTCATGATACCCCCTTGCCAACAGGGCGTTTTGCTGATGGCAATAAAATTGTGTCAGAGCGTAGAGTACAGCCCTGTCATGTAGTCTCAGACCGAAATGGAAATCCGTAGCATCATCTTAATCATCCTCATTCTCATCGATCAGCATTTTAAAAAAAAATGTCTCAAATTCTGTGGCCCTTCATGCCCTGCTCTCATGGTGACCTCAGTTTCGATGTTGTCTTCACGTCTGTGGCCTTGGTTTGGTTCCGTCGGGGTCACTGGTATCGGAGGGTCCATGCGGGCTGTCGTTGGACGGACGTGGTGGCGCCCTCCGGGGGGAGAGCTCACTCACGCCGGCTCCGCGACTAAACAATTATTGTCGTCAGTAGGGGGCTTAGTAGGTGGTGTCCTGCGTATGTTAGATCAGAACAGGCGCCACTGAACACCACCGAAGTGACTCGGCAGCAGTGCAGTGTCTCCTCCGGTGGGTTGCCTCTTGACGACTTGACATTGACTGCTCCCTGTGGATTGCCGATGGCGGGGCTGCGGCGGGGCCGACCGGGCTGTGGCTGTGGACGGGGTGTCGGAATGAGCGGCGTGGGTGCACTGCCTCTGAGGTGGCGCCGAGGTAGAGACAGCAAAAAAAAAAAAAGATTGTGTCAGTGTCAGTGTCAGCGTCTGTCTCCCTCTCTCTCTCTCTCTCTCTCTCTCTCTCTCTCTCTCTGTCTGTCTCTCCCCCTCCTCTCTCTCTCTCTCTCTCTCTCTCTCTCTCTCTCTCTCTCTCCTCTCTCTCTCTCTCTCTTTTCTCTCTCTCTCTCTCTCTCTCTCTCCATAGTTTCTGATAACAGATATCAGCAAGGGAATAGGAGTCGTTGTGACAAATCCAATTATCTTTCCTCTAGAGAGCATGGGGCGGGTAAAGAGGTGGGGATAGAGTCAAACTCTTTCATGCCTCGGATTATGGAACAGCATAGTCTTGGTCTGTCCGTTGGTCAGTCAAGCCGTTCGTCTGTTTGTCTTTAAAAGAGAGAAGATTTCTTTTCACACTTTCATTCTCTGCATAAGATTTTCCGTCCTTCTTTAAGGCAAATGTGTTTTTGGTGAAATAGAATGATTTGAAATTGCACATTGTTTATCGTTTTCTACCTTTATTTTCCATTCATCCAATGTACGCATTTAGTTTCACTGCTAATATTGTAGCACATGTGTCCACATAGAGCCTTTCCACATGGGAAGAAAAACATTCTATCATGAACAAAGATGAAATTAATCACGAAATATACAATAAGAGTCCAATATGAAAAGTAATACATTAGTATCATTGAAGACAGATAAGAACAGGCAAGTGGGGACTCGAGACTTTAAGTACAGCCTCACTTCTTAACCCCAGATTATAACAATAAAAACGCTGACATGTAAATGTCCGATCTAAACTGACAAAAAAAAAGATCTACATCTCTCTTGGAAAATGGACCAAAAAGAAAAAAAGAGGACATAGAATATGTACATGAATATTCAAAATGTAAACCAGAACATGGGACAATAACTGTATGTTGCAGTCTGACCATGTTGGCGTGTATGAAATTTGGTTGTGTTCATTTTCCATTTCGGTAACTTGGTTTCAGTGCTTTTTTTTCCATGAGGTGGGGAGACGTACATTGCCTTTTCATCTGTAAACAGAGGTGTAAAGGAACATTGTACAATTAAACCAGGCGTTGATTTCGTTATCTGCTACACATAATCACTCGTATAATGTTGTGACTTCTCACCTTCCTGGTCATTCTGGAGATGAGTTTCCGCAACGTGAAGACTTTCGCCGTACCAAGCTTTGCCCTTGAGGCGAGGGACGTAAGATGCCAAGGGGAATAATGAAACGGGTGCGAGACAAATTAAAATCAGTAACGTGTCTGCGTCTTCAGGCTGAAAGGTTAGTGCTTTGATCCGTTCATGCACTGATCACAACACGTGACTTCTTTCCATGCACCAGACGTTGGACGTGACAAGTCGGCCATTTGTTTTCTGCATGCCAGAGAGCCCTAAGACAGTCTGGCGAACTCTCACCTTCTTCCAGCCCTGCTGGTACCAGGGGGAGCTGTGAAACGCTGATATTGGCCAAGCAAACGACAAGTCTCGCCGCATCGCTTCTATGAAACGCGTCTCTGATATCATCCTCTCTCCATTCGCCCGGCTTTTTGCCTACGTCTGTCCTACCCTCACCCCCTTGCTCACAATCCCTCCCCAGCCCACCCATCTCCCTTCTCCCTGCCATCCCCCCCCCCCTCCGCCCCCATCGTTTCCTGTTAGGCAGCTTTGCATGTCATTGACGTAAGCGGTGATGTTGCGCATTCCGGTCCAGGTTTGAACGAGCAGGAACTAGCGGCCAGCGCTAATGGCCAGTGAGTCTCCTCTGACCTCTCCCAGCCCCACATCCACGCAAAACGATCGTCTCTCGTTCCACCCTCCGAGTGGGCCCTCCACCCACAGTTCCTCCTACCCTTCCACCATACCTTTTTCCCTTACCTCCCCCATCCTTTCTTTCCATCACACCGCTCTGGGCTTTGTGGACATGGAAGGATGCTGGGAAATCCACTTAGAGGAGGCTGTTGGAGACACGTAAGGACGTTATGGATGGGAAATACAGCATAAATGATATTTAGACAGCGTCCTTGTTTAGAGGAAGTCTTGTAGGCCTTGAGTCCACGAGGTATTACGTTCAGCAAGTAGTCCACGGTCCTACCCTTTTCCTCTGTACTTACTACTTTCAGTCTTGGCAACTTTTCCCTATCCTTTAACTGTTGTGCGTATTATGTGCTTCTTTCTCTGCTTTTTTCTTCTCTGCTTACTGTGTACAGTCGGTACTGCCTTTCCCGCCTTTTCCTTCTGTACTTACTGTGTTCAGTCAGTGCTAAATACCCCTACCTGTTCCTACCATGCTTGCTGTCATGTTTGATTGTAAATAGGAAAAGACATGATGATGATCGTGCTGATGAAAGTGTTAAATGTAAGCTATGTTTTTTTTTACAAGTGTTTGTTGACATTCTGAAAACATCACATTCTCCAATGTAACTCTTATAACAAACAACAACGACAACAACAATGTGAGTTATCACATTGGCATATGACCGTGCACAGCAATGAACATGTCAACAATTTAAACCCAATATGTCGAGACATATGGAAAAAAGCTTCAAGCAGGAACACGCCCCCCCCCCACCCCCCCCCCCCCCACCCCCCACCCCCCTTTGCAATCGCTGTTCTTCCAGGTTCAAGTCTCGCACTACCCACAAAACCTTTTTATCTGTTCAAAAGTAGAGCATAAAAAGAAAGAAAGAAAGAAATTTAAAAGATAGAAACCATGCTTTCCTGAAAACAGAACACAGGTTGAAGTAAGCAAAGAGAAATGTGTAATGTTGCAATGTCAAAATGTAGGACAAGGTAGGGTCTACTGCTGATGGTTACAAGGAGGGGTCAAAATGGAGTAGTGGTTACAAGGAGGGGTCAACATGGAGTAGTAGTTACAAGGAGGGTCAACATGGAGTAGTGGTTACAAGGAGGGGTCAACATGGAGTAGTGGTTACAAGGAGGGGTCAACATGGAGTAGTGGTTACAAGGAGGGGTCAACATGGAGTAGTGGTTACAAGGAGGGGTCAACATGGAGTAGTGGTTACAAGGAGGGGTCAAAATGGAGTAGTGGTTACAAGGAGGGGTCAACATGGAGTAGTGGTTACAAGGAGGGGTCAAAATGGAGTAGTGGTTACAAGGAGGGGTCAACATGGAGTAGTGGTTACAAGGAGGGGTCAACATGGAGTAGTGGTTACAAGGAGGGGTCAACATGGAGTAGTGTTTACAAGGAGGGGTCAACATGGAGTAGTGGTTACAAGGAGGGGTCAAAATGGAGTATGGTTACAAGGAGGGGTCAAAATAGAGTAGTAGTGGCCAGAGAGAAATGAGGAAGGAATTGTCGATATTCATTTGCATTAGCCATTTAGCTAGACTCTCCTACACAGTGACAATTGTTTCTTGAGCATTTGCACTTGAGTTCATTACCTGCCGATCATTGCAGTGTTTATGTCTGTCAATGTGTGTCTGTCTGTCTGTCTGTCTGTCTGACTCTCTCTCTCTCTCTCTCTCTCTCTCTCTCTGTGTTATACACACACACATACACATGCACACATGCGCACACGCATGCATGCACATACGCATGCATGTGCAAGTACACACACACACACACACACACACACACACACACACACACACACACACACACACACACACACGCACACATGCATCTTTTGTCATCTCATCCCCAATCCCTTCGTCTCCCAAACCTCTCTACCTCCCTTTCTGTACACTCCTCCCTTCCCTCTTTTACCATCCCCTCACCTCCCCACCCCCCATCTGAATCTCTACCAGGTTCTTTTCCTCCCTCCCTGTCTCATTCCGAATTCTTCTTGGTTCCAGGCAGACCTTCACATTATACCCCCATTAATCCACTCTTTCATCACAAACTGGCTTTTGATTCCTGGCAATTTACTTCACAACTGAGGACCAGCAAACGCCCAGAGATTCCCACCGTCTAGACAGGTCTTTTGCCGACCTTAAACTTGCTGCTTTTCAGTCTTCCAGAGGTCTGGAGCGCCACTAGCTGATGACCAGGATTGCCCATATTTGAACTGTGTGGATGTCTTGGAGGAAGATATTGGTAGGCTCTTTAGAGCTGAGTGTGTGTGGATTTGTGGGATGATCCAGGGATTGCCTTCTAGGCCACTTCAGCAGCTTGTTGAATAGTCTCATCGTCTGTTTAAAGCATGATCACCTTTTGGATTTTTTCTTTTATTTATTGTTAATACAAATGACATAAGGCGATTGAGAGAAGGAGAGGGAGAGAGAAGAGAGAAACAGACAGACAGAAAGACAGACAGAGAGACAGACAAACAGACAGATAAAGGAATATTCTGAAGATGGCAGAAAAGGCGTGACTGGAGTAAAGAAAGGGGTACAAGACATCAAATTAACAGTATGACTACGTCTTCATGCTCATACTGCTGTTGAAAGATAAGTATTTTGATCGTTTTGTGCACCAATCACAGAACATTACTTTTTTCATGCACCAATCATAGGACGTTACAAGTGTCAGCCATTTGTTTTTCACATGCAAGAGAACACCAAGACAGTCTCGCAAACTCTCGCCTACTTCCAGCTCCGCTGACCACTTAGGTGAGCTATGAAACTGATTATCTCCTAGAAAGTGAGAATTCATGCCATGTCGCTCCTGTGAAACACATCTCTGATATCCTCTCTCCCCTTGCTTGATTTTTTTCACTACGACGCTCCTGCCCTCACCCCCTTGCTCGCCGTCCTTCCTTCCCCAGCGCACCCAGCCCCTTTCTCCCCGGGGGGGGGGGGGGGGGGGGGGGGGGGGGGGGGGCGCACCCCTCCCCCCCCTCCGATGCTTCCCTGTTAGGCAGCTTTGCATGTCATTGACGTAAGCGTTTTGTTACGCATTCCGGTCCAGGTTTGAACGAGCAGGAACTGGCGGCCAGCACTAATGGCCAATGAGTCTCCTCTGACCTCTCCCAGCCCCACATCCACGCAAAACGATCGTCTCTCGTTCCACCCTCCGAGTGGGCCCTCCACCCACATTTCCTCCTACCCTTCCACCTTACCCTTTTTCCATAATCTTCATCCTCCTCCTCTCCATCATACCACCCTGGAGTTTGTGGGCATGGATGGATGCTGGGAAATCCACTTGGAGGAGACAGTGTTAGAGAAATGTGAGGATGTTATGGAGAGGAAATACAGCCTAAATGATCTGCAGACAGCGTCCTTGGTTAGAGGAAGTCCTGCAGGCCTTGATTCCATGAGGTGCTACGTTCAGCAAGTTGACCATGTCCCTACCTTTCCCTTCTCTGCTGCTGACTACATTCAGTCGGTTCTAGTTTTCCCTACTTCCCCCCTCCCCTCTATACTTAGCGCGTTCAGGCAATACTAACAAGATTTAGTCAGTACAACTTTTCTGTACGCGCAATCACTATATTCAGCTTGAATCATCTTTCCCTCCCTTTTCCCATCCGTGCTTGCTATTCAGCCTGTGCTCTTTTCCCTGCCTTTTTCTGCTGTACTGACTGCATTTAGCTGGTACTGCTTTTCCCCTGCTTTGTCTTTCTGTGATTTGATGCGTTCAGCCGGTACTATATTTCTTAAGCTTTCCCTTTGTACTTGCTATGTTCAGCTGGTACTACTTTGCCCTACGTTTACCATCACTGCATACTACGTCAGCCTGTGCCGTGCTACCCAGTCATCACCTCCTGTGCTAGATTCGTTCAGTCAGTGCATTTTTCCCTGCCCTTTCCTTCACTGTTTACTGTGCTCAGCCAGAACTACTCCATTCTTCTATAGTTGTTCTTTTCAGTCAGTCTGCCTTCCCTTCGGTACTTATTGCGTGTTGCCTTTCCGTTCCTTTTCCTTCTGTACTTACTGTGTTCAATCAGTACTGCCTTTCCCTATTTTTTCTTCTGTACTTACCTTTTCATACCTTTTTCATCTGTACCGTTTTTAATGTGTGCTGCCATTCCCCACCTTTTCCTTCGGTAGTACTTTGTTCAGTACTTTCTCTACCTTTTCCTTCTGTACTTACTGTGTTCCATCAGTACTGCCTTTCCCTACCGTCATATTTTTGCATTCTACCCTCTCTCTCTCTCTCTCTCTCTCTCTCTCTCTCTCTCTCTCTCTCTCTCTCTCTCTCTCATCTCTCTAGCACACACACACACACACACACACACACACACACACACACACACACACACACACACACACACACACAACACACACACAACACAGCACAACACAGCACAGCACAGCACAGCACAACGCACGCACGCACGCACGCACCACACACACACACACACACACACACACACACACACAGAGAACTTTGGCAGTCTCATCGCCACTCCCTCTGCCTCCCACACCCCCCTCTACCTACCACCCTCTCCATACACTTCCCTCCCTTCCCTCACCCCTTCCATCCCCCACCCCTTCCAGCTTTTCTCCGTCTCTCCCCAGTCTCATCCCGAATCTCTACTGGTTCCAGGCAGACCTTCACATGATACCCCCCTTTAACCCACTCTTTCGTCACAAACCGGCTTTTGATTCCGGGCAACGTCTGGACAGGTCCTTTGTCGACCTTTAACACGCCATTTTTCAGTCTTCCGAATATCTGGAGCACCACTAGCAGGTTTCCCGGAATGCCCTTGTTTGAAACATGTGGGTGTCTTGGAGAAAGGGATTTGTGGGCTCAGGGAGCTGAGTGCCTGCGGATTTGTGGGACGATCCAGGGATTTCTGTCTGGACCACTTAAGTAAATTGCTGAATGATGCCATCATCTGTTTGAAGTGTGATCACCATTAGATTCTCTCTTTTTGAGCAATTGTATTGTTAACATAAATGATATGAAGTGATTGAGAGAGAGAGAGGGGGGAGGAGGTGGAGAGACAGACGGACAGACAAAGGGAGATTCTGAAGGTGGACATACAAGAGGAGTGAAGAGATAGGTGCAAGACAAATCAGATTAACTGTGTGGCTACATCTTCAGGCTCTTGTTGCTGTTGAAAGGTCGGTATTTTGATCGTTTTATGCACCAGTCACAAAAGGTTACAACGTTTTGTGTACCAATTATGGGATGATACAAATGTCAGACTTTTTTTTGCATACAAGAGAGCCCCAGGATAGTCTAGCGAACTCTAGCTTATTTCCAAACCACTAGGGTACGCTATTAAACGCTAATACTCGCCTAACAAGTCAGAATTTTCTCTGCGTTACCACTTCAAAGTGCATTTTGATATCATCTTCTCTCACTTCGCCATGGCTCTTCCTGTCCACAATTCCTTGCTCACCATCCTTACCCATCCCGTTCCCCCTGCCACCCATCCTTCCCTGTTAGGCAGCATTTCATGTCATTGACGTAAGCGGTGATGTTGCGCATTCCAGTCCAGGTTTGAACAAGCAGGAACTGGCGGCCAGCACTAATGGCCAATGAGTCTCCTATGACCTGTCCCAGCCCCACATCCACGCAAAACGATCGTCTCTCGTTCCACCCTCTGAGTGGGCCCTCCACCCACAGTTCCTCCTACCCTTCCACCAATCTCTTTCTCCACAACCTTCCCCCTCCCTCTTTCTCTTGATCCCACTGCCCTGGGGTTTGTGGGCATGTGAGGATGCTGGGAAATTCACTTAAGGTATACAGTGTTCAAGAATGTAAGGATGTTATGGAGAGGAAATACAGTATAAATGATATTTAGTCAGCATCCTCAGTTTGAGG
>CM065722.1:24819465-24829465 GCA_033310375.1 Conus canariensis
GATTCTGAGAAGCGTATTTCAGCGCCGAAATCAGAATGCAGTTCCAATATTTGCTGGAAGGTTTGTCATTTGTGGCAAAAAAGAAAAAAAAAAAGACTTGTCTGGAATTTTCATTGATTTCATTGCGCAAGCAATATCTCTGGAATGAAGAATGTGGACTCTGGACAAGCGCAGCAGCGAGGGTTTGGGTCCGAAAGGACTAGAACGTGATATCCCCCCTGTTCGCAGCACACGCAGTGTTCCACCTGTGCCTCCATCCTGTACCCCACCTTCATCCTATTCTGCATCTCATTCGGTAGCCCGCCCTCATCCATTCCTGTTCTTTCACCCTGTGTCTGGTTCTTATCCTGCCCTGTGTTCCGCCTCGTTTCCCTTGTTTTCATCCCATCCTGTATCCCACTTTGTGTCCTATTCTGTTCAATTCAGTTCAATTCAGTCAACTTTATTGTCCATCGGAAATGTTTCTTCTGCTCCACATCTTTTTTCATAAGTACATAAGACATTACAAAGAGACCTTATAAATCGTTACGTAAAAGCCTGTGTTAGTGTATGTATTCGTATATACATCAACACTCGACCCTCCCCACTCCACCCCACCCCCCCCCCCCCACACACACACCTGCACACACACACGCACGCACACACACACACACACACACACACACACACACACACACACACACACACACACACACACACACACACCATAAAATAAACCTGTACCCTAACTTGCTTCACCTTCTGTATCCCATACTGTATTCTGTTCAGTATTCTACCATGTATCATCCCACCTTTTATCCCGATCTGTATTCCACAATGTACCTGGTCCTTTATCCCCATTCTGTGTTCCATTCTGTATCCCATTCTGTGTTCCATTTTGTATCCCATTCTGTGTTCCATTTTGTATCCCATTCTGTGTTCCATTTTGTATCCCATTCTGTGTTCCATTTTGTATCCCATTCTGTGTTCCATTTTGTATCCCATTCTGTGTTCCATTTTGTATCCCATTCTGTGTTCCATTTTGTATCCCATTCTGTGTTCCATTCTGTATCCCATTCTGTGTTCCATTCTGTATCCCATTCTGTGTTCCATTTTGTATCCCATTCTGTGTTCCATTTTGTATCCCATTCTGTGTTCCATTTTGTATCCCATTCTGTGTTCCATTTTGTATCCCATTCTGTGTTCCATTTTGTATCCCATTCTGTGTTCCATTTTGTATCCCATTCTGTGTTCCATTTTGTATCCCATTCTGTGTTCCATTTTGTATCCCATTCTGTGTTCCATTTTGTATCCCATTCTGTGTTCCATTCTGTATCCCATTCTGTGTTCCATTTTGTATCCCATTCTGTGTTCCATTTTGTATCCCATTCTGTGTTCCATTTTGTATCCCATTCTGTGTTCCATTTTGTATCCCATTCTGTGTTCCATTTTGTATCCCATTCTGTGTTCCATTCTGTATCCCATTCTGTGTTCCATTTTGTATCCCATTCTGTGTTCCATTCTGTATCCCATTCTGTGTTCCATTTTGTATCCCATTCTGTGTTCCATTTTGTATCCCATTCTGTGTTCCATTTTGTATCCCATTCTGTGTTCCATTTTGTATCCCATTCTGTGTTCCATTTTGTATCCCATTCTGTGTTCCATTTTGTATCCCATTCTGTGTTCCATTTTGTATCCCATTCTGTGTTCCATTTGTATCCCATTCTGTGTTCCATTTTGTATCCCATTCTGTGTTCCATTTTGTATCCCATTCTGTGTTCCATTTTGTATCCCATTCTGTGTCCCATTCTGTATTCAATCTGTCCCCCATCCTGTTTTCTAGGCCGTATCCCATCTTTTATCCCATTTTTGTCCCACCTTGTATTGTGTCCTGTATCCCGTTCTGTATTGCAACCTTTATCCCATGTTGTACAGGGTCGAACTTTAATTAAGGACCACTTATACACAGTCTCACAAAACATAGAAAGAAAAACCGACAAACGACAGAAACTTTATAAATGTTTAATGTCATTATCAGTGAACAACATTTTGTCACTTTCATCGAAAAAATCATTCTTTCTGATTAGACAGGGGAGCCTGAATGAGACTACCCCCCAAAATGACATTCACAAAAAGAGTGTTTCTTTACAGTCTGATCAAAACCGAGTGTGCCCCCCTCGTGCTGCCACACAATCCACACAGCGCTGCCTCATGGTGTTGACTGTTCTTGTAATGAGTGCCTGGGGGAGGTTTGCCCACTCCTGCTGCAGGTAGTGCAGCAGCTCCTGTCGATTTGCCGGAACAGGGTGATTTTCTTGAACTCTCCTCCCAAGCTCGCCCCAGATGTTCTCAATAGGGTTCATGTCCGGGCTGTTTGCCGGCCATGGCATCCTGGTGATGCCAGCTTGCACCACAAAAGTGTTCACGGCTCGACAACGATGTGGGGTGGCATTATCGTCCATGAACACAGCCTGAGCCCCAATCTGCTGGAGTGCTGGGACAACCAAAGGCCGTAAAATCTCCTGCAGGTAGCGTTGGCCGTTCAGGTTGCCATCCACATGGTACAGGGGAGTCTTGTGGTGACTGCTGATGCCCCCCCATACCATGACGGAGCCACCACCAAAAGCGACGACCTCCTGGATGACGTCATCTGCCAGCTGCTCCCTAGGACGCCGCCACACCCGAATGCGTCCATCTCGTGGCTTCAACTGGAACTTGGACTCATCGGTGAAAAGCACCATCCGCCACTGAGCCCGAGTCCATGTTCGATGAGCTGTGCACCAGGCCAGGTGACGTGCCCGGTGGGCCGCAGTCAGTTTTGGTTTCCGGACTGGGCGCCTTGCTCGAAGGTTGGCAGCATTGAGGCGCCGCCGTATGGTCATCTCACACACTGCTGTGTTAGTGGCAGCTTGGAGCCGACGCCTGATGGTGTTGGAGGTGGTGGTCCTGGTCCGAAGAGCATGTCTGCGGATGAACCTGTCATCTCTTGCAGTGGTCTTCTTTGGCTGGCCTGGACGGGGTCTCTCTTTGACAGTTCCAGTGGCTTGAAAACGTTCTCTCAGCCGAATGATGACGGAGTGGGACACTTGTAGTCTTCTTGCCACTTCTCGAACGCCAACTCGATCCTGCAGCCATGCAATCGCCCGGGTCCGGTCAAAATCAGACAGCTTGCGTCTTGGAGGCATTTTTGTGTTATGAAGAATTATGCACGTTGGGCTGCTTTTAGGGGCATTCCAGTCAGTAAAATGCTCTGCAATGCATTGGTTTTTGCACGTGCATTTGGAATTTCAGTGCAAAACCGTTTGAAGCAGTGTTCACTCTTGCTTAAAAAACAAGCAATTTTGACAACAATCTGCAACTTTCAACCCCCCCCCTCTGCATGCCGCACGTGACAATAAGACAGCTTTCGCAAGCTTTGCGGAATACTCTGTTAACCCCTTAAACCTTTCCCAGTCGAATTCTTCGAAAAAAATGCATTGCTTGTATTTTTGGCCAATTTAAAAAGAAAGGGCCTTTTTTCGGGGTGGTCCTTAATTAAAGTTCGACCCTGTATGTCTGTCTGTATTCCACGTTGTATTCCGTCTTGTATCCCATTCTGTATTCCACCGTCTATCCCACCTTCTAGGCCGTGTTGCAACCTACCTTGTATCCCATCTGGTTTTTCCACAATGTATCCCATCCTGCATTCCCTCCTGTATCCCATTTTCTGCTCCCTCTGTATCCTATTTTCTGTTCCCCCTGTATCCTATTTTCTGTTCCCTCCTGTATCCCATTTTCTGTTCCCTCTGTATCCTATTTTCTGTTCCCTCCTGTATCCTATTTTCTGTTCCCTCCTGTATCCCATTTTCTGTTCCCTCTGTATCCTATTTTCTGTTCCCCCTGTATCCTATTTTCTGTTCCCTCCTGTATCCATTTTCTGTCTCCCTCCTGTATCCTATTTTCTGTTCCCTCCTGTATCCTATTTTCTGTTCCCTCCTGTATCCTATTTTCTGTTCCCTCCTGTATCCTATTTTCTGTTCCCTCCTGTATCCTATTTTCTGTTCCCCTGTATCCTATTTTCTGTTCCCTCCTGTATCCTTATTTTCTGTTCCCCTGTATCCTATTTCTGTTCCCTCTGTATCCCATTTCTGACCTTGTACCTATTGCATTCCCATTCTGTTCCCACCTTTGTACTACTTCGTGTTATCTTCTGTATCACACAACTCTATCTGACTTGTACCACACTCGCAACCCATTCTGTATCCCACTCTATGACTCGTCATCTTGTTTCACCCTATCTAGTATTCACCAACCCATTGCTCACTCCTTGTAATCCTTTTCACCTCTCACTTTATCCTCTTATCTCAGCTTCGGTGTGTCAAGGCACTTACTCACTTCTTGGACATTTTTGAAACATACTTGTACAACTAAAAATGATTCTTGGTTGCTTTTTTCTTTTTTTAAATAAGAACTTTCTTTGCGGATGTTCTATAGTAACAAAAGAACAGAAATAGAACCTAAAGAACAGAAATAGTCGACGTTTCTGCGATGGAAAATGTCAACTATTTTTGTTCTTTTGTGTCTGTGGACAATCTTCGGAACATCCTCAAAGAAAGTTCATACCTGTTCAACTGTTGGGTTTCTTTATTTCACGTTTCCTACAAATGCTTTGCTTTCAAATGGAGCTTGGCAGCTTTATTCCCTCCCCTGAAGTGGCTATACAGTTTCAGAAGCATGACGGCACGTGAGACATTTTACGTGCGTAGTGGGCCGTCCTCGTCGCTTCTGTTGTGCGTTGCCCTTTAACCTTTTGGCCAGACTGACACGACGGGAAGGTCGCCTAATGGCTCGTGTGACCTTGGGGTTACCAAGGTCCTAGTCTTCGTTACTCTTGCCTGCTGCAGTAGTTGTGATATAATGATTGGTGGAGATGCTTGTTGTTGCTGTGGTGTTGATGTCATGCTTGCAACACTTTGCTTGTTTGTGGTTTTCTTTCTTTGATTTTTGTTTTGTTTTGTTGTGATTGTAATCAATTTGATTTTCTTTCTCTCTGTGTGTTGGCTCTCTCTCTCTCTCTCTCTCTCTCTCTCTCTCTCTCTCTTCTTCTTCTTCTCTCTCTCTCTCTCTCTGTCTCTCTCTCTCTCTGTCTGTCTCTTCTCTCTCTCTCTCTCTGTCTCTCTCTCTCTCTCTCTGTCTCTCTCTCTCTGTCTGTCTCTCTCTCTCTCTGTCTCTGTCTCGTCTCTCTCTCTCTCTTTTCTCTCTGTCTCTCTGTCTCTTCTCTCTCTCTCTCTGTCTCTCTCTCTCTCTCTCTCTCTCTCTCTCTCTCTCTCTCTCGAGCTCTCACTGATGGAGTCTAATGGGACGTCGACGGACCATCGTGACAGGCTGATCACACATGACAAGCTGAAAGCCTGGGGGGAGAGGAGCCTTGCAGACAACACACAGGGGAGCGAGGACAGGGAGCGGGGTGAGGAGGATAAGGGTGGAGGTGTATGAATAAGCTGCAGCGGGAGGTTCCTGGCCCCTCCCCCACCTTCCCCTTCCTCCTGCATCACCATCTCCACACTCTTACTTCCTCGTTCGATTTACGCCACCTCCATGCTCCCCAAGACATACACACGCTCTCTTACACACACACACACACACACACACACACACACACACACACACACACACACACACACACACGCACGCATACACACACGCGCGTGCGCGCAGGCACGCACGCACTCAAGCATGCACGCACGCACGCACGCACACATTCACTCGCTCACTCACTCATTCACACACTCACTCACACACGCAAACACGCACGCACGTTTGCTGGCGCGCGCGGGGACACATGCACGTCTCTCTCTCTCTCTCTCTCTCCACACACACACACACACACACACACACACACACACACGCACGCACGCACGCACGCACGCACGCACGCACATGCACGCGCGTACACACGCACGCACGCGCACACGCACACACAGACAGACAGAGTGCGCGCGCACACAACATAACCTCCATCCTGTCTTTCCCAACCCTTTTCTACACTTTCTGATATTGGTTTACTCGTGTGTGTGTGTGTGTGTGTGTGTGTGTGTGTGTGTGTGTGTGTGTGTGTGTGTGTGTGTGTGTTTTCAGAGGCAAGCTATCGTATATGAGCACGTCCGCACGTCTTCTTATTTTCTTACCAAAAAAAAAAAAAAAATCGGAAACAGACACCAAAGATGAGCGCCTCTTGTCTTTCTCCTGCGTCAGATTTTTTTTTTTAAATTCTTCATTGGCACATGACAGTTAATACGAGAATCAATAGAATACATATTTATTACGAGGATCATGAGAGGTATAGGCATGTTCAGATATATAAAACAAACAAAGCAGGTCTGCATGAGTGTTTGTTGATCAGTGGTTGTTACAGAAGTGAAAGTCGGCTGAAATGTGATTTTCAAGACATTGTTGTTATGTTTACTGGTGTGATGGTGTAGCCGTACGTTGACCGTATAAATCCATCTGAGTGAGAATGGAAGCGGAAGGGTCGCTACGCCATTGTTGGTCAGTTCCGTGTTGAATCTTTCCATCTGGAAGAGCTGTTCTATAGACTATGTCTGAAAATATTAATTTGGGGATCCTGCAATAAATCATTTGCAACCTGTGTGTGAGAAAATGGGTCGCAGCCTGTTTCTTCAAAACTTATCTTTGACGTTGAACGGCTTACATCTGAGAAAATGGATTATGGGGTTTTACATCCTATCTTCAGATAAAAGAGGATCTTGAAGTCCTACATTCCATGTCTCCGGAAACGGATCTTTGGTGCTCTTCATTCGGTCTCACAGGAAATGGATCTTTGGGTTCTCTGTTCAATCCCTCAGAAAATAAATGATTGGAGTTTTGTATCCTGTCTCTACGAAAATGAATCTCTGAGACTGCACGTCGTGTACTTAGAAATTGGATTGTGAGATTCTACAGCCTGGCTCCGAGGAAACGAATCTTCTACATTATGGGGCCTGTCTCTGAGATGCATCTTTGGAATTCTACGTCTTGTGTCTAAGGAAATTGATCTCTTTGGGATTTTACATCCAGTTTCTGAGAGTAAGGTGTTTTTCATTCTATCCCAAAGGAAACGGGTGTTCTACTTTCTCTTAGAAAATCAATATACGGATTCCAGCATCCTTTCTCAGAGCAAATGGATATTTTGTGTTACAATCCGTCTCTGAAGAAAAAAATGATCTTTGGTATTCTTAATCTTAACTTTGAAAAAAAAATGGATGAGTGGAAATGTGTATTCTGTTTCTGAGAGAGTGGATCGTTGGTGTTCTGCAGCTTGTCCCAGAGAAAGTGAATTTCGGAGGTCTGCATCTTATCTCTGAGAGCATGGATCTTGGGGTTCTGTATCTTGTCTCTGAGAGAAGGTTCCTCGGGGTTGTGCAGCTTACCACTGAGAAACTGGATATTTGGGATTCTCAAACCTATCTCCCAAAACTAGATTTTTACTACTTATCTCCCAAAACTAGATTTTTACTACCTATCTCCCAAAACTAGATTTTTACTCTTCTTCAGCTTCTGGGAAAAAATAGACATTTGGGGTTCCACGTCCCGCAAGTGAGAAACGGATTTTGGTGTTCGGAATCCTATCTCTGAAATAATGGATCTGTGATGGTTTACGTTCTGTCCCTTAGCAAATTAATCTTTGGACTTATCTATCGTATCTCAGAGAAAATGGACACTGAAGTTCACAGGCCTACGTTTAAAAATGGACATTTGGGTTTCTGGAACCTAACGTGAAGAAAAAAAATCTTCAGAATTTCATGGCCCTGTTTCTGACTGCACGGGAAATCTCGGAGGTTTTACCGCTAAATTGTTGGAAAAAATGACTGGGGAAGTGTGGGGGGTGGGGCGTGGGGGGAAGGGAGAGTACGCTGAGAAATGGGAGATGTGCAGCCTATCTGTGAGGCAGCGTGTCTGTGGGGAGTGTGCGGGCGCTGTTTGACCAGGTCGCTGCCGCTGGACAACTGATGGGAGTGGGTCACGCGATGGTTTCAGTGATTTGTGGTTCAGACGGGATCGTTGAAAGAGAGAAGGGAAGAAGTGGCCCACGCCTGAAACTGGCGTGGACAGTGGTCATACATCAACACCAGGGTCAGTATAAGGACACAAACAGGAAAGAAATAAAGAACTGACACAAAATGTAAAAGGACAACAGCAGTGTGAAAACACTCTTCTCTGAATGCCCATCTCTGTCTAAGTCGCGCGTGCAGGCGCGCACGAGCGCGCCGTCACTCGCACACACACACAGACACACACACACACACACACACACACACACACACGCACGCACGCACGCACGCACGCGCACGCACACACACGCGCGCGCGCCCCGCACGCACGCACGCACGCACGCACGCACCACACACACACACACACACACCACACACACACACACACACATGAGGTACGCACAGACACCTCAGAAAAAGGGCGTTCGCATGACAATAAGTGTTTGAAAGCAAGTTCAGTGTACGGAAGCACACCGCAAAAACAAGCGTGAGTGAGGAAGTGCAATCTCTTTACTTGCTTGTGGTAAAGGAGAATGATTTCATCGAACAATGGGCAATAGTTGCACAATTGCCATGTTTCCTGCTTATGTCATGCCGACTAACGTCTCGAGTCATTACTTGGTTTTCTTTCGAAAAAGAGAACTCCAAAAGACCCAATTTAGGTTGTTTCTTATTTTGTCTTTCACTATTGAGTCAGTCAGCAAGGTGTGTATTTTTTAATAACAGACATCTGACAATATTGAGCCTGCTCGGATGTTTTTCCTGGATGATCAGAAGATTTTGAAAACATAGTTTGACAATAGTGAATCCGTTGACAATATCTTTGTCTGTCTGTTGCTCTACCTTAAAAAAACCCGAGCAATTGACGATATAGAATCTGTTAACATGGAATGCCCTGACGATTGCAGACTTTGGCAATGTTAAGTCTGTTTGCATGTTATGCCTTGAAGAAGAGAGACAACATTAAGTCTGGTTTGTTTGTTTGTTTTGTTTTGCCTGGTGAGCCTTCAGCACCCTTTTTTCCCCTTTTTCACACTTTGGGTTTTTTCCTTTTTCTTTCCTTTATTTTTTCCTCCTTTCTTTGGTTTTGTTTTTGTTTTGTTTTTGTTTTGCTTTGTTTGGTTTTTTCCTTTTTCTTTCGTCCTCTTCTTTTCTTTCTTCTCTTTGTATACATCTCATTAGAGCAGAGAATGGAATACGCGTACAACTTTCCCTCACAAAATATTTGTAAAGCAACAAGACGTTTTACGGTCGTCTTCATTATCTTGAATGTTGTGTTGCCTGAAGAAGACCAAAGAGGTCGAAACACGTAGTGTTTGTGATGTGATTTGTTTATTCTTTTGTTTAGCGGCACATAAATTCTTTTTTTTTCTTTTTTTTTCTTTTCTTTCTTTCTTTCTTTTTTCTTTTCTTTTTTTTTTTTTGAGCCACTTGACAAAGCTTCTATTTGCTGACACTGTCAGACTATCATTTTCTACCAGGAAAGCGCCTAAAGTGCGTTGAACTTTTTATCTACAAACTCATTGTTTTTAGATAACCGTTATGAAATCACCAGTAGCCTGGACACAGAGAAAAGCGCTACTGTCATTAAGTTCAAGGAACACAGTTTTGTGATCTGAACCGGGATATGTACATGGTCAGAAGATGTACAAAGGCGTTAGGTCTGATCAGAAACCAAATCATAATGCAGATGGCGTGCGAGAAAAAGAGTTCATCCGGTCCACCGTTATGTGTGATGGATGGCGTGATGTCTAGCCATCTTTTGATTCCAATACACCAATGGTTCCACTAAGGGAATCAGTCTCTGAATTGTTAGGTAGCTGCCCTGATACTATATTTAACTCACTATTTATTGAGCAGTTACTCACCTATAAGTATCAATTCCCGATCATTTAAATCAAACAGAGCATCCCTGATGTTGAGTCTGTTCACACATTGTACCTTGAAGACCGCAAACAGTGGACAATACTTATTATAGACAACACTGAGTC
>CM065722.1:24834465-24839465 GCA_033310375.1 Conus canariensis
CACGCACGCGCGCACACACGCACGCACATACGTCGGAAGTTTGGGAACTTAAGGAGGTTCATTATTTTCGTTATTTTGTAACATTTCAAACATATCAGATTGTGACACATTAGACCGTACCAGCGCATAGTACTAAATCCCTGTATGTGTGTGTGTGTGTGTGTGTGTGTGTGTGTGTGTGTGTGTGTGTGTGTGTGTAAGTGTGTGTGGTGTGTGTGTGTGTGTGTTGTGTGTGTGTGTGTGTGTGTGTGTGCTTGTGTGCGTGTGTGTATGTGTGTGTAAGTGTGTGTGTGTGTGTGTGTGTGTGTGTGTGTGTGTGTGTGTGTGTGTGTGTGTGTGACACATTAGACCGTACCAGCGCATAGTACTAAATCCGTGTGTGTGTGTGTGTGTGTGTGTGTGTGTGTGTGTGTGTAAGTGTGTGTGTGTGTGTGTGTGTGTGTGTGTGTGTGTGCTTGCGTGCGCGTGTGTATGTGTGTGTAAGTGTGTGTGTGTGTGTGTGTGTGTGTGTGTGTGTGTGTGTGTGTGTGTGCTTGCGTGCGTGTGTGTGTGTGTAAGTGTGTGTGTGTGTGTGTGGTGTGTGTGTGTGTGTGTGTGTGTGTGTGTGAGACAGACAGACAGACAGACAGATAGACAGCCACATAGAACTGTGGAGCTCCCATTGACTGGGATCTTTAATTATGGAAAGAACGTATAGAAGTGTTGCGATACGTTCACTAGTACATCCATACCGCTGCCCAACCCCGCCCTCCTCCCATCTCTCTCTGTCTGTCTGTCTGTCTGTCTGTCTGTCTCTGTCTCTCTCTCTGACTCTCTCTCTCTCTCTCTCTCTCTCTCTCTCTTCCATTATCCTTTGGCCCTCCCGTCCTCTTTCCTATCCCTTCCTCGTTGCCCCCCCCCCCCCCCACGCCCCAACCCCTTCCCCTCCCCTCTCCCTCCCTCCTCAACCACCCTTCCTTCCTTTTCTTTTTTGTTCCGCTCTCCTCTTCCCTGTCCCCACTTCCTCCATCCTCGCTTCTTGTCTGTCTGTCTGTCTGTCTGTCTGTCTGTTTGCCTGGAAAAGAGTGAGCATAAACAGTTTGCGCTACTGATCAGTGTTACTCAAAGTTGTACAGTATGTGCCTCTGTGAGAGCTGGCATCTCTCTCTCTCTCTCTCTCTCTCTCTCTCTCTCTCTCTCTCTCTCTCTCTCTCTCTCTCTCTCTCTACGTTAAGACACTTGTACACATACGCACACACATACACGCGCGCGCGCGCGCGCACACACACACACACATGCACACACACACACATACACACACACACATGCACACACATGCACACACACACACGCACACACACACACACACACACACACACACACACACACACACACACACACACACACACACACACACACACACACATCATTCATCTGAAATACCATCCACCAAGTGTCAGAGAGAGAGGGGAGGGGAGAAGAGACAATCAGACAGGCAGACAGGCAGACAGACAGAGAGAGAGAGAGAGAGAGAGAGAGAGAGAGAGAGAGAGAGAGAGAGAGAGAGAGAGCACAAATCGTCAATCACAAATATCATCCAAGTGTAAGAGCGACACAGGGGGGAGGGGGAACGGGGACAGACAGACAGACGGACAGAGAAACGGACAGACAGACAGAGACAGAGAGAGAGAGAGAGAGAAAGAGACAGACAGACAGACAGACAGAAAGAGAACACCAAGCCTCCAGTCTCAAACGGCCCCCATCCAGGGTAATGAAGTGTTGCCACAGGTCCCCTGACACATCCGTCCGTACTCACTACCGCTGCCCCTCTCCCCACCCCCGCCCCCACCCCCCACCCCACCCCCATTACACCCTACCCACCCACCCACCAACCCTCCATCCTTGTCCCCTTCCCTCCACCCCCTTCCCCAACCCTTCCTCACTGCCCCCAAACCTCTTCCCCTCACTCCCCCTCCCCTCTGCCCCTCAAACCTCTTCCCCTCACTCCCCCTCCCTCCTGCCCCTCAAACCTCTTCCCTCACTCCCCCTCCCTCCTGTCCCTCAAACCTCTTCCCCTCACTCCCCCTCCCTCCTGCCCCCCAAACCTCTTCCCCTCACTCCCCCTCCCTTCTGCCCCTCAAACCTCTTCCCCTCACTCCCCCTCCCTCCTGTCCCCCAAACCTCTTCCCCTCACCCCCCCTCCCTCCTGCCTCTCAAACCTCTTCCCCTCACCCCCCCTCCCTCCTGTCCCCCAAACCTCTTCCCCTCACCCCCCCTCCCTCCTGTCCCCCAAACCTCTTCCCCTCACTCCCCCTCCCTCCTGCCCCTCAAACCTCTTCCCCTCACTCCCCCTCCCTCCTGTCCCCCAAACCTCTTCCCCTCACCCCCCCCTCCCTCCTGCCCCTCAAACCTCTTCCCCTCACCCCCCCTCCCTCCTGTCCCCCAAACCTCTTCCCCTCACCCCCCCTCCCTCCTGTCCCCCAAACCTCTTCCCCTCACCCCCCTCCCTCCTGTCCCTCAAACCTCTTCCCCTCACTCCCCCTCCCTCCTGTCCCTCAAACCTCTTCCCCTCACTCCCCCTCCCTCCTGCCCCCCAAACCTCTTCCCCTCACTCCCCCTCCCTCCTGTCCCCCAAACCTCTTCCCCTCACTCCCCCTCCCTCCTGCCCCTCAAACCTCTTCCCCTCACTCCCCCTCCCTTCTGCCCCCCAACCTCTTCCCCTCACCCCCCCCTCCCTCCCTGCCCCCCAAACCTCTTCCCCTCACCCCCCTCCCTTCTGCCCCTCAAACCTCTTCCCCTCACCCCCCTCCCTCCTGTCCCTCAAACCTCTTCCCCTCACTCCCCCTCCCTCCTGTCCCTCAAACCTCTTCCCTCACTCCCCCTCCCTCCTGCCCCCCAAACCTCTTCCCCTCACTCCCCTCCCTCCTGTCCCCCAAACCTCTTCCCCTCACTCCCCCTCCCTCCTGTCCCTCAAACCTCTTCCCCTCACTCCCCCTCCCTCCTGCCCCCAAACCACTTCCCCTCACTCCCCCTCCCTCTGTCCCTCAAACCTCTTCCCCTCACTCCCCCTCCTCCTGCCCCCCAAACCTCTTCCCCTCATCCCCCTCCCTTCTGCCCCCAAACCTCTTCCCCTCACCCCCCCTCCCTCTGCCCCCCAAACCTCTTCCCCTCACTCCCCCTCCCTCCTGTCCCCCAAACCTCTTCCCCTCACCCCCCTCCCTTCTGCCCCTCAAACCTCTTCCCCTCACTCCCCCTCCCTCCTGTCCCCCAACCTCTTCCCCTCACTCCCCCTCCCTCCTGTCCCCCAAACCTCTTCCCCTCACCCCCCCTCCCTCCTCCCCCCCCCAAACCTCTTCCCCTCACCCCCCCTCCCTCCTGCCCCCCAAACCTCTTCCCCTCACTCCCCCTCCCTTCGCCCCAACCAACCTCTTCCCCTCACCCCCCCTCCCTCCTGCCCCCCAAACCTCTTCCCCTCACCCCCCCTCCCTTCTGCCCCCCAAACCTCTTCCCCTCACTCCCCCTCCCTTCTGCCCCCCAAACCTCTTCCCCTCACCCCCCCTCCCTTCTGCCCCCCAAACCTCTTCCCCTCACCCCCCCTCCCTCCTGTCCCCAAACCTCTTCCCCTCATTCCCCTCCCTCCTGTCCCTCAAACCTCTTCCCCTCACCCCCCCCTCCCTCCTGTCCCCCAAACCTCTTCCCCTCACTCCCCCTCCCTTCTGCCCCCCAAACCTCTTCCCCTCACTCCCCCTCCCTCCTGTCCCCACACCTCTTCCCCTCACTCCGCCTCCCTCCTGTCCCCCACACCTCTTCCCCTCACTCCCCCTCCCTCCTGCCCCCAAACCTCTTCCCCTCACTCCCCCTCACTCCTGTCCCCCACACCTCTTCCCCTCACTCCCCCTCCCTCCTGTCCCCCACACCTCTTCCCCTCACTCCCCCTCCCTCCTGTCCCCACACCTCTTCCCCTCACTCCCCCTCCCTCCTGTCCCCCAAACCTCTTCCCCTCACTCTCCCTCCCTCCTGTCCCCCACACCTCTTCCCCTCACTCCCCCTCCTCCTGTCCCCCAAACCTCTTCCCCTCACTCCCCCTCCCTCCTGTCCCCCACACCTCTTCCCCTCACTCGCCCTCCCTCCTGCCCCCAAACCCGCTCCCTTCCTTCTCTTTTTTTTCGTTCCTGTTCCTTTCCTTTTCCCGCGCCCCTCCCCCTCCCCCCCCCCCCCCCCCCCCCCACACACACACACGCACCTTCGCCTCCCCCCCCCCCCCACCCTCCCCTTCGCCCTGTCTGTCTGTCTGTCTGTCTGGGAAAGAGTGAGCCTGATCCCTTTGCGCTATCGATTAGTGCTCCTCAAACTTGTACACTCTGGACCTCTGTAAAGGGTTGCATCTGTGTGTGTGTGTGTGTGTGTGTGTGTGTGTGTGTGTGTGTGTGTTGTGTGTGTGTGTGTGTGTGTGTGTGTGTGTGTGTGTGTGTGTGTGTCTGTGTGTGTGTGTGTGTGTGTGTCTGTGTCTGTGTCTGTGTGTATCTGTGTGCGTGTCTGTGTCTGTGTCTGTGTGTGAAAGGAGATACACGTCTCCATATCTGTTCTTTCCCCCTTTCTCTCTCAATTAGACACAGACACACACACACACACACACACACACACACACACACACACACACACACACACACTCTCTCTCTCTCTCTCTCTCTCTCTCTCTCTCACCTCTCATCTCTCTATCTATCTATCTCCTACTTTATACATCACACACACACACACACACACACACACACACACACACACACACACACACACACACACACTCATTCACTCCCATACACACATACGCGCGCGCGCGCACGCGCACGCGCGTACGCACACACTCACTTTCTCACTCACACACACGTACGCACACACACACACACACACACACACACACACACACACACACACACACACTCACTCCTCTCACACAACACACACACACACACACACACACACACACACACACACACACACAAACACACACGCGCGCGCACGCA
>CM065722.1:24844465-24861965 GCA_033310375.1 Conus canariensis
ATTTTTATGAGACTATGACTTGCGCACGAATCAAAGGACGATTTCTTGTATGGTGCTTGGAGGAGAGAGAGAGAGAGAGAGAGAGAGAGAGAGAGAGAGAGAGAGAGAGAGAGAGAGAGACAGACAGACAGACAGACAGACAGACAGACAGATAGACAGACAGAGATGACAGTGCAGAAGTGGGAAAATCTTTCCATGCGACGTCCTGTCTCTAAAATCAAAATTAACTTTTGAAAATTGTTTCAAGTCATTTTAGTCGTAATGCGCAGAAAACGGCCTGTGTAACTGTTCAGAAAGAACACTCATACAGTCTACCACGTGGTCAAACATACATGCACATTGACACAGTGCTCTTTTCTGTTCTTATTATACCACGGCCATAACTTCAGTGCCGACGTATAGATTATGTTCTGCGTTGCAATTTTGCTTTGTTGGCATTTTTGTGGCGATGTATGAATATGTTGATAATATCAAAGAGGTTAGCAACGACACTGGTCCCAGAAGCAAGCAGAGTTCAACAGGTCAACATCCACACAGTGACTGGACCTGACTTAAAGCCTGATGATACTTGGTGGAACGTAGAGCCTCGACAGCAGATCTCCGTCAGAGATGATTCTGTGCGATTTTGTTCAGGTTTCTCCAGGTCATCTCCATGTTTTTCAATCCTCTTCACAGGATTTCCGCCGTGTTTCACAGGGGTGACCAAGAGCTCGCGCTTGCCCTTGGGATTCCCGTCCAGTGCTGGCGTGCAATTCTGCCGGCAAGTGTCCCTCGCGTGTGGCCAACTCATGTCCACTTCGTGTAGATCGATCTGCTGGACGATGAGCTCCTGATCAGTTCTCTGCCAAAGGTCTTCGTTGGAGATTCTCTCAGGATGGCTGATTTTTTTTTCAGGACAGACATCGACACAGTGTGTTCCCATGTTGCTGCCATCATTCAAGGACACACATCCTCCTATCAGGCAAGCTGCGGTGAGAGCCTGGGCGTGACATGCAGTGAAGAGGAGAGGAGTAGAGCAGCTCATTTAGCACGACGCGGAGAAGCGTAGAGCTGGTTGTGCTAAATTTGAAAAGAGACGGGTTACTTACCGCAAGGACATAGACAAACAAGAGTACAGGACTAGACACAATGCATTTCGACCTCTTGGGTCTTCTTCAGGCGAAAACACACAATATTTAGGACAGTGACAAGAAGAACATGTAGCCACTTAGCTGTGCTTCTCCTGTTCGTCTCCAAATTGAAAATGGCCGCCAGATGGAAACGAGGGGATTATGGGAGAGGAAGAGGGGATCGGAGATTGTGCTGTAAAGGTATCAAAATGGCATAGGAATGGAGGCAGGCTGAACTGTGATATGATAATAAAGATAGGTGAATGTACTGCATGCTGAACGCTACGTGTATTTAAAAGTACCGGTGAATGTAAAGCTGGCTGAACGATGTATGAAGAAGACTGGAAAAAGTACTGCGGGTGCATGTAATTAAAAGTCGGGGGAAGAAAGAACAGCAGGTCGATCGGTGTGTGTGGTAAAACATTGGAGAAAGTAGAGCTGTCTGTACGGTGCTTGTGAAATGTAATAGTAGAAGACAGCGCTAACTGATTGGTACTTGTAGTAAAAGGTAGTGGAAACTCATGCCGTCTGATCTGTTCGTGCAGGGAAAAACAGGTGAAAGTAGTGTGGACTAAACAATACATGTGGTTAAAAAGAAGTGTAAAGGAGCGCCGGCTGAACAACACACGCAGTAAAAGGTAGCGAAACATCGCGTTGGCTGAAAGACACATGATAAACGTTTAAGTTACATACGTTCATTTTGTCAACAACTGTACGGCATAACATGAATACACATATTCAAAGTACTCCATATAACATGCATATACATATTTATACATGAGGGTTTTTTTATCCTAACAATACAAAAGAAACAAGGAACGTGGTGTAAATGACTATTTTTGAGAGAGAGAGAGAGAGAGAGAGAGAGAGAGAGAGAGAAGAGACAGAGACAGAGAGAGAGAGAGAGAGTGAGAGAGAGAGAGTGAGAGAAAGAGAGATTTTAACAGCTGGGCTTCGAACAGGTACTCAAAACGACACAAACCCCGAATCCACGCTATAATAAACAAAAAAAATAGGCAAAAGACGCACAATCTGAACGAAACCCGTAAGTCAACAGTAGACGGAAGCAGCTGCCCTCTGAACGCGCCCCAAGCCCAATTTAAAGGGACGAATCAGGCGTGAGGAGATAGAGCCGAGCGCCGCATGTTTGAATGGCCGCCTGTCATAACAGGGCCCTGCGAGTGGTGGCGAAATGGACGGTGTCGCCCTCCGCTCTCTCCAGGATCAGTAGTCAGTTAGTAGTTGTTGCCTCTGAAGTCTGTCTAGAAGACACCCCAGAGAGACCATCGATTTCTGTGCTGCTGAAAGAGTTTGTTCAAACTTGTACACAGCAGTCTGTCTGCCTCTCTCTCTCTCTCTCTCTCTCTCTTCTCTCTCTCTCTCTCTCTCTCTCTCTCTCTCTGCTGTCGATGCTGGAAGAATCTTCTCTCTCTCTCTCTCTCTCTCTCTCTCTCTCTCTCTCTCACACACACACACACACACACACACACACACACACACACACACACACACACACACACACACACTAACATACTAACACACACACACACACACTAACACACTCACACAGAGTCGTACACAGACACACACTTCAGACGCTCATTCAAGTTCCAAGAAGTGTAATCCTTTTGTCTCGCTTGAGGTGTAGAGAATACAATAGAACGAAATTGGCTGATTCATAATGAACAATTTCATGTAGAATATCTTATCAGAAAGTAGACCAACTAAAGGTAAGCAAGCTATCAATATGCACTTAGTTTTGACTGGTGTACAATGGACGTGGTCAAAATTGAATGAACACCACAAGTATCTTCAAATGAAAGAACAGTTATACACCCTTTCCATTTTTTTTTTTTTAATTTACTGGAGTTGCACTTTTTCCTCAAAAGAAAATAATTATTTTAAAACCCAGCTGGATTATTTAGTAATACTGTTTTCAATAAAGTCGGAAAGTCTACCGCTAAATATTTGGTGAATAATTCACGGAGACCACGTCAAAGCTTGTGACCTATGTAGTTATTAAATTCACTCACACACACGCACACACACACACACACACACACACACACACACACACACACACACACACACACACACACACACACACACATCGCATTGCACCCAACCCCCCACCCCCACCCCACCCCACACACACACTCACACACGCACACGCACACACACACACACACATATGGGTGCGCGCTCGCACACTCGAATGTACATACCTACGCACGTACACACAAACACACACACGCGCGCACGCGCGCACACACACACACACACACACACACACACACACACACATACACACACGCACGCACGCACGCTCACACATACACACACACACACACACACACACACACACACACTCACGCACACGCACACACACACACACACACACACACACACACACACACACATGTTGGAGCGCGCTCGTGCGCGCGAGCGCTCTACAGCGCGCTCGTGCTGCTTTTCGGAATCAGACAATAACCAGAACTCCTGTCTGCAGCATGCCTGAGGGAGTTGTTCCGGCCAAATTCTGTAGAAAAATGCAATGTCAACAAAACCGTCAAGAAAACCTCTTGCAAACAGACCCAAATTATGGGTGGCGCCAGACATTGGCGACGATTTCCCCTTTTGGGAAAGGAGCCCACATTCATCACCGAGACAACGGTCGGACTTTTGTCTTCTTTTGTTTTCATTGTTTGAAATGTTATTCGTTCTGAAGAAGACCAATAGGCAAAACGCGTCCTGTCTGTTTTGGTAGTTGTTCCATTCGTCTGTTTTCGCTCTGAACTTCCCACTTTCACTTTCAGTCTTCCTGTGAAATAGCTCAGTTGATAGAGAGCGCCGGACTTGTAATCTATGTGATCCTGGGGTTGCGGGTTTCGAATCTCCGCCGGGCCGTTTCGGTACAGGGGTGGGGGGGGGGGGGGGGGATGTTCCGTGTGTGAACGCACGCATAACATATTGCACACACCTAAAATCCCATCACCAACTTTCGGAAGAGAATGCTAGTTTGGGCCTTTGGTATGGATGACATGTTACACATAGCATGCACCCTGCGTGAGAAATTGAAAGAATGAAGGAAGTAAGGACATTGAGTGGACGACATGGACTGGATGGCATGGGAAACCACTGACTGAAGCGCCGGCAGGCAGCTCTTTAGTCTGCACTACCCAGGTAGGCAGCCCGTTGCGTACACTAGAGTGTGAATTGTCAGCGCCTAGAACCTTTGGTAAGGGGCTTTAGAAATGCTATATTGTTGTTGTTATTATTATTATTATTATTATATTATTATCGTTATTATTATAATTATTACTATGGAAGCGTCACTGAGTGCTGACTAGTCCATCTACGCTACACCACGTTTGCTGAGCTACAAGGCCACTATGCTGAGGATTAATACATTGGTTGATAGATTAATCAATAACAAAGATAACAAGATGCAAAGCATGTAAACGTACTCCCAGTTTATCTTGAATATGCGTGAGATATTCCATAAAAAGGAAAAACCGTTTTGGGCCGTTATAGCCGTTAGTAACGGCTATTCTGGTAAACATCGGCCATCATCTGTGACCCATAATGAACATACGTACAAATTTCCAGAAAGATTGGCCAAGTACTTTCTGAGATTTTCCATAAAGAAGAAAACTGTTGCGGGCTGTTATAGCCGTTAGTAACGGCTATAACGGTAAAATAACACATCGGGCATCATCCGTGACCGATAATGAACACACCTACAAATTTTCAGAGAGATCGGCCAAGTACTTTCTGAGATATTCTCTAAAGAAGAAAAATCGTTATGGGCCGTTAGTAACGGCTATAACGGTAAAATAACACATCAGGCATCATCCGTGATCGATAATGAACATACCTATAAATTTTCAGAAAGATCGGCCAAGTACTTTCTGAGATGTTCTACAAAGAAAAAAACCGTTGTGGGCCGTTGTAGCCGTTAGTAACGGCTGTAACGGTAAAATAACACATCGGGCATCATCCATGACCCATAATAAACATGCCTACAAATTTTCAGAAAGATCGGCCAAGTACTTTCTGAGATATTGCATAAAGAAGGAAAACCGTTATGGGCCGTTATGGCCGTTAGTAACAGATATAACGGTAAAATAACACATCGGGCATCATCCGTGACCCATAATGAACATACCTACGAATTTTCAGAAAGATCGGCCCAGTAGTTTTGTCTGGAGCGAGTGGAACACATTTTGACCACACACACACACACACACACACACACACACACACACACACACACACACACACACACACAGAGCATTTCTTCGTTCCCATTGTAAAGTACTCCCTGTTCTATAAGAACTGGGAGTCAAAAACGATTTAAGACGAAGGTTTTGTTGACACGATTTACCAGATGTCTGACCTGCGCATTGGCTAACACGCGGGTCAGACCGCGAGTACCTACCTATAGTTGTGCGCGAGCGCGCGCTGTTTGTGAGTAATGATTGTTCAGAATATGAAATACTTATTATTGATCAATGATGATACTTATGATAATAATGATACTGAGAGGAAGAAGAAGAATGGTAACGGAGGTTGTAATAATAACAATAATAGAAGCCCGACTGATGCCACAATAAACCGTACTGCTCAAGACTTGATAGTGTCACAAGCTGTTGTTGTTTTTTTTATCATGATAGATATGATTCATTATCGAGACTCTGGTGTGCTTGTAGAGTGTGGGAAGTACCCAGGACATCGACGTAAGCTCTCTACAGGAAACTCTAAGATTTGTGAGTTTCTACAAGACTTTTTTTATTTCTGATAAAACTTGTGCATTTTGTGGAAAATAGTATCAGTCTTAAAGTGTTTGGGGGGAAAAAAAAACTTATTGATTTTTTTTTTTTTTTTAACAATATATGGAATAAATTTTGACAATATGACAGCCCTGATATGGCCACTTGTGGTGGGCTGTAAAGATGTATTGAATTAAAACTGACGTCTTAACATTGTCTTAATCAGTGAAAATAAATGTTTTCACCGATCTTTTTTTTTTACATGAACGCTACTCCTTCCCCCAACATAATCACTCCTTTGTTACAAAAATCATTTTATGTGATAATTACTATTTACAAGTGAAAATACTAATTGTGACTGTTTTCTGAACAATAATTACTGTTTTCACCACACTGTGATATAAAGACCTCCGATGAAGCTGGCGGGTTTCCATACTAACGGCCCACCGTCTGTTCCCAACCGGATGTGCTTTCTGGAGAGACAAAGCGCAGGAGCGTGTCTTTGGATGGCCATGTGTCTGGAGAAGAAGGCACCGACACAGCTTGGCGGAGAAGAACTGGACGGAAGGACGCTAACACCCTGTGGAGGATCACTGCTTTGTGAACTCGCCTCTGTGTCTTGAGGGAAAGGGGGGAGGGGGGGGGGGGAGGGGGAGAAGAGAGAGGGAGAGTCTGGGGAGGGATCGTTCAGTTTGTAGCATCGATTCGTGAGGCCTCCAACTTGTACGATGTGGACCTCTACGGGAGGAGGCGGGGTGGGGATGAGTGAGATTCCCTGGGAATCTTCTCGGTTTGTCTTTCTGCTCTTGTGTCCGGCTCTTCTCTCTCTCTCTCTCTCTCTCTCTCTCTCTCTCTCTCTCTCTCTCTCTCTCCTCTCTCTCTCTCAAAGACCTGTTATGGTCATACTATGATGCTTACGTTCATAACCATTTAACAGTATTAGTGCAGATGATTGGTTCGAGCATTTCAAGAATTTGTTTGTTTTAAGAGGACCTGAACAAAATGATGAGGATAACCTGATAGACATGGAAGATAGTGAACCTACATATTGGTCAATATTTAAAGAAGCACTCTGGGCATTCAGAAAAAAATGAAGAATCGTAAAGCAGCTGGGGCAGATGATCTACCAAACAAATTACTGAAATATTGTTTTGATATAGTTGTGGAATTTCTTTTAAAATCATTTCACACTCCATTTGATAACGGTTTGATACCTAAAAGTTGAATGAATGCATTATCCTTCTGCGATTTAAAAAGGGAGATCCGAACACAAACAATAATTATTATGGCCAACTTTAATTTTTGAAAAAGTATGAAAGGTTAGATTTATCGCAGTGTTAAAGTATGTATAGTGAAGTCAGGGCTAAAGTTAAGGGTGGGGCTTGCATTAGCTGTACTCAGGTGTCAAGCGAGATGTTTGCTGCTCTGTCGTAATCCTTTCTCTTTATGAATAAACATTTATGGAAAGTATGATTAATAATGATTGACATGGTGTAAATTTTCCACAGTATTTTGATCAGACTTTCATTAAATTTTTGCTTGTAACTTACTTCTTATTATCTGAAACAGTTGTTAGCCGCCAGGCTCAATTGAAAAGTCTGTATAGACAAGCAGCCAAATGGTATCTCAGAGTTAATGTTGACAAAAGTAACATTATTGTTTTTAAGATAGATGGGTACTTATCAGCTTCCAAAATATTAGTATAACTTGAGCATGTAAGAATTTAGTGTCAAGAGATAAGAAAGCAGTCGGGGGAACTATTAGATATTTAGATAGCTTTGAAATTTTTTTTTGTTGATATATAACTTTAAATTTCTTTAATGTTGATATATTTTTGAAGGTGTTTGATTCACAAATTCATCTAACTTTACAATATTGAGTAGAAAATTCGGGTGAGTATGGGAATTTTTACCAAAACGTGTCCATGTGTTTGCTATGAAAAGATTTCTTGGAGCTGGTTGGCGAACACCAAAAGATTCATCATAATGCAAACTGGAGATATACCCTAGTCAAATGAATTCTTACCTCAGATTACTAGACATTTTATTGAAATTAACTGATTTGAATAATAATAGGCTGTCGGTTTAAATGTATAAAACTGTGCTGGATTTAGAAAGCTTCGGGCATCCAGTACTGCTTATTTACACATGGATTTGGATATGTAAAATGGGGGTGAGGAATGAGTTGATCAGTTTGCTGTCTGCTTCAAACAGCGAGTGATTGATTGTTTCTGGAAGAAAAATAAGACAGTCGTATCCATGGCAATGATAAATATTCAACTTACAGAGCGTTTAAAGAACTAATTGTATAAACCTTATCTTAAAATGAATCTGAATTGACTCATTACGATAATTTTGGTAAAGTTGAGATGTGGCCTCTTGAAAATTGCAAAACAGACAGACAGACAGAGATGTCATGGTGAACTAAATTTACCACAGCGAATGTGTAGGGAAACAGTTGGAGAGGATGTGCATGTTATCTTGAGCTGCAGGCACGGGATGCTTTGAGAAAAAAAATGGATATTATAAGTTTACTTTGATAATCCCAGTGCGTGTAATAAAATGGCATATATTTTTGAGTTCACTAACGAAACATTATGAGAAAACTTGCGATTCTTTTCAGTAAATACAGTAAAAAAAAAAAATAGATAAATAAAAAAAGAAAAAAGAAAAGAAATTGTTGAGATTGCGTCGAAATATTTCCATAAATGTGTTTTGAGGGGTAATTTGGTCTTGCAGTCACAGGTTATTCTAGAAAATACCACTGTTTGTTTTGTTTGTTTGTTTGTTTTGGTTTTGTTTGTTTTTGTTCCGTTTTGATTTTCTTTCTGTTTTGTTTTGTTTTTTAAGTGCATGCTATTTTTCGTCTTCATATCTGGCTGCACTATATGAATAAACAGTTCAAAGATCTCTCTCTCTTTCTCTCTCTCTCTCTCTCTCTCTCTCTCTCTCTCTCTCTCTCTCTAATTCTATTTCTGTGCCACCACTCTGTCTTAGTTAGGACGGACGGGCACAGAGAGAGAGAGAGAGAGAGAGAGAGAGAGAGAGAGAGAGAGAGAGAGAGAGAGAGAGAGAGAGAGAAGAAAAGTGACACTGATTGACAAGAAGCAAAACAAAAACAAAACAAAAAAAACTGTTGACTCAGCTGGAGATTTTTTTTTTCACTTTTAATTAAGGGTTGTGGAAAATAGGACCAGGAGGCGAAGCGAGCTTTCACAAGTGTTGCGCAATGAATCGTCGAAGACCTATTGGTGTGCTTCCTTTTGCGCTGGTACCACTCATTGTGGGTCTGTGGAGGAGACGGGCGGGAAACGAGAATGGGTGGGCAGCAGGGGTCACGGAAAGGGGCGAATGTCACATTGAAAGCGTGTAGTCCAGTGTGGGTTTGTGAGTATGTGTGTAGTTTTTCATTTGTAAGAGAGACAGACAGACAGACAGACGGACAGACAGAGACAGAGACAGACAGACAGACAGAAAGACAGACAGATAGAATGATAGACAGACAGACTGAGAGTCTTAGTGAATAAAGGCATCGTGAAGAGAAGTCGTGGAGCAATCGAGGGAGACAGCCATTCGGGGTGAGAGATAAAGTGTGTGTGTGTGTGTGTGTGTGTGTGTGTGTGTGTGTGTGTGTGTGTGTGTGTGTGTGTGTGTGTGTGTGTGTGTGTGTGTGTGTGTGTGTGTGTGTGTGTGTGTGTGTGTGAAAGAGAAAGATAAGGGAAGAGAGAGGGGGAGTGGTGTCTTGTGAATGGTAAAAGCTGAGCTGGGAGAAGGAAGAGTGAGCAGTAGAGAAACAAAGTAAGAAAGAGAGGAGAAAAAGAAAGAAAGAAAGAAGAAAGAAAAGAAAGAAAGAAAAAGGAGATAAACAGCAAAGAAAAGAAAGATCACGCCAGCTCGACAAAACTGGCGTGAGAAAGTAGGAAAGAGTAGGCAAGTGTTAGAGGCAAGAGAGAGGGAGCTGGAAAAGGAAGAGAGGAGAGACAGACAGACAGACAGACAGACAGACAGCAGAGAGAATGGTGGAGACGGACTGGAATGACAGTTTGTAAAATGGAGACAAAACAGGCATGACAGGGGGCAGGAAGTGGGAGGGGGCGAATGGGGAAAGGAGGTTAAATGGAGAAGTCGGTAAATCAGGGACAGTCGGGTCATTTGCAACATCTCGATTTGGGTTCAAGGAAGACAGAGAGAACTATTGTGATAGTTTGGATCGCTGACTGCATTCAACTGGAAGAATTGCCATTGCAGAGACACGAACCGCCGTGGTGAAGTAGCCAGCGTCACAGACTCCGGCTTGGAGGTTGTGGTTTCGATTCCCATTAGAGCCATTTATTTGGGGGGGGGGGGGGGGGGGGGGGGGGGGGAGTCTGCCCCCAACCGGCTTCTATCTAGAGTTTAGTTTGCTATGAGCGCAGTTGGGAAGGCTGGGACCACACAGTCGAGTTTCATCCACTTATTGGATGCGTCTCTGAGAGTGTTGACCAAATTTTCTGACCAACACTGCAGGTGTCTACATCTACAGGTGTCTGCAACTACCCGGCCTGGTTGACGCCAAGATAAATCACCAAAAGAAGCGTAGAGTATAGCCCTGTCATGCAGTCTCATATCTGAGTGGAAATTTGTTGCATCGTTTTTATTATCTCCATCCTCATCGACAAGCATAAACAAACAAAAAAAGTCTCAAATTCTCTGGCCCCTCCAACCTGGTAACCTCCGGTTCGAATGACTCTCTACTTCTGTGCTCTTGGTGACCGCGTCCATGCCATGTGTATCAGCAGGTTCTTCTTTCTTTTAGTGTCCACAATCATCATGTTGATTATTCGGACACTTTTTGTGTGCATGACCATTTTTCATCCTGCCATTAAGACAGCCATACTCTAACTTCGGGGAAGGTGCATGCTATGTGTAACGTGTCGTCAATACCAATGGCCAAACTGGCCTTCTCTTCCGAAAGTTGGTGATGGGATTTTACGTGTGTGCAAGATGTTGTGCGTGCGTTCACACACGGAACCTCGGTTTATAGTCTCATTCGAAGGACTGTGTGGGGAATGGAGTCAGAACCAATATTAACTCCGAGGGAAAAATCCCCCTGTACCGAAACGGCCCGGCGGAGATGCGAACCCGCAACCCAAAGATTGCGAGTCCGATGCTCTACCAGCTGAGCTATTCCGGCCCCCAAGGGACACAGGCACTGTCATCGGACGGACGTTGTGGCGCCCTCTGGAGGGGGTCACTGAGTCCCACTGGCTCCGCGACTTAGCAGATATTGTCATCATTAAGGGGACTAAGTCGATGGTGTCTTCCGCACGTCGAATCAGAACAGGCTGCACTGAACACCACTTATCTGACTCGGCAGCAATGCGGTGTCTCCTCTGTCGGGTTTGCCTCACGATGACGTGACACTAACTGCTCCCCGTGGACTGCCGATACCGAGCCTGAAGTGGGACAAAGCAGGGGTGTGGCTGTGGCTAGGGAGCCGAAATGAGTGGCGTTGGGACAATGCGGCTAAAGTGATGGGGAAGATTAGACAGCAAAAAGGGGGAGAAAATAAAGAAAGAAAGACTGTCCAGTTGTCCTTGAATTCATCAAAACAATTCTTTTTTTTTTCACCATGCATTTTTTTTTCTTTTGGTGTGTGTGTGTGTGTGTGTGTGTGTGTGTGTGTGTGTGTGTGTGTGTGTGTGTGTGTGTATCTGTGTGTGTGTGTGTCTGTATCTGTGTGTGTGTGTCTGTATCTGTGTGTGTGTGTGTGTGTGTGTGTGTGTGTGTGTGTGTGTGTGTGTGTGTGTGTGTGATGGATTGACTTCCAGTTAACCTTTCCCTCCTAAAGAACTTCTTGTGGAATAGAGCAGCCAGCATTTCTGTGAACAAGCCATTGGGCCAAATATATATCTATATCTGTGTGTGTGTGTGTGTGTGTGTGTGTGTGTGTGTGTTGTGTGTGTGTGTGTGTGTGTGTGTGTGTGTGTGTGTGTGTGTGTGTGTGTGCACGGGTGCATGTGTGTGTGAGAGTGTGTGTCTGTATGTGTGTGTGTGTTCGCACGCGTGTATGTGTGTCTGTGTGTGCGCGCGCGCTCGCGCGCGCGGGTGTGTATGTGTGTGTGTGTGTGTGTGTGTGCACGCATGCATATGTATGTGAGTGTATGTGTGTCTCTGTCTGTATGTGCATGCGAGCGAGCGTGCGTGTGTGTGTGTGTGTGTGTGTGTGTGTGTGTGTGTGTGTGTGTGTGTGTGTGTGTGTGTGTGTGTGGATATTGAAAGGTCCAAAGGCTGCCAGAAAAAAAAAAAAAAAAAAAAAAAAACAGCGTGCATGTTTGTACGTCATAGCTGCGACCTCTTCAGAGTGCCCGTAGAGAGCGGCTCCAGTCTGCTGATGTTCCACTGTCTGTCATCACCTGAAAAGCGGTCGCATTATTCGCTTATCACCCATTTCCACTGAAACCGAGAGCTGAGAGCGAACAAATGTATGCTGCATTGGTTTCTCTCTCTCTCTCTTTCTTTCTTTCATTGGCGGTAGAGCGGGCATCTCTTTTTTCTGTCTTTGCTACGGAGCCAGTTTGTCACCTGATATCTCTTCTGTTAGTTCGGTAACGATAGACGAAAGCCAATGTCGGGGAGCGGCAGGATGTAGGTCAAGGTGTAGTTCATTGTGGGGAAGCGCGATTCAGTCTTTGCAGCCGTATTGATCCCCGGTGTTTAATGACGGAGATTGGGGCTGATGTCGCTGTCGCTGTTTTGTATGTAGATAGACAATTTTCCCAACAAATGAAAACAGATGCTATGACATCGCAAACAATGTCTTTTGCCAGACGTGACCTTTTGAAATCGAGTTGGCACAGCGGAGATTCATTTCGGAACAATAGGTTGGACAGATGTTACAGCATCTAAACAAATCATTTGTTTGAAAAAAATAGGAGATGCGTAAGTTTTAGGATATATTTTTGCAGGTGCATAACTCGGTTAAAATAGATGAAAATGAGAGATGAAATAGTGTCAGAAATCATAGGAATATGAAATATTGTATGCCTACATCAAGCCTGGTATAAATAGCCCACATGGTATTTCAAACCATGACTAGAAATGGGTAGATACGACACGTGTGAATGAAACGTTATTTTTGCTGTATGTGATTGATTTATCCTGTACAGGTTGTCGGACTTCTTTCTCCTTTTTATCCCTTTGTGTCCACAATTATCTCTGTCTAAAGTTCTGTGTATCTGTCTCCACATCTCTCTGTCTCTGTCTGTCTGTCTATCTGTCTGTCTCTGTCTCTGTCTGTCTGTCTGTCTCTCTGTCTGTCTGTCTGTCTCTCTCTCTCTTTCCTCCCTCCCCCTCCTCCCCCCTCTCTCTCTTTGATCCCTCCTTCCCTCCTCTCCCCCCTCTCTCTCTCCGCTTCCCAACTTCCCTTTTCCTGTCTCTCTTTCTTACTTTGTGTGTCCTGTATATTGACCTTTTCTCACCATGCACTTTTTTTTTCTGAAATTTGCTTTGTATACGTAATTGTTTACTGGCATTGATCAAATGACAATGTCCTTTTATTTCCTATGTCCATTTAGTGTGGCATGCTTCAGTTTGTGTTTCTTTATATTTATGATGGTCAGATTAAAAGTAAAAGCCACCTGGCGCTTATTCCTTCCATGAAAAACTCTCTCTCTCTCTCTCTCTCTCTCTCTCTTCTCTCTCTTCTCTCTCTCTCTCTCTCTCTCTCTCTCTCTCTCTCTTAGTTTTTTGTTCGTCTCATAGAGACATTTTAAAATGGAATCTATGTGTCAGTAATTTTGATATCTGCTATTTTCTTGTTGATAATTCTTTTTGGTGTTGTTGTTGTACTTTGAGTTGCTTTTTTATTTACTTATCTCAGTACCTGCTCTGTGTGTGTGTGTGTGTGTGTGTGTGTGTGTGTGTGTGTGTGTGTGTGTGTGTGTGTGTGTGTGTGCGCGCGCGCGAACGCGCGCGTGTGTGTGTGTGCGTGCTCTTATACTGTCTATATATTTTTGACACGTGTGTTTGGTTTTTTTTTCTTTCTTTCTTTGATTGATGCTGCTCGTTGTTTTTTTCCACAAAGAGGCACAGGAACTGCCTGAAATCGGCCGGCATTTAGTCAAAACCAAAACAGCACTTGTGGATCTCACTCCTAATCCACGTTCGTTCATATTAATCTTTTTTTTTTTTTTTGTTCAATCCCGTTCTGGACCCTGCATATTGTCTGTGCCCATGATATCTCTCTGTCCCATATTGCCTGACTATCCCCCAAATCCACGGAACGTCCAGGCATTCCAGATCTAGCAGGATCAGTCCAATGGAGAGGCTAAGTTCAGGGACAGAAGAGATTTTCCCCCCATTTCTTTCAATGTTGACACATTCCAGCTGCCCCCCCACCCCCACCCCCACCCACCCCCACCCTAGGGATCCCAGGGATTAGGGTCGGCAACATGGCAACATCCCAGAATTCCTGGTCACATATGGACGGCGCTTCACGTTCTTCAGAATCAAATCGTCTCATTCATCCCGTTTATATCTCTCTCTCTCCTGTTTTTTAGTCTGGAAGACAACATTCAGTTCCATTTGAAGAGGAGCGATAAGAATAAAGGAATAAACAGGATGTAAGGAATGGGAGATAGGAGCATTAAAGAGATATCATTCAGAGAGAGAGAGAGAGAGACACACACACACACACACACACACACACACACACACACACACACACACACACACACACACAACACACACAGAGTGAGAGAGAGAGAGAGAGAGAGAGAGAGAGAGAGAGAGAGAGAGAGAGATCTAGGGAAACACACACAGACAGTCAGACAGACAGAGACAGACAGACAGACATACAGGCACAGGGACAGACAGATGCCACGCAGAGAGAGACTGGTCAGAACAAGCCAGGCATCAAATAAAGGAAGCTAAAGATTGTTCAGATGAAGTGGAGCCTTTGCTGCCTCTGTCCTCGTCAGCAGTATCCACATCCCCCACCTCTCTCTCTTTCTGTCTGTCTGTGTGTCTGTGTGTCTGTCTGTCTGTCTGTCTGTCTATCTGTCTGTCTCTCTCTCTCTCTCTGTCTCTCTCTCTCTCTCTCTCTCTCTCTCTCTCTCTCTCTCTCTCTTCTGTCTCTCTTCCATCAGGACTAATATGCATATAAAAACTTTAGGTAATGCACGTATGTGTATATCTGTAAACTGAGGAGAGAGAGAGAGAGAGAGAGAGAGAGAGAGAGAGAGAGAGAGAGAGAGAGCGAGAGAGACTGACTGACCTAAAAAAAAAATTGACTCCTATGATTTTTTTTTCTCTTCGATTTTAATCAGGGGTTTCAGAACACAGTAACACAAGTCGAAGTGAACTTTCGAAATGTTGCGCAAGTGATGGTGAAAAGGTCTGTTGTAGGGCTTCGTTTTGATGAGGTAGCACTGATTGTGTGGCTGGGGAGGGGACGGGCGGAAGGGGGACGGTCAATTGAAAGGAGACAATGCAGGGTGGGTTGGTTCATTGGTAGGTGGCTGTACATTTGTCAGAGAGACACAGAAAGAGAGGGGGCTGAAAGTTAAAAGAGAAAGAGAGGGCAGGGATCGATGTGAATAAAGAGAGACGGACAGACAGACTGACTGACAGAAAGGGACAGACACTGAGGCAGGGAAAGAGACGGACAGGCAGAGACAGAGTCAGGAACACACACACACACACACACACACACACACACACACACACACACACACACACACACACACACACAGAGAGAGAGAGAGAGAGAGAGAGAGAGAGAGAGAGAGAGAGAGTGACCACAGAGGCAAAAAGATCAGTAAGGAGAGAGGGAAGGAGACTGGACTGACGGACAGAGTAAAATGGAGAAAGACAGAGAATGGGGGGTGGGGGTATGTCAGGGCGTGGGGTGTGGACTTGAGGATCGATCGGGGATGGGGAATGTAATTGGAGTAAGAGAGGAGATATGGGAAATCAGTAAATCCACAACACAGTCTGATTAATCAAAAACACCTAGGTTTGGATGCAAACGAACACAAACAGAATTCAGGTGATAGTTTGTATCATGACTAGATCTGTGTTAGTTTGTATCATGACTAGATCTGTGTTAGTTTGTATCATGACTAGATCTGTGTTGTACTGTTGCATGTGTTTTGTCTAGATGTAGATATTCAAAGACGAAAAGCGTCCCTGTTTCAGAAAAATAAAGGTTGTCACCCATTTTTTTTTTTTTTTTTTTTTTGTACATTTCATTTATGAGTCATTGCCTGAAAAGCAGTCGTTGTCTGTCTTATTACCGATTTTCCACTGTAACCGAGAGCTGAGAGCAAACAAGTGTGTGCTTCGCTACTTTTTTTTGGTTTAACAGGGACTTGTACATCTCTCCTGTCTTTGCTGTTGCACCAGTTTGTCACCTAACAGCTCTTCTGTGTGCCACGTCATGAACAACTAATCCTAATCTAATGTCAGGACAAGCGGGGAAATGACAGGAAATAGGTCAAGGTTTTATTTCTTTGTGGAGAGAAGCGCTATTCAGTCGTCACAGAGCGACGTTTTGTGGCTGTATTGATCTCCTGCGTTTAAAGCTGGAGATTGGGGTGATGTCCCTGTTGCGCGGGCTTGTGTGGGCTTTGTAAGCAGTGGAGCGCTATGCTGTCTGCGTTTGTCTGGAACTCTCTCTCCCTCCCTCCCTTCCTCCCTCCCTCCTCCCTCACACTGTTCGCAGTCCTGTATGCATGTAGAAGTGTAGGTATTGTGCATAAGCTGGAGGACGGCCCGTGGGGTAGGGGGTGGGGGGGAAGGGGGGGGGAGGGAGAGGTTCTTACGGGAAGAGAGACAAAGAGTGGAAAAGTGTGCAGGGTTTCAGAGGAATGACTGTTCCATAACACTGGGCGTGGCGATGATGTCTAAACTTCTAATCTCTTCCAGCAGGTTCTCTCTCTCCTTGTTTTCCCCTTCTTTCCATGTACGTTTTTAATTTTCCTTCAGCTAAGAGAAGATGTCGAGAGACTATTGTGATGTATTTTCTGTCTCTCTCTAGCTCTCTCTTTTCTCTCTCTCTCTCTCTCTCTCTCTCTCTCTCTCTCTCTCTCTCTCTCTCCTCTCTGAGTGTGTGTGTGTGTGTGTGTGTGTGTGTGTGTGTGTGTGTGTGTGTGAATGAGTGAATGAGTGTGTGTGTGTGTGTGTGTGTGTGTGTGTGTGTGTGTGTGTGCGTGTGTGTGTTGTTGTTGTTGTTGTCTTCAATTTAACGTCTATCCACATAGTGATATTAGACGGGGGGAGGGGAGGGGGGAGGGGGGGAGGGGATCGGGAGGAGGGGGGGGGGGAGGGGGACCGTATTGTGTGTGTATGTATTTATGTATCTTGGCTAAGGAATTAAAAGAAGAAAAAAAAAAAGAAAAAAAGTCAGAAAAATGAGCATTAACAAAAATTACAATCAACTAGTCTATAACAAATGTCCTACAGGACTATGAAGTAAACATTTTGCAATATTAAACAAACTAGTAGCATTTTTGAAAACGCCTTCAATACAATTTTCAGAAATCACTGGTAAGATAGGTCTTATCCTCTGACATTCAAAAATGATGTGTTTGCTAGAAATTTGTTCACCACATAAATATTTAACATTTTTGCTGTATTT
>CM065722.1:24871965-24874465 GCA_033310375.1 Conus canariensis
ACTATATACTGCTTCAATGCATACTGTACTGCACTGTACTGTATACTGCTTCAATGCATACTGTACTGCTGCACTGTACTGTATACTGCTTCAATGCATACTGTACTGCTGCACTGTACTGTATACTGCTTCAATGCATACTGTACTGCACTGTACTGTATACTACTTCAATGCATTGTTCTACATTGTATTGTGCCGTATTAGCATTGTTAGACAAGCAATTCTGGGTGTAAAGCATATGGATCAGTGGCTGTGCCCCTCCACCCCCACTCCCCTACCCCTACACCACACCACACTCCCCCTGTGCTGACGTAGGCAACAAGGGAACAAGACGTATATGTACTGATCACGTGCCCAGCATCGTCAGCTCGGCAGATCCAGACGTGACGTCAGGTGAGGCCCTCCCATCCACATTTAATGCCTCTCTCACACCTGAACGGCCGTGGCGTGATTAGTACCCGCCTGCCGCCCCTCGTTTAACCAGCATGTCTTCTCGTGACCTGACGCCCCCAGGTGTGTGTGAGGTGACTCTAACTATAGCCTCTGGCAGGGGAAAACAGCCCCCAGGGGAAAAAGGTAGGAATCCTGCACGCTTAAGCCTTGCCCTGCACTGCACAAATGAAAGCAGCCTCTTCCTCAGGAGACCGTGTGTGTATGTGTGGAGAGGCCGTGGTTGTATGTGTTTAAAACTTCTTTGCAGATATTTTTTTACTTTGTGGTATTTTGACCATTCAAAATTTTAAAATCGGAATTGCTTCCTATATCTGTAGAAGTTTGCACTACAACGCCCTTTTTTCAAAATACCTTACTGACAAATCCTATCAATCAAGGCAAAAGGAGAATAAACTCATATAATGTAGTCTGCAGTCTGCTAAAATTGTTTGTTAACATGCAGTAAATACACAGAGAGAGAGAGAGAGAGAGAGGGAGAGAGAGAGAGAGAGAGAGAGAGAGAGAGAATATCCACAAAATTACACTCCTTTGCTATGTTTGGCCATGGACTGGGCAATAACGAGTGCTGAAATGTATCTGAGTGGCAGCGTTTCAGATAAACATGGTACCCACTTAAAGTGTGGAAGAGGAGGGGGAATTAAGGTATCTTATCTTAATTGAAATGTTTGGACTTCTTTGCATGTGCAATGTAGTGTTTTCAGACTCTAACACTGGGATATGAACTTACATAAACTGCCACGTGAGTTACACGTGCGTGAATAAGCGGCTCATGATGCACACAGCCAGGTGGCAGCATTGTTGTCAGGTGGATTGAGCTGAGAGGAGGAATGGCAGCATTGTTGTCAGGTGGCTTGAGCGGAGATGAGGAATGGCAGCATTGTTGTCAGGTGGCTTGAGTGGAGATGAGGAATGGCAGCATTGTTGTCAGGTGGCTTGAGCGGAGATGAGGAATGGCAGCATTGTTGTCAGGTGGCTTGAGCGGAGATGAGGAATGGCAGCATTGTTGTCAGGTGGCTTGAGTGGAGATGAGGAATGGCAGCATTGTTGTCAGGTGGCTTGAGTGGAGATGAGGAATGGCAGCATTGTTGTCAGGTGGCTTGAGCGGAGATGAGGAATGGCAGCATTGTTGTCAGGTGGCTTGAGTGGAGATGAGGAATGGCAGCATTGTTGTCAGGTGGCTTGAGCGGAGAGGAGAATGGCAGCATTGTTGTCAGGTGGCCTGAGGGGAGGAGGAATGGCAGCATTGTTGTCAGGTGGCTTGAGTGGGATGAGGAATGGCAGCATTGTTGTCAGGTGGCTTGAGCTGGGATGAGGAATGGCAGCATTGTTGTCAGGTGGCTTGCGCTGGGATGGGGAATGGCAGCATTGTTGTCAGGTGGCTTGCGCTGGGATGAGGAATGGCAGCATTGTTGTCAGGTGGCTTGAGCTGGGATGAGAAATGGCAGCATTGTTGTCAGGTGGTTGAGTGGAGATGAGGAATCCCAGCTTTGTTTGTCAGGATGGCTTGAGTGGAGAGGGGAATGTCAGCATTGTATGCCCAGGTGTTTTGAGGTGCAGTGAGATGGCAGCATTGTTGTCAGTGGCTGCAGTGGAGATGGCAATGCGCATTGTTGTCAGGTGCTTGCGCTGGGATGAGGAATGGCAGCATTGTTGCCAGGTGGTTTGGGCTGGGTTGAGGAGTGGCAGCATTGTTGTCAGGTGGCTTGAGCGGAGATGAGGAAGATCCAGCCAGTCCTCAGGATTCATGTAACTAAACGAGAGGTCGAGGTGGAAGGTGAGAGGGGGGGGGGGTTAGTGATGATTCACTCAGTTTCCTGATGATCCTCATCAGACTTTCCTCATCCCAGAGGTGCAGTTTGAGTTGGCCTTGTACTGTCAACACACCACCAGCTTGTCAGCGTGTAGGTCACTTTTCGCCAAACTCTGTCGCAAATTTCCATCCTTCAGAAGAATGTTCTCCAATGGCTCCAAATCCGAAGAGGGGATTGCCTGTGCTGCATTTTGCACAACGTCTCCCTCTTTGTGATGTTCTGAACACATTCCCACT
>CM065722.1:24879465-24886965 GCA_033310375.1 Conus canariensis
CGGAGACAGAGGGTGAGGCGAAGAGCTCAGGAAGGAGAGAAGAGAGAGAGAGAGAGAGAGAGAGAGAGAGGAGAGAGAGAGAGGAGAGAGAGAGAGAGAGAGGATTGATGAACAGAGTAAAATGGGTAAAGAAAGAGAAGCGTAGGTGTGTAAGGCGTGGTGTGTGGAGCGGGGGGGGGGGGGGGGAGGGGGGGGGGGGCGGCAGGGGAGGAGAGAGGAGAGTTTATCTGCAACAATCTGGTTAAGTGAAACAACTTGATTTGGATACAAAAAAGACAAAGCGACTTCAGGTAATAATCTGTATCAACAGTCTGTCTGTGGGCTTTTTTTCTCGGTGTTCTAAAGATTGCCACGCATTTCTTGTACTGTAATGGCTGTGACGTCTTCAACGTACTCGTAAAACATCTCCAGTGTGATGTTCTATGGTATGTCATTGCCTGAAGAGCGGTTGTGTATTCGCTTATCACTCATTTCCACCGAAACCGAGAGCTGAAAGCCAACAAATGTGTGCCCTACATTTTCTTTCTCTTCTTGAAACAGGCACTTGTACATCTTGCCTGCCTTTGCTACTATGCCAGTCTGTCACCCAATACTTCTTCTGTTTGCTCAGTAATGAGAGACTTATTATACCAATACCCGGATTGGCGGGAACCGACAGGAAATAGGTCAAGGTTTCTTTCATTGTGGAGAAGCTCTGCTCGTTCTTCACAGGGCGAAGTTTTGTAGCTGTATTGATTTCCGGTGTATAAAGTTGGAGGTTTGGGGGTGATGTCACTGTCCTCATCTCGTAGGTTTTGTCACAAGTGAAGCGCATGCGGTCTGTGGTGGTTTGACAGCCCCCCCCCCCCTTTCCCCCTCCCCTTCCACCTGACTCATTGTTGGCAGTCCTAGTTCCTGTGTATACCTGTCGATGTCATGTGGAGGGTGGGGTAGGGAAGGGGTCAAGGGAAATGTACGTGTGGAAAGAGAGAACAAGTGTGCGTGATTTCATCAGAATTACAGTCCTGTAACAATGGATGGTCTGATTATGTCTAAACTTCTAATCTATTCCAGCAGATGATTTTGTTATTCTCTCTTTCTTTCCAGGTAGTCTTTCTTTCTTAATAAGCTGAGGAAGGAAGGAGATGTTCATAGACTGTATCAATGTGTGTTCTGTATTCATCGTGTGTGTTTGTGTGCATACATGCATGTGTGTGTGTGTGTGTGTGTGTGTGTGTGTGTGTGTGTGTGTGTGTGTGTGAGAGAGAGAGAGAGAGAGAGAGAGAATCTGACCTTTAGCTGACCTCACTTGGCCGTACACTCATCATTTTGCATTTCATTGTCACTGCAGTAAAAAGTCGGCAGTATGCATGCATAGAATAAACTGTTCTGTTTTACTCCATTTGAAAATCCTCGCTGGCTTAAGCAAAATAAATCACATTCTCATTCTTACATAGGTCTTCCTTCAAGAATTGAAATTATGGCGCAAAATGTCGTGCAGAATGTGTTTACGTCGGGGGGGGGGGGGGGGGGGGGGGGGATGATGGAGGAAATGGCGACGGAAAGAAGAACACTATACTCTCAATTCTACCTGGCTATTCTCCTTGTAAAATAGCAACTCTCTCCATACAAGATTATGCAGGGGTCGGTTTTCCAAGTCGCAGAACCCTTGAAATAACAAGATGGTGTTATAGAAGGTAAGGGTAGGAATGGTGAGGGGAAATGTGGGCACACAGATGTGATGTGTGTGTGTGTGTGTGTGTGTGTGTGTGTGTGTGTGTGTGTGTGTGTGTGTGTGTGTGTGTGTGTGTGAATATGCTGCCCTGATCTTGCTACACCAATGACCTCAGCTTAACATGTCCATGAAGACATGAATACGGTCTCCAAAAGACATTGTCTTGTATATGATGTTCTCCAAAAGGTGATCTGAGGGATTATATTCCTTATTCAGGGACTGGACATAGACAGGGGAGGTGGAAAAGATAGGAAGGCGGTAAGGCGTCAGCGAGTACCAAATGTGCAAGTGCAAATTCCAGAAAGTGCCTTGTAAGCTTAAAGAGAGAGAGAGAGAGAGAGAGAGAGAGAGGAGAGAGAGAGAGAGAGAGAGAGAGAGAGAGTTCGTATTTTTGTGTGTATGTGTCTCTGTGAGTGAGTGTGTGTGTGTGTGTGTGTGTGTGTGTGTGTGTGTGTGTGTGTGTGGTGTGTGGTGAGGGTGAGGGAAAGAGAGAGAGAGAGAGAGTTTTAGAAATTATGAACCCTAGTCGAAGTGAACTTTCCAAAGTGTTGCGCAAGTGATCGTGAAAGATCTGCTGTTGGGGTACCTCTTGGTTGGGTACCACTTATTGTGTGTCTGAGAAGGGAACAGAGGGAAGGGTGACCACAGAGTGAAGGATACACTCCACAGTGTGAGTTCGTGGGTGGCTGTGCTTTTGTGAGAGAGACAGAGAAAGAGCGAGGGATTAAAAATGAAAGAGAGAGAAAGATTGCAGGAGGGGGTGATATTATGTTAGAGAAAGAGAGAGGAGGAGGAAGGAGAGAAAGGGTGAGCACAGATGAGAGAGAGAGAGAGTGAGGGAGAGGAGAGAGAGAGAGAGGAGGAGGAGAGAGAGAGAGGGAGGGAGAGATGTCAGTGGAAGAATATGGAATTTAGAAAGGAGGTGGTAGGCAATACTGAGAGGAAGATAGGGAGTAGGGTAGGGTACAGAGAAAGGAAACAGACAGACACAGACAGACACAGACAGGCAGAGGAAGACAGACAAGCAGACAGACACAGACAGGCAGAGAAAGACAGACAAGCAGACAGACACACAGGCAGAGAAAGACAGACAGACAGACAGACAGACAGACACAGACAGGCAGAGAAAGAGACAGACAGACAGACAGGCACAGACAGGCAGAGAAAGACAGACAAGCAGACAGACACAGACAGGCAGAGAAAGACAGACAAGCAGACAGACACAGACAGGCAGAGAGAGACTGATGCAGGAAGAGTGACAGAACTAGAATGAAGGTGGAAATGAGGGAGAGAAACTGGAATAAGGGACAGGATATAATGAAAAAAAGAAAGAGAAGAATGTATGTAAGGGGAGAGGGGAGGAAGGGCAAGAAGGACGATAATGGAGGACATATGGGAAATCAGTCAATCTGGAACAGTCTGTTGAATTCAAAAGACCTTGGTTTGGATGCAAAGAAGACGGAGTTCAAATGATAGTGTGTATCAACACAGTATCTGTGTCGTAGCGTGTCTTTCTAGACGTAGATATTTAAATTTTTAAAAAAAAGTCCCTGTTTTAATGTGCTAAAACTTGCGACCTCTTTAGCGTGTATGTAAAACGGTTCCAGTCTGAAATTCTAACTGCCTGGAAAAAGGGTCGTTGTATTCGCTTATCACAGATTTTCTCTGAAAACAAGAGCGAACAAATGCGTGCTACGTTGCTTTTTTTTTTTAACGGGGACTGGTACATTTTTTCTACCTCTTTGATATTGCGCCATGTTGTTACCTAATACCTCTTCTGTTTGCTGGGTAACAAGAGACGAATACAAATGTCAGGATAGGAGAGGGGAATATAGGAAATAGGTCAAGGTTTATTTCATGGTGGAGATGCGTTTTTCAGTCCCAGCAGGATGAAATTTTAGTAGCTGTATTGATCTCTCCGGTGTTTAAAGTTGGAGATCCGGGTGATGTCGCTGTGGCTGTCTTGTAGGTTTTGTAACAAGTGAAGGGCATGCTGTCTGTGTTTGTCTGGAAACTCCGTCACCCTCCCCTTCCTCCCTCTCATTGTCCACAGTCCTGTATATGTGTGTAAGTGTAGGTATGAAGTGGAAGGTTGGGAGAAGGGATGATGGGAGAGGTACTTACGGAAAGAGAGGACAAAGAGTAGAAAAAAAGTGTGTGTGGTTTCAGAAGACTTACAGTTCCATAATATTGGAAATATTGATTATGTCTAAACTTCTAATCTATTCGTGCAGACTATATTTGTCTTCTTGTGCTTAGAGAGGGGGGGGGGGGGTTGATAGACTGTATTAAAACTAGTCTACAATGTGTGTGTGTGTGTGTGTATTGTGTGTGTGTGTGTGTGTGTGTGTGTGTGTGTGTGTGTGTGTGTGTGTGTGTGTGTGTGTGTGTGCGCGCGCGCGCGCGCACGCACGCGCGCTTAAACGTGTTTCCCTGAATTTGCCACACCATTGGCTGCTGGCTGAATGCATCCATGGAGACGTGAATGCAGCCACCAAACGCAGTCTTCTAGACATGATGTTCGCTGAAAGATGATCTCAGGGATTGTATTCCTTACTAAGGGATTGGACATAGATGGGGGATGGGGTGGGTGGGAGAGGGAGATAGGGGGTAACGGAGCGCTGACAAAGATTGACGTGGTAGCACTGCCTAAAGGGTTCAGCGGGGAAAGCCATCAAGACGAGTGCTAATGTCTTGAGTGCAAATCCCAAGAAGAGCCTTGTAAACTAAGAGAGAGAGAGAGAGAGAGAGAGAGAGAGAGAGAGAGAGAGAGAGAGAGAGAGAGGGGAGAGAGAGAGAGAGAGTTTAACTATGATTTTTGTAATATTATTATGAGGTTTGATGCAATCATCTGTTTAATGTGAAATGGTTGGCATGGGAGAAACACTTGAGGAAGAGGGGAGGGACACAGTGATGACATACTGATATCATCGAATCAACCAAATATAAAAGTGGTTTGCAATAACGTTTTCTGTTGTGGTTTTTGTTTGTCTGTTTGTGTGTTTGTCTCTTTGTTTTGAGAAGGGGAGTGGGGATGGACAACTGATACACTGAATCCATGTCAGCTATCCAGGACACCATCATTCTGGGGGAAGATGCTGGCGTTTTTCCTTTCTATTTCCCGGGCGAAAAATTCTCAATTGAAAGGAACCACAGCCGAGATGGCAAAGAAGTTTTTAAGGGTGAGAGTGAATGGGAGGGAGGTGGGGATGGGAAACCAGTGTTTGAGGGATGATGGGGAGGAGGAGGTGAAGGGAGGGAGTTATGCAAAAGAGGAGTATGGGGTAACCAGGCTTTGGACCTGCATACCAGGTATCAGTATTTATCAATGAGGAGGACGTGGGACACAAGGCATTGCTTTCTTTCTTTGATGATGTATCTCTTCCTACCCGTTTTTCTCCCGCTCATTCTCTACAGTGACTAGAATTAGAGACAATAAGATTAATGTTTCCAGAATTTGTAAGGTCATAGACGCACGCCTTAAGAGGAGATAGTATATGTAAGCAGAAAACGTGGCACATGTCTAAAGGACAATAGAGAAAGAGAGACAGACAGTCAAGACAGGCAGACAGACAGACAGACAGAGAGAAGAGAGAGAGAGAGAGAGAGACTGTGTATGTGTGTGTGTGTGTGTGTGTGTGTGTGTGTGTGTGTGTGTGGTGTGTGTGTGTCTGTGTTTGTGTGTGTGTGTGTGTGTGTGTGTCTGTGTCTCTGTGTGTGTATGTCTGTGTCTGTGTGTTTGAGGGCCTGAGGTGATGAAAGTCAATGAATGGGGGAGTGGTGCTACAGTTCCTTAAAAAGAAAGACAAAGAAAAAAAAACCGACAAGATAAGGCAGGAGCCCATCTGCTCGTCAAGCTCTCCTCAGATGCTCTCTGAAGTGACGAAGTGCATGACGACCACTTGATGTATGCAGGGCTAGTGATCCTGATGTGTGGGCCTGAAGTGACGAAGTGCATGACGACCACTTGATGTATGCAGGACTATTGATCCTGCTGTGTGGGCCTGTGAAATGAACATCTGCTGACCTGAGAAGTAGTGCTGCTGTGAGGTCATCCCTCTCCCGTGTACACTTGACCCCGTGGAGAAAGTCAGTGAGGCATAAGGGAGGAGGATGTGTGTGTGTGGGGGGGAGGAAGGTGGGGGGGGGGGGAGGCTAGTCCAAGTGCACTTGCACTTTTTCTCCAGTATTGTTCCTTACTTATTTCCCCCCCTCTCTCTCTCTCTCTCTCTCTCTCTCTCTCTCTCTCTCTCTCTCTCTATCTATCTATCTACTTTGTGTGTGTGTGGGTGTGGGTGTGGGTGTGTGTACTGTCTATTTTTGTTGTTTTTGTCTTTTTATTCAGTTATTTATAGTGGCCTTTTGGTTTGTCAGTAGTGCATGTTCTTTATTTGCTGAAGACTGTGTTGTTGTTTTCTCCACAAAGACGCTCTGGAACTCCTTAAAATGCTTGACATTCAGAAGCACCAAAGCAACATATGCAGATCTGCCACCCAGGCACATGTCACTCAAAAATAATCCAGAATTGCTCCCACCCATAAAAAAAATCACCTTCGAGATCCAAAACACTTCCTGTGTCATTAACCGCATCTCCCTTTTCATCTACACGTCCCCAAAACCCAAGAAGATCCCAGCATTACAGATTTATCATATCATTTCAACATAGCAAAGGCTAAGTTTGAGGCCAGAAGAGAAGACGTTTCCCATTTTCGTTTCAATGTTGACACATTCCAGCTGCCTCTAGCGATTACAAGCTGGCAATACAACGAATTTATCTTCCGGCAACTGCTGATCCTAAATGAACAGTGCTCCACTTTCCATGAAACCAGATTCTCTTGATTACGTTAGTGGCTTTGTCTTCTTCAGTCTGAAAGCTCAGATTTGGAGCCATCAAAACACGCAAAGAGGAACTGTCAAAATGAATAAACAGATGAGAGTAACGGGGGCAAGTGACAAAAACAGATAAGGAGAGCGAGGTGGAGAGGGCGGGTGGCATTTGGAGAGGTTTCTTTTATGTTGTGCATAGTCTAGCTGCCAACAAACGCCAGGAACGGGTTGTTTTGAGGAGAAAAGGGCTCGTGATATGGAATACAGCGTGAACAGGATCGACCTGAAGAGTGAAGGTGAATCCTGTGACGTCTGACGCTGGTTTAGTAGTTTGGGGATACACATTTCTTGATGGTTTCCATACATTTACTTCGATTCCTGAATGCCATTTTTCTCGCATTTTCCCAGTCTGTTTGCTATGTACTCGTGATACCAGCGTGCATACAATTGTCGTGGTAAACAGCGATCATAGCTCTCGATAAGACATGTTTTCCTAAGACAAACAAGGAAAACGTTTATAATTTCAGGGAAAATAGGGAAAACACTTGTCATCCTGAGGGAAGACAGTCATCCTCCACAGGAAAAGAAGGAAAACTGTTGTCATCCCAAGGACAATAGTTATGATCCTCAGGCTGACAACTGTTTTCGCTCTCTCCACTGTTTTCCTCAAGGATCATACACGTTTTCCTGAAGAAAAAGACTATCACTGCGTTTAGATGCACATGTGCTTCCAGAGCTATTCTTTGAAGTTTTGATAAAAACTTTGGAAAGCGTATGCTGTTTTGGAGGTTGACAGACTATGCCTTACATGGTCTTGTGAAGGACGAACCGCGTTGTCACACATGGAAGTTGTAGAAATGGAGTCATACACATCTGTTAAAGTGCATTGTTGCGTGTGATTGTCTTCTCTTTGGCTGAGCTACATCCAGTACTCAAGTGCCATACTGTACTCCATCGTA
>CM065722.1:24896965-24901965 GCA_033310375.1 Conus canariensis
ACAAAAAGGAGATGTGAAAAAGAATAACAGATGATAGAAACAGGGGCAAGTGACAATAAACAGATGAGAGCAGGACGGGGGGTGAGGTGGGAATGGCAGGTGGTGGAGGCATTTTGAAAGTCTAGTCATGCTGTGCATTGTCCTGCTGCAGGCAGATTCAAGGGGCTAGTTGTTTTTAGGAGAAAAAAGCATATGATATGGGGTCTGACATGAATCAGATTTACCCTGAAGACTGAACGTGAATGCTGACACAGCATTCGTGTTGTTTTCTGATAGTCTGTTTTATGGCTCTGTCGTGTATGATATAGAATGTTATCGTACTGCACTGTACTGTACCATATTAGCCTCGTTAGAAGCAGTCCCAGGTGTGGTGTAAATCAAACAGTTCAGTGGTTCTCTTCCCCTCCTCACCACCGCCACAACCGTCACTACACACACACACACACACACAACACACACACACACACACACACACACACACAACCCCGCACGCACGCACGCACGCACGCATGCACACACAAACACACACACACACATGCACACCCTACCACCCACACCGCACCACACTCCCCCTGTGCTGACGTAGGCAACAAGGGAACAAGATGTATGTGTACCGATCACGTGCCCAACATCGTCACTCAGCAGATCCAGACGTGACGTCAGGTGAGGCCCTCCCATCCACATTTAATGCCTCTCTCACACCTGAACGGCCGTGGCGTGATTAGTACCCGCCTGCCGCCCCTCGTTTAACCAGCATGTCTTCTCGTGACCTGACGCCCCCCAGGTGTGTGTGAGGTGACCCTAACCTGGCAGGGAAAATAGCCTCCCGGGGAAAGAAACGGAAATCCTGCACGCATAAGCCTTTCCCTACACGGCACAAATGAAAAGGGCGTCCCCTTTGGGACACAGTGTGTGTGTGTGTGTGTGTGTGTGTGTGTGTGTGTGTGTGTGTGGGGTGTGTGTGTGTGTGCGTGCGTGGTGTAGTGTGTGTGTGTGTGTGTGTGTGTGTGTGTGTGTTGGTGTAGTGTGTGTGTGTGAAACTCCTTTGCAGGCTGTTTTTTTTTTTTTTTTTTTTAGTATTTTGTCCGCATGAAATTTTAAAACCGGAAATTGTTAATATCCTGTAGAAATCTGCACTGTAGACCATCCTTTAAAATTGAAAAAGTCCATGAACTTACTTCTTTAATTTTCAAAATATCAGTATGACAAGTCCATTCAATTGAGGCATAAAAGGAATGAACAAACAAAACTAAACAAAACCAGATGGAAAAAAATGTTATGGGTCAATAGCATCAGAACAAAGGAAGAATACATGTTACATCTCTCTCTTACATGAAGGTGAAGATTGAATACATTTAAAATCGTTGTATTGAATTGTTGAAGGGTTTTCCTTTTTTTTGTTGTTGGTTTTGTTGTTGTTGTTGTTGTGATGATGTTGTTGTTTACTGTGATCTGTTATTTCTGAACAATCAAATATTGCTAGAATTGCATGTAGAAGGAGGAGGAGGAGGAGGAGAAAAAGAAAGATCACATGCACACGAGATATGATATTCAGTCTACTTAAATATTGTTACCGTGCAGTAAATACTGAGAGAGAGGAGGAGAGAGAGAGAGAGAGAGAGAGAGAGAGAGAGAGAGAGAGAGAGAGAGAGAGAGCAGAAAAACACCTTCTTCACCATGTTTCACCGAGGTGTGGGTATAAAGAGCGTGTGTTTATAGTCAAAAGAATTTTTTTTTTACACTGGCCAACGTTAGTTCACAATGTTTGTCAAACTTCTAAACGACTGAGAACATTGGAACAGAATGGCACACAGTGGAACGGAATGACATTGGAGCTGAATGGCACACAGTGGACCCAAAGGGCACACCTGAGAGCTAAACGGCAGACCTCGGAGCTAAACGGCACACCTCGGAGCTAAACGGCACACCTCGGAGCTAAACGGCACACCTCGGAGCTAAACGGCAGACCTCGGAGCTAAAAAAAGGCACACCTCGGAGCTAAACACGGGCACGACACTCGGAGCCCTAAAACGGCAAGACCTCGGAGCTAAACGGCACACCTCGGAGCTAAACGGCAGATCTCGGAGCTAAACGGCAGATCTCGGAGCTAAACGGCACACCTCGGAGCTAAACGGACGATCTCGGAGCTAAAACGGCACACTCGGAGCTAAACGGCACACCTCGGAGCTAAACGGCAGATCTCGGAGCTAAACGGGACACCTACGGAGTTGAATAGCCAGCAGTGGAGAGAAACACGGGACACAATGCTAGTGGAGCTGAAAGGCAAATAATGAAGAAGATGAATGGCACACGGTAGAATGGAATGGCACAACGTTGGAGTAAAACGGCCATGAGTCGAAGGTGACCTGCGTGCAATGGCAGTGAATGGCTCCCTGTGCTAGAGGACCAAATGGCACACAGTGACAATGAATGGCAAACAGTGGGTCTGCATGGCAAACGGTGAAATTGAGTGGTACTCAGGGGGGAGGGGGGGGGATTAAATGGCGAACAGTGGAAATAAATGGCAAACAGTGGAACTTAGACGGCAAACAATAGAGCTGAATGGCAAACAGTGGAGCTTAATGGCAAATAATAGAGCTGAAATGGCAAACAGTGGAGCTTAATGGCAAATAATAGAGCTGAATGGCAAACAGTAGAGCTTAATGGCAAATAATAGAGCTGAAATGGCAAACAGTGGAGCTTAATGGCAAATAATAGAGCTGAATGGCAAACAGTGGAGCTTAATGGCAAATAATAGAGCTGAATGGCAAACAGTAGAGCTTAATGGCAAAAATAGAGCTTAATGGCAAATAATAGAGCTGAATGGCAAACAGTGGAGCTTAATGGCAAAAATAGAGCTTAATGGCAAATAATAGAGCTGAATGGCAAATAATAGAGCTTAATGGCAAATAATAGAGCTTAATGGCAAATAATAGAGCTGAATGGCAAACAATAGAGCTAAATGGTAAATAATAGAGCTTAATGGTAAATAATAGAGCTGAATGGTAAACAGTAGAGCTTAATGGCAAACAATAGAGCTAAATGGTAAATAATAGAGCTAAATGGTAAATAATAGAGCTGAATGGCAAATATAGAGCTGAATGGCAAACAGTGGAGCTTAATGGCAAACAATAGAGCTTAATGGCAAATAATAGAGCTTAATGGCAAACAATAGAGCTAAATGGTAAATAATAGAGCTGAATGGTAAACAGTAGAGCTTAATGGCAAACAATAGAGCTAAATGGTAAATAATAGAGCTGAATGGTAAACAATAGAGCTGAATGGTAAACAGTGGAGCTTAATGGCAAACAGTGGAGCTTAATGGTAAACAATAGAGCTTAATGGCAAACAGTAGAGCTTAATGTCAAACAGTGGAGCTTAATGGTAAACAATAGAGCTTAATGGCAAACAATAGAGCTTAATGGTAAACAATAGAGCTTAATGGCAAACAGTAGAGCTTAATGGTAAACAATAGAGCTTAATGGCAAACAGTAGAGCTTAATGGCAAACAGTGGAGCTTAATGGTAAACAATAGAGCTTAATGGCAAACAATAGAGCTGAATGGTAAACAATAGAGCTTAATGGCAACAAGTGGAGCTGAATGGTAAACAGTGGAGCTTAATGGCAAACAGTGGAGCTTAATGGTAAACAATAGAGCTTAATGGCAAACAATAGAGCTGAATGGTAAACAGTAGAGCTTAATGGCAAACAGTGGAGCTGAATGGTAAACAGTGGAGCTTAATGGCAAACAGTGGAGCTTAATGGTAAACAATAGAGCTTAATGGCAAACAATAGAGCTTAATGGCAAACAATAGAGCTTAATGGTAAACAATAGAGCTTAATGGTAAACAATAGAGCTTAATGGCAAATAATAGAGCTTAATGGTAAACAATAGAGCTTAATGCCAAACAGAGGAGCTGAATGGCAAACAGTGGGGTTTGATGGCAAACAGTGGGGTTTGATGGCAAACAGTGGAGCTGAATATAAAAAAAACAATGGTACTAAATGGCAAACTGGAGCTTAATGGCAAACGGTGGAACTAAATGGTAAACAATGGATGGAGCATAATGGCAAACAGTGGGGATGAATGGCAAACAGTGGGGATGAATGGCAAACAGTGGGGATGAATGGCAAACAGTGGGATGAATGGCAAACAGTGGGGATGAATGGCAAACAGTGGGGATGAATGGCAAACAGTGGCGCTGAATTGTTAGGTGGAGCTTGAATGACAGACAGTCGTTAGAAACAGAACAGAATGATGGCCTCGCCCAGGGGTCAAAAGAAATGTTCTGTTTACAGCCATTAAAAACGGCTGCTTTGGCACCCTGTCTAGACGTGACTTAAATTAAACAAGAGAAGGAAATGAAATGAAATAGAATAAATATTTGCTCTGTGCGTGACTTCCTTTAACAGACCAGACTAGCTATGAAATTAACGATCGAGTTGTTGTCGTTGTATTTTGAACGCCTGTTTCAAGGCCGGCGCTGTTGATTTAAAACTTTTTTTTTCATGTTTGGTTGGTTGGTTGGTTGGTTGGTGGTTTAGTGATTGTTGTTGTTGTTGTGAATCGCAGTAAAGCCATGGTGTCTGACTTTAAAAGAAAAACAAGACTTGACAAGGTTCACAAGTTCTTTGAGACAGAGACACAGAGAGAGAGAGAGAGAGAGGAGAGAGAGAGAGAGAGTCATACATATATTTAGATATAGATATAGATACAAACAGACATACATACACACTTACATACGTACATACACATACATACATACAAATATGCATGTATACACATATGCATGCATGCATACATACATAATACATACACGCATACATACACACACACACACACACACACATGCATACATACAAACATGCATGCATACATACATACAAACAAAACATACATACATACATACATACATGCATACATACATACATGCATACATACATACATACATACATACATACATACATACATACATACATACATACATACATGCATACAT
>CM065722.1:24906965-24911839 GCA_033310375.1 Conus canariensis
GACGGGAAGGCAGTGTGAACAGCCGGCCACCCCATTCCCAAGAACGTAGGACTGCACAGCCAGCGTAGTGCGTGGTCTACGCCAGGACGTGGAGTACTTGTGAGGGTGTGGGATCGATCGCTTTGGATACCAACGCACCTGTGTCTGCCTGTTCCTCTTCCCGCCTTGGGCACCAGGGGGGCGATGCCAGCAGTGACGTCACCGGAAGTGTGGAGGGCGCGTCATGCAGCAGCTGGCTGACCCCAGGATTATTGTTCTGACAGGTAAGGGCCGACTCCTTGTGGTCATGTACGTGTTGGTGATGACTGTGGTGTAGTGACCATTACTGCACTGACTGAACCGTTTTGTTGGTGAATGTGGTGTGGTGACTGTCGCCGTACTGACTGACCTGTACGAATTAGCAGTAAACGTTGAATGATTACTATCACTACACTGGTTGAACTGTATGCATTGGTGACGAGTGTTGTATTGTGATTGTCACTGTATATAAAGATGGTGAATGTCGTATGATGCTGTTACTGCACTGACTAAACCGTGTTGCTGGTGTATAGTAACTGTCGCTGTACTGACTGACCTGTATGTATTGGCGGTAAATGTTGTATGATTACCTTCACTGCACTGACTGATCAGTGTATATTGGTTTAATGTACAATAACTATTGCTACACTGACTGAACTGTAGACGTAGGTGGTGAAAATTGTGTCGTAATTGTCATTGCACTGACTGAACTGCATATATTGCTGGTGCATGTTGTTTAATATACTTTCACTGGACTGACTAGACTGAATGTATCGGTGGTGAATGTTGTGTAATGTCATTGGTGATGAATATTGTGTAGTATACTTTCACTGCACTGACTAGACAGAATGTATTGGTGGTGAATGTTGTGTAGTATACTTTCAGTTGGACTGACTAGACTGAATTTATTGCTGGTGAATGTGGTGAAGTGTCATTGGTGGTGAATGTCGTGTAGTATACTTTCACTGCACTGACTAGACTAAATGTATTGGTGGTGAATGTGGTGTGTGTCATTGGTGGTGAATGTTGTGTTGTATACTTTCACTGCACTGACTAGACTAAATGTATTGGTGGTGAATGTTGTGTTGTATACTTTCACTGCACTGACTAGACAGAATGTATTGGTGGTGAATGTTGTGTAGTATACTTTCAGTTGGACTGACTAGACTGAATTTATTGTGGTCAGTGTTGTGTAGTGTCACTGGTGGTGAATGTTGTATAGTATACTTTCTCTGAACTATGTTTATGTATTGGTGGTGAATGTTGTGTAGTATACTTTCACTGCACTGACTAGACTAAATGTATTGGTGGTGAATGTTGTGTAGTGTTGTTGGTGGTAAATGTTGTATAGTATACTTTCTCTGCACTGACTGAACTGTCTTTCTATTTTGGTGATGAATTTTGTGTAATATACTTTCTGTGCACTGACTGAACTATGTTTATATATCGGTGGTGAATGTTGTAGTATGCTGTCACTGTACTGACTGAACTATATTTATATATCGGTGGTGCACACATTGGTGGTGAATCTGTGTGGTAAACTGTCACTGCACTGATTAAACTGTAAACGTTGATGGTGAATGTTGTGCAGTAGCTGTAGACATTTGTGGTGAATGAGGTGAAGTGATCATTGCATAGACTGAACAGCATAGATTGTTGGTGGATGTTGTGTAGTGACTTTCATTGCATAAACTGAACAGCACATATTGGTGGTGGATGTTGTGAAGGGACTATCACTGCATAAAATGAACAGCACATATTGTTGTTGAATGTTGTGTAGTGACTATCATTGCATTAGCTGAACAGCATATATTGGTGGTGAATGTTGTGAAGGGATTATCGCTGCATTAAGTGAACTGTATATATCGGTGGTAAATTTTGTATAGTGACTATCACTGCTTTGAGGGACCTACATGTATTGGCGGTGAATGCTGTGTAGTGACTGTGGTTGCTCTGGCTGAAATGTACACGTTGATGGCGAATAGTTTGTACACATCACTGCACGGACTGAATTGTTCGGAAAAGAGAGGTGCTAGGAGTGGTTGGGAGGAGAGTTGATAATGTGTGTTGATTATACCTGAACTATGTAAGGAAACGAGAGAGGAATGGATGAGCTGTGCGGTGAATGTGACTGAACCGTTTGGGCCTGGGAAAGGGGGTTGGGATGAACTCTAAGTGGCTAATCATGAGTGAACCCTGTGTAGGGAATTAAGGGAAGAATGGGATGAATATTGTGTGATTGTTATGACTGAACGTTTGGGGGAAAATGAATAAGAACCATGGGTCATTCCTGTTATGCAGTGACTGTGACCGAGCTGTTCAGGGGATGGAGAGGAGAGTGAATGTTACGTGGATGAGAGAGAGAGGTGGGCACACACGTTATTAAGACTATGAAAGCACTGTTTAAAGAAAAGAGAGAAGAATGGATGAAGACCGTATGGTTCCGAAGAGAGGCGTCGTTCAGATTAAAGAAATGGATATGGATGAATGTTGTAATGTAACTATGACGGTACTGTTAAGGTAAGGAAGAGAAGTATGAATGAATGTTGTGTGATCACTATGATTGAACTGTTTGGGGAAAACAGAGAAAAACAGTCAAATGCTGTATGGTTTCTACGACGTGTACCGTCTAGGCAAGAGAGAGAGGAACGAAATGAATGATGTATGTAAACAATTAAATTAGGCGAAGGCTGCATGGAAAGAGAGAATTATAGGTGAATGCTGTTTGGAAAGAATTTAATACGGCGAATGTCATGTGAAAACTGGAATGGGTGAATGCTGTATGGAAAGAGAGGAATGGGGTGATTACTTCATAATTTCCACGACTTGCGCTGTAAAGTTAAGCAGAGACGAAGGCGATGAATGCCCGATAGTTCACTATCATAGTTTATTAGTTAAGGAAAAGAAGGGTGGGGTGAATGTTGTATGGAAAAAGAGCAGAACGCGATGAATAATTTTAAAAGAGAGAGAATTTTATGAATGCTCTTCAATTTCTTCGACTTACACTGTTTAGGTAAAGGAGAGAGGAATATGATAAATTATGTATGAAAGAACGGATGGGGGGGGGGGGGGGGGGGGGGGGGGGGTAAATGTTGCATAGCTTCTACAACTTGCACTGTTTAGGTAAGGGAGAGAAGAATAGCATGAATGGTGCACGGAAGGAGAGAGGGTAGTTTTTACGACTTGCGCTGCTCACGTAAGAGAGAGGACAGGGAATAGGGTGAATGGGGTATGGAAAGGGAGAGGGACGGAATGAATGCTGATTTACTTTCTACGACCTGCACTGGTTAGGTAAGAGAGAGAAAAACGGGGTGAATGCATATGGAAAGGGATAGAAATGGGGTGAATGCACTATGGAAAGGGAGAGGAACAGGGTGAATGCACTATGGAAAGGGAGAGGAACGGGGTGAATGCAGTATGGAAAGGGATAGAAACGGGGTGAATGCACTATGGAAAGGGAGAGGAACGGGTGAATGCACTATGGAAAGGGATAGAAACGGGGTGAATGCACTATGGAAAGGGATAGAAACGGGGTGAATGCACTATGGAAAGGGAGAGGAAGGGGTGAATGCACCATGGAAAGGGAGAGGAACGGGTGAATGCACCATGGAAAGGGAGATGAAGGGGGTGAATGCACTATGGAAGGGGATAGAAACGGGGTGAATGCAACTATGGAAAGGGAGACGAAGGGTTGAACGCACTAAGGAAAGGGATAGAAACGGGGTGAATGCACTATGGAAAGGGAGACGAAGGGGTGAATGAACTATGGAAAGGGACAGGAACGGGGTGAATGCACTATGGAAAGGGAGAGGAACAGGGTGAATGCACTATATAAAGAGAGACGAACGGGGTGAATGCACTATGGAAAGGGAGAGGAACGGGGTGAATGCACTATGGAAAGGGAGAGGAACGGGGTGAATGCACTATGGGAAGGGAGAGGAACGGGATGAACGCACTATGGAAAGGGAGAGGAACGGGGTGAATACACTATGGGAAGGGAGAAACGGGGTGAATGCACTATGGAAAAGGAAAGGAACGAGGTGAATGCACTATGTAAAGAGAGAGGAACGGGTAAATGCACTATGGAAAGGGAGATGAAGGGGGTGAATGCACTATGTAAAGAGAGAGGAACGGGTGAATGCACTATGGAAAGGGAGAGGAACAGGGTGAATGCACTATGGAAAGGAAGAGGAACAGGGTGAATGCACTATGGAAAGGAAGAGGAACGGGGTGAATACACTATGGAAAGGGAGAGGAACGGGGTGAATGCACTATGGAAAGAGAGAGGAACGGAGGTAAATGCACTATGGAAAGGAAGAGGAACGGGGTGAATGTACTATGGAAAGAGAGAGGAACGGAGGTAAATGCACTATGGAAAGGGAGAGGAACGGGGTGAATGCACAATGGAAAGGGAGAGGAAGGGGTGAATGCACTATGGAAAGGGAGAGGAACGGGGTGAATGCACAATGGAAAGGGAGAGGAAGGGGTGAATGCACTATGGAAAGGGAGAGGAACGGGGTGAATGCACAATGGAAAGGGAGAGGAAGGGGTGAATGCACTATGGAAAGGGAGAGGAACGGGGTGAATGCACTATGGAAAGGGAGAGGAACGGGGTGAATGCACTATGAAAAGGGAGAGGAACGGAGGTGATGGTACTATAGAAAGGAAGAGGAACGGGGTGAATGCACTATGAAAAGAGAGAGAGGAAAGGGGTGAATGTACTATGGGTGAATGCACTATGGAAAGGAAGTGGAACGGGGTGAATGCACTATGGAAAGGAAGAGGAACGGGGTGAATGCACTATGGAAAGGGAGAGGAACGGGGTGAATGTACTATGGAAAGAGACAGGAACGGAG
>CM065722.1:24911939-24926497 GCA_033310375.1 Conus canariensis
TCTTCTTGTTCCCCTTCTCCTTATTCTTCTCTTTTCCTCCTTCTTCTTCTCCGACTTCTTCTTTTCCCTTCTCCTTCTTCTTCCTCTTTCCTCTTCTCTCTTCTTCTCCGACTTCTTCTTGTACCCCTTCTCCTTATTCTTCTTCTTTTCCTTCTTCTTCTTCTCCGACTTCTTCTTTTCCTTCTCCTTTTCTTCTTCTTTTCCTTCTTCTTCTTCTCCGACTTCTTTTCTTCTTCTTCTTCTTCTCCCGACTTCTTCTTCTCCACTTCTTCTTCTTCTTCTTCTTCTCCGACTTCTTCTTCTTCTTCTTCTCCAACTTCTTCTTCTTCTTCTTCTCCAACTTCTTCTTCTTTTTCCTCTTCTTCTTCTTCTTTTTCCTCTTCTTCTTCTTCTTCTTCTTCTTCTTCTTCTCCGACTTCTTCTTCTTCTTCTTCTTCCTCTTCTTCTTCTTCTTCTTCTTTTTTTCTTCCACCTCTTTTACTTCTGTCTTCTTCCTCCTCCTCTTTGACTTCTGTCTTTTCTTCCCAATTTATTTTCTCTTCTTCCTCATCTACTGTCTCTCCATTTTCATTCACCGTCCCTTACTGTATCTTCTCGTGGTAACCTTTCTTCCTCAATCACCATCTCTAAAACAAAAGGAGTCTCTTCCAGCATTTCCTTTTGGTCCAGTACACCTTTTTGACCCTTCTCTCAAACTGTTCATCTCTCTTCTCCCCACACACCAACTCACTTGCTTTTTTCCCCCCTTTTCTATCAAACCCTACTCACCCCAGTTAAGGGCAAGTTGCTACAATAAAACAAATTGCACACAAAACATACACAGGAGTGAACTATATTGCCTGTCCACCCACCAACAAAACCGTAGCTCTGTGTTCACCCTCATTAACCCTTTATCTTCCTTTTGACCTTAACCCTTTCTGGTCTATATATCATGCGTTCCCATGGCATGACAGTATTATTTATGATCTAAGGCCAGAAATGGATTGTCATTATCGTCATCCACATTCATCAGTATAAATATAACGAAAATTTGTTTCAAATCCATGTCTGTAGGTATTACTCTCAAGTATGATATTCACACTTATTAGATACATATGTTATGAAAATGCATATGTGAAAAAACCTGTTCATTATTATGTTAAGAGAGAGAGAGAGAGAGAGAGTGTGTGTGTAGCATGCTCACTGGAGTGTGGCAAGTATAAAACCTTTACACTGCAAAAGTAAACTCATCACAATATTCTTCACTTGTTTTTCAGTGTGTTGTAGATTACTTCGATGGGACCAATGGGCAAGCAGATGTGTGGACATGGCTGGAGAACAACAATTTGATCATCAGCAATGATATCACAGATAGTGCCCACAAATTACACATTAAGGTGACAGTTATCTTGTGATCACTGGCAGTTTTCATGAATTTTAAATGTACAGTATCAGCAACATTTAAAAGATAGCTTATGTGCGGCTGTTTATATCTGGTTGAATGTTTGTTTTATATCTTCTGATAAATGTATGATGTTTCAAGTGTTAGTTGATTTGGTTATTTATATTTTTAGTTATGACAAGAGTTTGCTGTGACCGTGCTTGTACATACATTCTTTCTTTATCTTAGCCTGCCATGAATAGAATGTATTTGTGTAATTTTAGATGGTTTCTGAAGGAGTGAACCATTACAAAAAATCATGATGATAAGAGACAGTAAAATCATTGTTGGAGACTTCTTTCTTTTTTTTTTTTTTTTTGCTGTCTGTCTTCTATTTCACTCCAGTAGCATTATCTCCCTCCTATGCGCCATTCTTTAGGGCTTTTTAACCACAGTCGCACCCTGGCTTGTCTCCCGCACCGAAAATCCATAGGGAAAGTCAACATGAAGTCGTCGTGTGGCAAGCCACCAAAGGAGACACTATACGGCTTCAGAGTCACTTGATAGTGTTCAGTTATGCCTACCCTGATCCACCACCTACTAAACACTCTACTGATGACAATGATTGCTTGGTTGCGGAGCCAGCATGACTAAGCATTTCCCTCTGGACACTGCCATCACATTTGTCGAACACTGGTCCCTACGATCTAACTGACACCAGTGACGCTGATATGAACTTAGTAAGGGCATAGAAATGGAGAGAAAATTGAAACTGAAGTCACCGTGAGAGCATGGAATGAAGTGCCATGGAATTTGAGATTTTTTTTTTTTCATCCTGATCAGTGAGGATAAGGACGATGAAGGCCATGCTATGGAATTCATTCTAAACTGACACTACATGACAGTGCTGTGCTCAACCCTTTATTACATAGTGATTCCAGGTGTCAACCAGGGCCGAGAGATACAGACACCTGCAGCATTGGTCAGGAAATTTGAGCAACATTCTCAGAGACGCTTCCATTAAGTGGAGAAAACTCAACAGTATGGTTCCAGTTTTCCCAGCTGAGACCATAGCAAACTCAACTTTTGGTAGGAGCTGGTCATGGGCAGAAAAATCGCACAAGTATAAATAGCTTTGATGTTAATTGAAGCCATGACCTCCCAACTGCTGCGCCAGGGCAACTGGTAAAGATTATGTTCATAATGAATGGCATTTTCGGAGAGTATACTGGATATGTATTATTACATACAGGGATAGAACGGAAAAATGTCTTTTTTTTTCAGGTTTTCATGTGATCCTGAGCTTTCCTGAAAAACATTGCTATCGTTAACAGAGAGATAAGGAAGGAACAGCATACATAAAACATGTAAAAAGTTATTTTCAGTATCTAGAGATTTTGTAAAAGCACAGTGAAACAGAGAAAGAAAGAGATGTGAGGGGAATCCTCATGAAGGTTTCATCTTGTTCACAGCACCCCTCATTTTGCCCCATAAAGAATCTGGGGGAGCAGCATGACAAGCTGCCAGAGGCCACATTGTCTCGTGGCATCAACACGGGTGTCGCCATCATTCTGGAGTCTGCTGACAACAAAATCCTCCTCACCAAAAGAGCGCCCCATCTTCATGCCTTCCCGAACATCTGGGTGCCTCCAGGTTGGTATATATCCTGACATGAATTGCGCATTTGGATGAATATACTGCAGTGACTTGCGTTCACAACTGCCTAGGAGGTTTTGAGTTCCTCTGCATTATTACTATTATTATTATCATGGCATTATAGTTTGTTTTGTGCTGCCTCATCCTCTGTGCCACTCCAGTGGCCTTACACCCATCCCGCTCATTCTGGCTCCCAGCCACACCCTTGGTTGTCCTGCCTCAGCCCCAGCACTGGCAATCCACAAGAAGAGTCAGTATCAAGTCGTTATGAAGCAACCCACCAGAGGAGACATGGCACAGCTGCAGAGTTCTTTCGATGATGTTCAGTGGTGCCTGCTCTGACCCACCATGCGCTGGACACGATGTACTAAGCCCCTTACTAATGACAATAACTGCTTAGTTGCAGAGCCAGAATGAGTGGACTCTTCCTCCGGAGGGCACCACCATTGTCTGGTCAGCGACAGTTCCCATGTTCTAGCGGACACCAGCAATCTGGGGACAAACTCACCAAGGCCATAGATACTGAAAGAAAATCTAAGGTGAGGTCACCATGACAACAGGGCATCATGGGCCACAGAATTTGAAACTTTTTTTTTAACGCTGATCGATTAGGATGAGGATGATGAAGATTAAGCTTCATGCTGGTCTGAGACTGCATGACAGGACTTAATATATGTTACTTTTATAATAAATCCTGGCATCAACCAGGCTGGAGAGATAAAAGCATCTGCAGTGTTGGTTAACATATCTGAGCAACACTCTCAAAGATGCTTCCATGAAGTGGATGAAAGTCAACAGTATGGTTCCACCTTTTCCAGTTGAGTCCTTTTCAAACTCCGCTCTGAGTAGAAGCTGGTCATGGGCTGAAAAATCCAAAATATGATATACATGGTTCTGATGGGAATCAAACCCACTACCTCCCAGCTGCAAATTTGTAGTGCTAACCACCGCACCATGGCTACTGGTGTTCAGATAGATCTGATTTGGAGGAATCTGGTTGTTGGATGGGGAGATATAAGATGGGATTGATACTTCTCTCCTTCAGTATCTCCTGCTTTTATGGTGTTCATAGTGACCAGTGTGGGGAAAGATGTGTGCATGCAAGTGCTCACTTTTTAATGAAGTAATTTTTGTATTGCATGTGACAGCTGATAAATGGCAACTTCTTCTGACTGAACCTTTTGAAATCTTTAATTCCCCTATCTGATATGTACAAATCAATAGTAGAATGGTGTTATACAAGACTGTTCATAATTCAGATCAAGTAAATCTATGGTTTGTTATAAGGGACCACTTTGCTTGCTGCTTTAGAACACTTTAGAACTGTATGTTGAATGTTTGCATTGAACACTCGTTGTTGGTGTAACGTGTGAGATGGAGATACAGAAACAGTCTAAACATGTAGCCACATTCACCACCATTCACATGTTTAAACAGTCTTGCTTATATTTTAGCATGACTGCTCCTTTCTTATTCTATGCGTTTGCAGGTGGTCACGTGGAATCTGATGAATCTGTAAGTGTAAATTTCTGTATGATATGAATAGGTGAAACAACGTTTGCTTTTATATATTTTTTTTTCTTTTGAGGATGTAGTATGATCCACTATAGTATATATACATGTGTGTGTGTGCGTGTGTGTGTGTGTGTGTGTGTGTTTACTATAACAAGATGTGTATGCCAGCCCAGCATGTTGTTTCTTTATCTTTGAACAGTTTTTTCAGCTTCTTTGCTACAAGGCTACAGCAGTCATTGTGAAAATACCTACAGAGATACAACATTGGGATTGTGTCCCCCATCTCTCCTCCCTCATCGCATTGCGTGCGCATGCACACACACTCATGCATGCACGCATGCACATACACACACACACACACACACGGATACTCATATGTACATGCACACAGGTTCACAAATGTAAACAGTGATTACCTCTGTTTCACTCTCTCTCAATCTAGCTTTTTCTTTTTGTTTTGTTTCATCATTCTCCTAAACAGGTAAAACCAAAATTAAGGCTGATATTGATGAACCAAATCTGTCTCCCTCTTAAGTCTATAGTTAATTTCTCTCCCAGGTATTCTCTAACTGCCAGTCATTTTTTCTCTCTCTGAGCTCCAAGCTTTTGATAACTATCAGCTTTAAATGCTTCTGTATTTTGCTTCATACCTATTATGTAGTCTCATGTAGTGTTATATTCCCCATGTAACAGCAGTTTATGAAGAATATGAAGATGCCATCACAGCTTATGATATGGGATACTGTCGTCTTTGACACATCACCAGTGTAGGGTTCTGTGTGCATATGCATCTCGTTGTATTGTTAATCTGTGGAGGATACCATCTTATTTGACAGCTATCCCTTGTAGGATACTATAACGTCTATCGCTAGTCTGTGCAAGATATGGTCTCATTTAATATCTAACCCATGCAGGATACTGCCTCATCGTACATGGTACTGTTTCATTTAACCCATGCAGGATATTGTCTCGTTTAATAACTAACTCCATGGAGGACTGATGGGGATTTTGGAAGCAACTGAGCTTATTACCAATGAAACTGACTGCTGATCTTTTTTAATTAAGGGAAAAGTTTCCTTGTTTCTTCCATGTGCACCTTATCTGCTCTATGTGCTGGGTGAATGGGTGTGACATGCATCATCAGTTTGGAGTCATGTGCATGTAGCTGTTTCACCATGGGAGCTATGCGTTTCTTCCATCTGTATGATCAAGTCACGCAGGGCGCTGTGTCCTTTGACAGCTAACCCAGGCGGGACTGAGGGAGCTTCGAGAAGAGACAGGACTCAGCATCAAAGAGGGGGACTGCCTGGAGGGAAGACTCATCCCCCTTGCAATGTGGGAGGTAAGAAAGAGGCTGTCCCCCACATCATCACTACAAAGTTTGAAATCAAATCGGTTTTCTTCGCAGCAGAAAAGCCCGTTACAGATAAGTAAAAAAATAACACATGCAGTCAATAGAGTGAAGAGATGGAGAGAGAGATAGTGAGAGAGAGAGGGGGAGAGAGAGAGAGAGAGAGAGAGAGAGAGAGATACGGATACGGATACGGATACGGATGTTTTATTCATACAGGCCATGGCCCCTAATGAAGAGGGTGTTGAGATCAAATCGTTTCAAACAGAAATATGCAAATCATCAAACATCTAGGCATGCACAAGTAAAAGCATACTCAATATTAAACAACATACAACGATCAATGCCTAACTACATGCTATACTTCGAATTTTAAATGCCTTGTACAAGAAAATAGCAAAACGTTTTACAGTAGTTTCATTTGTAGATGCCATTAGTAATGAAAGTCGAAATGAAGAAGGATGTCTACAATATTTTTGATGAATGAACTGATTCCTCAGGTCACTTAGAGCGGGGCAGCACAACACAAAATGAACTTCATTTTCCTCGGCACATTTACAAAGCGGACATATCAGTTCAAGATTATTATGCTTCTTATAACGATAATGATGGACAGAAAGATCAGAAATACCTAATCTGAACTTTGTCATGATATATTTTAAATGATTATCCATTTCAATAGATAAATATACCGGCACACAATGTATAGATCTGAACTGTCTATAAAAAGCAAATCGGTCACTTTCATGAACGTGACATGACCATTCTTGCCATCTGCAATCTATCAATCTATTCCGAAATGCACGAAGAAATCCATTTATGTCCCCAACGTTCTGTTGTAGCCAAACATAGCCAAATCCAAGTTTATATAATTTAGTCCTCACGTTAGAAACCCAGTTTCTTTTCCCTTTACTATCGAAATCATACAACATATTATATGCTTTCCTGGGTAACCTTGAGATATCCATTTGAGTTATTTTCAACCAATAACGTATGCAAGCTGTTGCAGAATTCAAATATATTGGATATCTGTTTACTTCGCCATAGACTAAATCATTAGGTGTTCGCATGCTCACTCCTAGAAACTTTTTCAATGCAAATAAATGGACATTTTCACAATAAACAGCAGAATCATAAAGACCCCAGATTTCAGCTCCATACTGGGCAATAGGCTGTACCTGGGAATCGAACAATTTTACAAACAATTTCAAAGACTGGTTTTCTAATTTTGATAAGTGTTGCATGATACATAGTAGTGCACGCTTAGCTCTACTGGCAAGATCCTTGCATGCAAAAGTAAAGCTTAATTTCGTTGAAAAATATATTCCTAAATATTTATATACGTTGACCACAGGCATAAGCACTCCATTATAAGTCCACCTTTCTCTAATTCCTAAAAACCCACCCTTTCTAAACACAATTATATTGCTTTTTGACATGTTAATTGTTAACTGAAGTGAAGATGCAGATCGTGATAGATTATTCAGTTGAGTTTGTAAGCCAATAATAGTTTCAGACATCAGAACAACATCGTCTGCCAAGAGAAGAATAAACAACTCAAGAACATCGCAAGTAAATTGTGCACCATGTTTTCCATTTCTAACAACCTCTGATGTTAACTCATTAATGAAAAGAGAAAATAAAACAGGGCTGCACACATCCCCTTGTTTTACACCAGAGGTACATTGAATATAGTCAGTCATGTTTCCTCCACACCGAACCTTAGCTTTAACACAGGAATACATGCTAACTATGCATCTAAACAGTTTTCCATGAACACCAGCTTTTAAGAGAATAGGCCACAGAATAGTTCTATTAACAGAATCAAATGCTTTCTCAAAATCTATAAAAGCGACATACAACTTACGATTTAAAGAAAACTGTTTTTGCACCAAAGCCATCAAAGTAAATATATGATCAACAGTTGAATAATTGCGCTTAAAACCTGCCTGATATTCGCCAGTGATATTATTATCTTCAACCCATTCCTGTAATCGGCGATTGATAATAGTGCTGTATAATTTACTACTAGCGTCACTTAAAGAAATTCCTCTGTAGTTATTAGGATCATTCACGTTGCCTTTTTTGTACAGTGGTAGAACAATACTTTCCGTCCAATGTTCAGGATAAATTCCCTTATCAAATAAAGAATTGAAGAAGGTTACAAAAAAGTTCATAATCAGGTCAGTTTTACAAGCATACCTCAGCAGCTCACCAATTATACCGTCTGGTCCAGGAGCTTTACATTTCTTAATTTTTCTTAGAGCAAACATTACTTCCTCTTTTGAAATCGGACGACTTAAATAATCCTCCTCTCCTTCATTATGATCCAGTTGTAACCCGCTGTTAGGATCTACGTCTTTCGTTAGAAGTGACTTAAAATGGTCGTACCAGGTTTCAATATTGATGCTGTTCACTGGTTGTTTTCTTTTTAATGAAATTCGATGTACATTCTTCCAAAATTCTTTCTGATTTTCCATAGATGCAATTAGTTCTGTCAGCAATGCGTTGTTAAATTGTTTCCTTTTAATCCTTTGCAAGTGTTTGTACTCGCGTCTTGCCCTACAATAGAAATCACGATCTTTGTCGTCATGCGTACGTTTAAATTTTCTAAATAAATTTCGGACTTTCTTTTTATTGTCATGGCATTCAGCATCAAACCAATCTTTTGATTTCGAATCATTAATTCTTATTTCTTTCTTCATACACTGTGCTGCATCTTTGATGCAGGTGTTGAAAACATTCAACGCCTCATTTACATTGACATCAATAACACTAACTGCATATCTGATTTTTTCTTGAATCTGTTGCGTGGAAATATTACTCATAAACACATCAGCACGGTCTTCATTCCATATAAACCTTTCCAATGTAAAACTGTATTCAGAAGGACCTGTCTCCGAGTTGACATTATTCCTGCTGTAACTTAAATGAAATTCCACAGGCATATGATCCGAATCGAATCTCTCAGACACTCGTAACTCACATGAATCACATAATAATGCAAACAAATCACACGACATAACAAAATAATCATTTACACTGCATCCATGGTCTGAAACGTACGTGTAGCAACCTTGACGGTCGCCATGACACACACCATTAAGAATACACAAATCCAGTGCAGTACACATATTCAACATCATTTTGCCGTAATTATTCAGTACAGAATCCTCAGATAATCGATTAGCGTTGATTGGATGACTTGCATGTCGAAAATCGAAAGTACTTGATACTTCTTGACAATAATGTGAAACATTACCCGTTCTACTGTTCAAATCCCCGCACAACAATACGTATGCATCTTTGTAAACTAGTAAACAAGTGGACAAATAGTCTTCCAACAACGCAATTCCATTTTCAGAGTCAAAATATGTATAATACGGGGAGCCTTCTGGAGGCACATATGAGTATACATACAATACATCTTTGTCCACACCAAACAATGTTTTATTAATAATAAGTGCACCAAAAATATTAGATTTTATTTCAACTTGTTTGACATATGACGCATACATATTCTTAACTAGACACAAAATTCCACCAGATCGTCTCCCTTTAATCGTCAGTTTTATCGCAGGTAAACAAAACAATTTGTATGCAGAGAATACATCAGATTTAAATTCATCAGTAAATGTTTCTACTAAACAAATGAAATCGAAGGACCGAAGAAAGTTTACAAAGTCATTGTCTTGTAATTTTGATAGTAAGCCATTGACATTCCAGAGAGAGAGAGAGAGAGAGAGAGAGAGAGAGAAACCTAGAGACAGACAGAGAGAAAACTGAAAAGAGAAACGGAGAGAGACAGAGAGAAAACTGAAAACTGGTTAGCATCAATGAAGTGGGCCTCAGAGAGTGAGAAAGAGAGAGACAGTGACTGAGAGAGTTGAAATTGAAAGAGAGACAGTGACAGTGTTCGGATAGGTCTTTTACTCTCCTTTCTGGTTTTGTTTACTTTGCATTGTAACCATGAACTTGGTTTGTGTGTATCTTTGAGGAAACAAGGTGGCATGGCTAATCATTTTTTCTTTCAATGTTGTTCAGTCCTCACAATCCATAAATTTGTTAAACACACACACCTCCACTCACATACACACATGTGCACGTGCTTGCTCTCTCTCTCGCACACACACACACACACACACACACACACACACACACACACACACACACACACACACACACATATCACACCACAGCATTCCTTACAAAACCACACACACATACTAGGTGCGGATAGAACCATACACATATGGATGGGTAATAAGATGACTTTTTTGCATACACACACATGCATCCTTGTCCCACATTAGTGCAATAGAAGTGAGAGGTTTTAAAATCATCTATGAAATTACGTTTGTGCAGCTAATAATGATAATAATTACTGTGATCAACAATTTTGATTCTGTTTGATACAAATTGCATTTAAAATTTCCCCCTTCACTTAAGATTTACAAATCAGACTTGAACTACTTGGATTGTCCTGCTTGTACAGAAAAAGAAATGCTGCTGTTGAGGAATTCATAGGGTCAGGCTGGAGTTGCCAGTCTGAACCTTTTTTTTTCCTCAACTCAGACCTTAGGTCTTGTTTTCCAAAAGTATTTAAAAGAAAAAAAAAGAAGGAAAAAGAAAGAAAAGAAAAATGAAGAAAAAAAGCAGACTGAACTCCCATTTTACACACCCACCTAATACAAAGAGAACTAAGAAAAAAATCCATCCTGTCATCAATGCATTTTTTCCCATGATGCATATCACAGTGTATAAAAAAGACTTCTGAATTATTTGTTCACACAAGCAAGGGATGTTATATTTTGTTATATTAATATTATCACCGCCACTAAGATTAAGTTCACAACTACGTCTTTTGAAAATTTATGCAAAAACTGATGAACCTATTTTAAGTAATTTTGGTGGTATAATGGAGTGTAACTCAAGGTCAAATCATTACGTTAAAAAGCAAAGCTGTCGTGTGATCTGAATCATAAGGTAGGTCCAGGGTCCATGCCGCAAAATATTGTGAGTTTTTTTTACTGAACATGAAGACTGTGAAATTACTGTACACCAGTTGATAAGTGTCTATCAAGTGATATATTTTCATAAAATATAAGCAAAAGTTTTGGTGACATAAATGTCTACATTTCATTTTTTTTTATTTGGATGAAAAAAAGGATATGGGAAAGTTACTTTTTGAGTCCATATTACTTGCACTTCCTGTGGCAAGATATTGATTTTTCAGGATCTGTTCAATCCTTGTAGAAAGTCAGTGCTCTTCTGGCTACCTCAATAGGTTATTCAAATTGTGTGTGTGTGTGTGTGTGTGTGTGTGTGTGTGTGTGTGTGTGTGTGTGTAAGAGTGTGTGTTTGTGTATGTGTGTTTGTGTGTGTGTGTGTGGGTGTGTGTGTGTGTGTGTATGTATGTTGTTGTTGCAGTCGGTATACCCACCCCGGCTCTCCCTAGGTCTTCCGACAAGACACCACATCGTGTTGTACCTGCATGCCATACTGACACCCCAGCTGACCGCTGACGTCCTGTCCAAGCAGATAAAGTTTGACCCTAATGAGGTGGCAGTGTCCACCTGGGTGGACAGAAAAGTTGTCGAAGCCATCGTCAAAGAAAGCGAAGAGAAGACAGGCTCTGTCGAGCATGATCCAGCTTTGCCAAAATCGTTAAGGTAATTTAGCGGGTCAGATTACATGACATCGAATGAATGTTTGTCTCCTTTATGGTAATGAATTCATCTTCTGAATGCATGGATTTTTTTTTTTTCCTCTGGTACTGTTATAAACTCTGTTCATACTGTTATGAAATCTCATTGGAGAAAATTGTCATGCCATTTCAAGTAAATAGAACAGAAATGCCAGTTTTTATTTGACATTGTAATTCTATGATTTTAGTGCCATTATGTATTTTATGTTTGCAAATGGATGAAAAACAAGAAAAAAAAGAATAACAGGAAGAAAGGATTACAGAACGCACACGCACACACATACACTCGCAAGCATGCACGCACGTACACATGCACACACGCACACACACACACTTACACACACACACACACAAACACACACACACACACACACACACACACACACACACACACACACACACACACACACACACTCACACACACTCATACACACACACAAGGAGACAGATCAAGACAGAAAGAAGAAAAACAAACAAACAAACAAAAAGAAACAAAGTGGTGGAGATTTGATGTGGGCTATGAAAATGCCATGTGAAGCACACACAAAAATTACACCATGGACTGCATGTAACTAAGGTTTCATTACAAGAAGACAAGTGCGCGCACACACACACACACACACACACACACACATTTATACTAGCATTAGTACCTGGCTTTTCTGGGAATGGACTCCATGTAACTAAGATTTCATTACAAGAAGACGTAAAAGACAAAATAAATAATTCATGGTTGTACCTCATAAAGAATAAAAGGAAAATTTCTATACTTCTTTTTTTATGTCTAATTTTGTCCACCTTTTTGCATGTTACTGTTCATAGTTATTTTGTGTGTTGATGTACAGAGCTCTGGTGCTCAACGATCAGAAAAATCAGGTGGAAGCTGACATACCATTGGACCCATTCCTTCGACGTTCCGTGAGTGACGGTGATTTTGAGAGAGTGAGCACTGGAACTAAATACGCTCTGCAACAGTGGCTGTTGAAAACAGAATAGGTTTTAGAGAAAAGAACTTGGCTGAAATATTGCTGAAACACACTGAACTATTCCTTCAGTGATCTGTCATGCCATGACTGATTACGGTTTTGAGATCGTCAGCTTTGGAACTAAATACGTAAGGGAATAGTTTCTGTTGACAAAGTAACAGTTTCTTAAAGCAAAATTGATATCCTTGAGGGATATCTCCTTGATATTATAAAAGTACATACATTAGTCAATTGAAAATTAAACAGTTTTCTGTAAGATAGTATGAAAAAGCAATGCACCTGGTTATTCCACCTACAAGCTATTTATCATATATGTAGTAGAAAAAAAAAAAAAGTTAAAAAGAAGAAACAGAAGCAGAAAAAAAGAATGTGTGAAATTCTATATGTATGTGTGTGTACACATGCACATATGCATGCTCAAACTCAAACATGCCCATACACGTTGGCACGCCTACACACACACATATGCATGCGTGCGTATGCACACACACACGCGCATGCGCACGCACACACACACACACACACACATATATATATTTATACTAGCGTTTGTATCTGGGTTTTCACAGGAATGTGTTCAGAACAGACATTGCATCATGGAGGAGAAAAAAGAGAGAGAGAGTGAGAGGAGGGAAGGGAAGAGAGAGAGAGAGAGAGGTTCACCCTCCTGAAACAGATGTTGGAGGTTGACAGTTGTTAACACTGAGACAAGGTGGCAAGTAGCAGTGAAATAAACACTGCTTATGCCATCATTTTGTCTTCTTCATAAACACCTGTGTCAGTGTAATTTACATGAGAAGTATAGCACAGTCACTGCTAAGACTGATTATGAGACGGAAAAGGATGGAGGGTAGCACTGAAAATGTTGAAGTAGTTGCCTGCAGACACCACGGGAAGGAAAGAAGATAAGTTCATTCACCTTGCCAGGATGATGGGGTGGAGAAGAAGAAAAACTGAAAATGTAAAACACGCTGCAAACATTCACAAAAAAATGTGCAGCATACTGGTCAGTTCTGCAGGATACAGGCTGTGTTCATTCCGTCCATCTCTGTCCATCCACAATCGTTGCAAAGTCTGTACTGAAGATCAGAGACAGCGACAGGGAGGTGAAAAGGAAGGGTTGGGGATGGGGTAATCCTCAGTCTTGGTGGTAGTGAAAAGAAGTAGAAGGCGGTTGAGGGGGCGATGAGGTGAGGGTGAGGAAGTGATGGGTGGGGTTTTATCCACTGAGGTCTATTTTTAGGTCAATGGTCCTATTGAAGTCAGGCTTAGGCACTATACTATCGCTGGCCATCTTGCTAAATGTTAAATGCAGCTACCAATGATTTCTGGAAAAGGAAAATGAGAAATCAGTTATTTTTAGAAATCATCAGTTGCACCAGTATTACATTTGTATAAACTGCACAAGCACACACACACACACACACACACACACACACACACACAGTGAGAAAGATCAGATATTTACATTGAAAAAGGAAAACCACTTCACTCGCACACACATAAATACACACACACACACTGATGGGGGTGGGGTGGGGTGGGAGGATGAGGGGGAGGGTGGTGGAAGCAAAAAAAAAGGGAGGAAAGAAAAAATGAGCATAGGAGGGGGTAACCCAGAACTTCATTTACATTCTTGACCTGTAGAGAGAGAGAATGCGATCAGTGTGTGCCCGATATAACACACACACACACACACACATACATAAACACAACAACACACACACACACACACACACACACACACACACACACACACACACACACATTCACACACACACACACACACACATTCACACACACACACACACACACACACACACACACACACACACATATACATAAACACAACACACACACACACACACACACACATTCACACACACACACACACACATTCACACACACACACACACACACATTCACACACACACACACACACATACATAAACACACACACACACACACACACACACACACACA
>CM065722.1:24926597-24931597 GCA_033310375.1 Conus canariensis
TTGGGCACCGGGGGGGCGTTTTCCGCTGGTCCCCGGGGAATGTGGGGGGCGCGTATGCAGCAGGGGCTGACCCCAGGATTATTGTTTCTGACAGGAAAGGGGCCCCCGACTCCTTGTGGTCATGTACGTGTTGGTGATGACTGTGGTGTAGTGACCATTACTGCACTGACTGAACCGTTTTGTTGGTGAATGTGGTGTGGGACTGTCGCCGTACTGACTGACCTGTACGAATTAGCAGTAAACGTTGAATGATTTACTTCACTACACTGGTTGAACTGTATGCATTGGTGGACGAGTGTTGTATTGTGATTGTCACTGTATATTAAAGATGGTGAATGTCGTATGATGCTGTTACTGCACTGACTAAACCGTGTTGCTGGTGTTTATAGTAACTGTCGCTGTACTGACTGACCTGTATGTATTGGCGGTAAATGTTGTATGATTACCTTCACTGCACTGACTGATCAGTGTATATTGGTTTAATGTACAATAACTATTGCTACACTGACTGAACTGTAGACGTAGGTGGTGAAAATTGTGTCGTAATTGTCATTGCACTGACTGAACTGCATATATTGCTGGTGCATGTTGTTTAATAATACTTTCACTGGACTGACTAGACTGAATGTATCGGTGGTGAATGTTGTGTAATGTCATTGGTGATGAATATTGTGTAGTATACTTTTCACTGCACTGACTAGACACGAATGTTTTTGGTGGTGATATGTTTTGTGTAGTATACTTTCAGTTGGACTGACTAGACTGAATTTATTGCTGGTGAATGTGGTGAAGTGTCATTGGTGGTGAATGTCGTTTGTAGTATACTTTCACTGCACTGATAGACTAAAAATGTATTGGTGGTAAAGTGGTGTGTGTGTCATTGGTGGTGAATGTTGTGTTGTATACTTTCACTGCACTGACTAGACTAAATGTATTGGTGGTGAATGTTGTGTTGTATACTTTCACTGCACTGACTAGACAGAATGTATTGTGGTGGAATGTTGTGTAGTATACTTTCAGTTGGACTGACTAGACTGAATTTATTGCGTGGTCAGTGTTGTGTAGTGTCACTGGTGGTGAATGTTGTATAGTATACTTTCTGAACTATTTTATGTATTGGTGGTGAATGTTGTGTGTATACTTTCACTGCACTGACTAGACTACAAATGTATTGGTGGTGAATGTTGTGTATGTTGTTGGTGGTAAATGTTGTTATAGTATACTTTCTCTGCACTGCGAACTGTCTTTCTATTTTGGTGATGAAATTTTGTGTAATATACTTTCTGTGCCTGACTGAACTATGTTTATATTCGGTGGTGAATGTTGTCAGTATGCGTCCTGTACTGACTGAATATATTTATATATCGGTGGTGCACACATTGGTGGTGAATTGGTGGGGTGGTAAACTGGCCTGCACTGATTAAAACTGTAAACGTTGATGGTGAATGTTGTGCAGTAGCTGTAGGACATTTTGTGGTGAATGAGGTGAAGTGATCATTGCATAGACTGAACAGCATAGATTGTTGGTGGGATGTTGTTTAGTGACTTTATTGCATAAACTGAACAGCACATATTGGTGGTGGATGTTGTGAGGGACTATCACTGCATAAAATGAACAGCACATATTGTTGTTGAATGTGTGTAGTGACTATCATTGCATTAGCTGACAGCATAATTTTGGTGGTGAATGTTGTGAAGGATTATCGCTGCATTAAGGAACTGTATATATCGGTGGTAAATTTTGTATATGTGACTATCATGCTTTGAGGGACCTACAGTATTGGCGGAGAATGCTGTGTAGTGACTGTGGTTGCTCTGGCTGAAATGTACACGTTGATGGCGAATAGTTTGTACACATCACTGCACGGACTGAATTGTTCGGAAAAGAGAGGTGCTAGAGTGGTTGGGAGGAGAGTTGATAATGTGTGTTGATTATACCTGAACTATGTAAGGAAACGAGAGAGGAATGGATGAGCTGTGCGGTGAATGTGACTGAACCGTTTGGGCCTCGGAAAGGGGGTTGGGATGAACTCTAAGTGGCTAATCATGAGTGAACCCTGTGTAGGGAATTAAGGGAAGAATGGGATGAATATTGTGTGATTGTTATGACTGAAACGTTTGGGGGAAAATGAATAAGAACCAATGGTGTCATTCCTGTTATGCAGTGACTGTGACCGAGCTGTTCAGGGGATGGAGTGGAGAGTGAATGTTACGTGGATGAGAGAGGAGAGGTGGGCACACACGTTATTAAGACTATGAAGCACTGTTTAAAGAAAAGAGAGAAGAATGGATGAAGACCGTAGGGTTTCCCGAAGAGAGGCGCCCGTTCAGATTAAAAAAAATGGATATGGATGAATGTTGTAATGTAACTATGACGGTACTGTTAAAGGTAAGGAAGAGAAGTATGAATTGAATTTTTGTGTGATCACTATGATTGAACTGTTTGGGGAAAAACAGAGAAAAACAGTCAAATGCTGTATGGTTTCTACGACGTGTACCGTCTAGGCAAGAGAGAGAGGAACGAAATGAATGATGTATGTAAACAATTAAATTAGGCGAAGGCTGCATGGAAAGAGAGAATTATAGGTGAATGCTGTTTGGAAAGAATTTAATACGGCGAATGTCATGTGAAACTGGAATGGGTGAATGCTGTATGGAAAGAGAGGAATGGGGTGATTACTTCATAATTTCCACGACTTGCGCTGTAAAGTTAAGCAGAGACGAAGGCGATGAATGCCCGATAGTTCACTATCATAGTTTATTAGTTAAGGAAAAGAAGGGTGGGGTGAATGTTGTATGGAAAAAGAGCAGAACGCGATGAAAATTTTAAAAGAGAGAAATTTTATGAATGCTCTTCAATTTCTTCGACTTACACTGTTTAGGTAAAGGAGAGAGGAATATGATAAATTATGTATGAAAGAACGGATGGGGGGGGGGGGGGGGGGGGGGGGGGGGGGAGGGTATGCTTCTACAACTGCACTGTTTAGGTAAGGGAGAGAAGAATAGCATGAATGGTGCACGGAAGGAGAGAGGGTAGTTTTTACGACTTGCGCTGCTCACGTAAGAGAGAGGACAGGAATAGGGTGAATGGGGTATGGAAAGGGAGAGGGACGGAAATGAATGCTGATTTACTTTCTACGACCTGCACTGGTTAGGTAAGAGAGAGAAAACGGGGTGAATGCACTATGGAAAGGGATAGAAATGGGTGAATGCACTATGGAAAGGAGAGAGGAACAGGGTGAATTTCACTATGGAAAGGGAGAGGAACGGGTGAATGCAGTATGGAAAGGGATAGAAACGGGGTTGAATGCACTATGGAAAGGAGAGGAGAACGGGTAATGCACTATGGAAAGGGATAGAAACGGGTGAATGCACTATGGAAAGGGATAGAAAAACGGGGTGAATGCACTATGGAAAGGGAGAGGAAGGGTGAATGCACCATGGAAAGGGAGAGGAACGGGGTGAATGCACCATGGAAAGGGAGATGAAGGGGGTGAATGCACTATGGAAGGGGATAGAAACTGGTGAATGCACTATGGAAAGGGAGACGAAGGGTTGAACGCACTAAGGAAAGGGATAGAAACGGGGTGAATGCACTATGGAAAGGGAGACGAAGGGGTGAATGAACTATGGAAAGGGACAGGAACGGGGTGAATGCACTATGGAAAGGGAGAGGAACAGGGGGAATGCACTATATAAAGAGAGACGAACGGGGTGAATGCACTATGGAAAGGGAGAGGAACAGGGTGAATGCACTATGGAAAGGGAGAGGAACGGGGTGAATGCACTATGGGAAGGGAGAGGAACGGGATGAACGCACTATGGAAAGGGAGGAAGGGGAAAACAGAGGAGAACGGGTGAATACACTATGGAAAAGGAAGGGAAAAGAGGTGAATGCACTATGGAAAAGGAGAAGGAAACAAGGAAAGGGTGGGGTGAATGCACTAATGTAAAGAGAGAGGAACGGGTGAAATGCACTATGGAAAGGGAGAGAAGGGGAAGTATGGAGGAAGAGGAAATGAATACACTATGGAAGAAAAGGAACGGGTGAAAAGAGGAGAGAACGGGTGAATGCACTATGGAAAGGGAGAGGAACAGGTAAATGCATATGGAAAGGAAGGGAACGGGAAGAAGGAAAGGTGAGGGGAAAAGCACTATGGAAAGGAAGAGGAACGGGTGAATGCACAATGGAAAGGGAGAGGAAGGGGTGAATGCACTATGGAAAGGGAGAGACGGGGAATGCAAGAAGGAAGGAAGGTAATGCACTATGGAAAGGAGAGGAACGGGTGAATGCACATGGAAAGGGAGAGGAAGGGGTAAATGCACTATGGAAAGGAGAGAGGGAATGCAGGGGAGAACGGTGAATGCACAATGAAAGGGAGAGGAAGGGTGAATATGGGGGAACGTGAATGCACTATGGAAAGGAGAGAGGAAAGGGGTGAATTTGGTGAATGCACAATGGAAAGGAAGAAGGGTAAGTATGAAAGGAAGGGCGGGTGAATGCACTATGGAAAGGGAGAGGAACGGGGTGAATTTACTATGGAAAGGGAAAAGGAACGGAGGTAAATGCACTAATGGAAAGGGAGAGGAACGGGGCGAATGCACTATGGAAAGGAAGAGGAACGGGTGAATGCACTATGGAAAGGAAGAGGAACGGGGTAAATGCACTATGGAAAGGAAGAGGAACGGGTGAATGCACTATGAAGGAGAGGAGGAGGTAAAGATATGGAAAAGAAAGAAGAAAAAGGAACGGTGAATATTTTTTTCAGTTTCAACGACTGCTGCTGTATCTAGGTAAAGGAGAGAGGAACTGGGTGAATGTTGTTTGGAAAGAGAATAGGGGGAATGGATTGTCGTTGATGTGTGACTGAATGGAAACGGGAAGGCAGTGACCAATGGGCCAATGCTTCCCAGATGGGGGCACAGTCCCCGGACCACATTCCCAACATTACGTTACCGGGATCGAACTCGCAGCCTTAGTAAACACGAATAGGGTGTGA
>CM065722.1:24934097-24939097 GCA_033310375.1 Conus canariensis
TGGCCGTGTCTGAACTTGTACTGTGTTCACCTTAGCTACAAATGGGACCGTGAGATGCTCGCAGCAGTACGCTTGTTCGTGGCGTCTTTCATCGGTGAGCTCCGCAGTCATGAAATACAGGCTGGTGGTACAACTATGGGGACGCTTCCGTTGGGCGTTCATGTATAACGCGTTCAGTTGCCATCACAGAATGGTATCTGCCAGACTGAAGTGATGTCTCTTGACGTCTTAGCAGAATGCCCCGTACGTGCCTGGACCCCATGTCACCACGGCACAGCCTTCCGTGGGTGATGCAGGATTGCTCTCGGTTTGTTGGTTGGGCAGTTGAGGATTGTACTTCTCTAGGTCCCGCTGGTACCTTTGGCTGTATCTTTTTTCCAGTATTACAGTTTAGGGATAATCCTACCGACCAGCCAACCAATAGATACAGTGAAACCTTTACACTCTTGGCAAAGGTGATATTGCTAGTGATTATGACGGTAATGACGATTAGGACGAAATGGTGGTGGTTGTGGTATCGATGGTAATCAGTGTGTTGATGTTGGCGTATATCTGGGTGCTGTCACTGCCCCTGTTATCATAGTAAAATTATGTGTGATTGTCACTGCTACTATTTCTCCTTGTTCTCTTCCTCCTCCTTCTCCTTCTCCTTCTCCTCCTTCTTCCTCCTCCTCCTTCTTCTCCTCCTTCTCTTCTTCCTCCTCCTCCTTCCACTGCTACTGCTTCTACTGCTGCCTGTGCTGCTGCTGCTTCTGCTGCTAATACATTCCTGAAGATGGAATGTAGCTGCTGTGATATGGGAATTACGAAAGGCAACACACGCAAAAATCATCTTGCCCACAGAGAATCTGAAAATTCTACCTGAAGAATGAAAGCAACGATAACAACGAACAACAGCAACAACGACAAGAACAACAACAACAACAACTACTACTACTACTAACTACTACTACTACTACTACTAATACTACTACTACTACCGCTGCTGCTGCTGCTGCTGCTGCTGTTGCTGTTGTTGCTGCTGCTGCTGACAAATTGAGGGCAGAGCATGAACAGATTAGGACCAGGATCTATATGAGGGTGACAGGTAGGGGGTGTGTCTCTCTTCCTCTGAACAAATAACGACTTCCCTTCTGCTCCCTGACAGGAAGACACGTGTTTTGACCGCCTCCGATTTCTTCCTCGGTTCGACCGCGCAGGGTTCAAACCCTTTCGTGACAGACGTCAGTAGACAACCACTGACAGCTTTGATCCTGCGGAGGTCGAACGGTCTGCCGCCATAAACAACGCGTTCACCACGTCAGCATTCAAAACAAAACTAAAACAAGCAAAAAAACACCTTTGACATGACACACAAGGAAGCAGAAGAACGAACACCAGGGAAATGCTGCATAGGTTCGACATGTTAAGAGCACAGGAACTGTTTTATTTAACGACCTTGAGAATGTTTACAATACCCGGACAGTTCTGTACCTTGGCACCTGTGTATCAGGAATATGATAATAGGGCATACATGCTTACATACACTGACAGACAGACAGATAGATAGATAGACAGACAGACAGACAGAGAGGCGGACCGAAGAGAGAGAGAAGAGAGAGAGAGGGAGAGAGAGAGAGAGAGAGAGAGAGAGAGAGAGAGATTTTATTGTACCAAGATAATAAAATAAGCAAAGTATTATTTACATACTTTTTTCCACCCTGTCCTGGAGTAAAAATGGAAAAAAGACAGACAGAAAAACAGACAGACAGACAGATAAACAGACAGACTGACAGATAGATAGACGGATAAACAGACAGATAAATCAACAGACAGACAGACAGATAGATAGATAAACAGACAGACAGATAACTAGACAGATATGCGTCGAGGCAGTATGAAGGCGAAGCCAGTGATATTTTGTGAAAGGCAAGGGTCCGGAAGACTGCAGCCAGACAGGGAAGACTGCAGCCAGACAGGGAAGACTGCAGCCAGACAACAGCCAGACAGAGAAAACTGCAGCCAGACAGAAAAGACTGCAGCTGCAGCCAGACAGGGAAAACTGCAGCCAGACAGGGAAAACTGCAGCCAGACAGGGAAGACTGCAGCCAGACAGGGAAGACTGCAGCTGCAGCCAGACAGGGAAGATTGCAGCCAGACAGAGAAGACTGCAGCTACAGCCAGACAGGGAAGATTGCAGCCAGACAGGGAAGACTGCAGCCAGACAGGGAAGACTGGGAAGACTGCAGCCAGATATGGAAGACTGCAGCCAGACAGGGAAGACTGCAGCAAGACAGGAAAGACTGCAGCCAGACAGGGAATATTGCAGCCAGACAGGGAAGACTGCAGCTACAGCCAGACAGGGAAGATTGCAACCAGACAGGGAAGACTGCAGCCAGACAGGAAAGACTGGGAAGACTGCAGCCAGACAGGGAAGACTGCAGCCAGACAGGAAAGACTGCAGCCAGACAGGGAAGACTGCAGCCAGACAGGAAAGACTGGGAAGACTGCAGCCAGACAGGGAAGACTGCAGCCAGACAGGGAAGACTGCAGCCAGACAGGGAAGACTGGGAAGACTGCAGCAAGACAGGGAAGACTGGGAAGACTGCAGCCAGACAGGAAGACTGCAGCCAGACAGGGAAGACTGCAGCAAGACAGGAAAGACTGGGAAGACTGCAGCCAGACAGGGAAGACTGCAGCCAGACAGGGAAGACTGAAGCCAGACAGGGAAGACTGCAGCCAGACGGGGAAGACTGGGAAGACTGCAGCCAGACAGGAAGACTGAGCCAGACAGGAAGACTGCAGCAAGACAGGAAAACTGGGAAGACTGCAGCCAGACAGGGAAGACTGCAGCCAGACAGGGAGGAAGACTGCAGCCAGACAGGGAAGACTGCAGCCAGACAGGGAAGACTGAAGCAGACAGGAAGGACTGGCAGACAGGAAGACTGCAGCAGACAGGGAAGACTGCAGCCAGACAGGAAGACTGCAGCAAGACAGGGAAAGACTGAAGACGCATCAGACAGGGAAGATTGCAGCCAGACAGGAAGACTGAGAAGACAGGAAATACTGGGAAGACTGCAGCAGACAGGAAGACTGCAGCCAGACAGAAGACTGCAGCAAGACAGGAAAGACTGCAGCAGACAGGGAAAGACTGAGCCAGACAGGAACGGAAGCTGCAGCAGACAGGAACTGCAGCAGACAGGAAGACTGCAGCCAGACAGGAAAGACTCAGCAGACGGAAGACTGCAGCCAGACAGGGAAATAGACTGCAGCAGACAGGGAAGACTGCGAGACAGAAGATAGAATGACTCAGCAAAAACGCAGACAGGGAAGACTGCAGCCAGACAGGAAGACTGCAGCAAAAAAACCACAGACAGGGAAGACAGCGGATACAGCAAGACAGGGAAGACTGCCGCCAGACAGGGAAGACTGCAGTCAGACAGGGAAGACTGCAGCCAGACAGGGAAGACTGCAGCAAAACAGGGAAGACTGCAGCCAGACAGGGAAGACTGCGGCAAGACAAGGAAAGACTGCAGCAAGACAGGAAAGACTGCGGCAAGACAGGGAAGACTGCAGCCAGACAGGGAAGACTGCAGCCAGACAGGGAAGACTGCAGCAAGACAGGAAGACTGCAGCAAGACAGGGAAGACTGCAGCCAGACAGGGAAGACTGCAGCCAGACAGGGAAGACTGCAGCCAGACAGGGAAGACTCAGGGGGAGCGATGACCGGGATCCCTCCAGTTTACTCAGCCATCCATTGCCTGTCGCGAGGTACGCTGGCCAAAGGAGCCCCCTCATCCCAACTCAAGCTCGCATTGATAGAGGGCTCCAACGGCCCGCAAAGACAGCGACAACAGAGCTGAAAGCAAATCCACCCCTCATACAGCCAGCAATTCCTCAAACCACCACCACCACCACCACCCCACCCCCCGCCCCTTTTAATGTTCTTTTCTTAAAATTTTCAATTATAGCTCTTGTATCGATTATTTCGCTTTCCATTCATTTGGGAAACATGTTGATCAAGGATGACAACTCCAGAGCCTGAGGATTGAAGTGAGCTGTGTCACTCCTCATAACGTTTCATGTTCATGAAGATGTAGGCATCACGATGACGAAGCCTGAGGATGAACTCAGTTATAACGACCTCTTGCCGAATTTTTGAATATTGCCCCAATTAATGCTTCACAGTTTAAGACGTTTTACTGATGATTAGATACAAAACATTCTAAGTTTTCAATGCACGTAAATGTGAAAGATCTGCTCTGTCTCAGTGAAGGAGAAATTCAACGAGAAAAAATAGCAAGAAACGTAAACAAACAAAAAACAAAAAAGCAGTGTCTTGACGGCAGACATGACATTTTGACATGATCTTTTTATTTAGATTATTTCATAGAGAATGTCATAAAACTTTATCTGGTAAAATTTAAAAGTACACTTCTGAATTTTACAATGTTCATCTTGCACTTACATACCGACCGCTGAACAGAGAGGAATCTAAAATCTGCGCGATACTTCATAGTAGAAAGTAATTATTTACGGAAAGAACAGGCATTCTGATCCATTATCATAGATACGACTGGCACATGAAATGTTCTCTTATCTCAATTATGTACAGACGACATTTTTTTTAGTCTGCTAAAGGCTTACATTTTCAAAACTTTGATCACAATATGATCACAAAAAAGAATAAGTGAGCAGCCAAACAAAGAAACAAAAACTTACAAAAACAGAAATGGAAACGGACTTTGTTTCCTTTGTTTTGAATGTTGTTCATCCTGCCGGAAGAGGACCCTATTGGCCGAAACGCGTTGTGTGTCTTCTTTGTAATTTGTTTGCTCCTTCGTTTTGCGGCTCAGTAATTCTATTTTTGTTTCATTGTTCAAGTTCCGCCTGCAGTCACCCCCCTCCTTGAGACCCCGGCTTTATCAGACTCATTAGGTTTTCACCGACCAAGGGAATTAGAACTGGGTTGGTTTTGCTGCTGTCTGCTAAGTTACAACTTGGGGAGGTCTGATGTATGC
>CM065722.1:24949097-24964097 GCA_033310375.1 Conus canariensis
TGTGTGTGTGTGTGTGTGTGTGTGTGTGTGAAGGAGAGAGAGAAAGAGAGATAGAGAACGAGGGGGTATGCTGGAGGGTGGAGGGGAACCAAGGGGGCAGGGAGAGTTGTTGGCATCGGGTTCTCAACCAAAGAGAGAGAGAGAGAAGGAGAGAGAGAGTGTGTGTGTATGTGAGAGGGAGAGAGAGAGAGGGGGGGGGAGAGGGAGAGAGAAAGTATTTGTATGGGTGCGCGCGCGTGTGTGTCTGAGCGCGCACGTATGTGTGTGTGTGTTTGTGTGTGTGTGTGTGTGCGTGCGTGCGTGCGTACGTGTGTGTGTGTGCGCGCGCGCGTCTGTGTAAACAACTTACGAAATATGTAATATAAAAAAAATAATGACAAAGTGGGAGGCAAAGGGGACCAGAACAGTTGTTCGTTGTGAAAGGTAAGATGCCACCAAACTGAAACCTTTTTAATGGCCTGTTTTCTCAATGTAAAAGGAAGGGGGTGGGACGGGGAGGGGGATGGGGGGGGGGGGGGGGATGTCAGAAATGCAGTATGTACTCTGCCGGTAAAAGCCTAGAATTTCCAGGCTGGTTTACAAGGAGACTTCTGCGTCTGTTTTCTAGCAGTGTCAAGTATACGCTGCAGCGGAATCAGTTCTCTAAATTTGAACACAAATTGAGTTTTCAGTATCTGAGTCAAGGACACGAGAAACTGACTCTCTCTCTCTCTCTCTCTCTCTCTCTCTCTCTCTCTCTCTCTCTCTCTCTCTCTCTCTGGCGCGCGTGTCAGCGTATACATTTTCCTCTCTCTCTCTCTCTCTCTCTCTCTCTCTCTCTCTCTCTCTCTCTCTCTCTCTCTCTCTCCCTCTCTCTCTCTCTCTCTCTCTCCTCCTCTCCCCTCTCTCTCTCTCTCTCTCTCTCTCTCTCTCTCTCACTCTCTCTGTGGCGCGCGTGTCAGCGTATACATTTTCCTCTCTCTCTCTCTCTCTCTCTCTCTCTCTCTCTCTCTCTCTCTCTCTCTCTCTCTCTCTCTCTCTCCTCTCTCTCTCTCTCTCTCTCTCTCTCTCTCCCCTCTCTCTCTCTCTTCTCTCTCTTCTCTCTCCATCTCCACACACACACACACACACACACACACACACACACACACACACACACACACACACGCTGATCAATGCGAATAAAATGGGTTTCAAGAGCTGGAAAGAAGAAGCAGTCTTTGCACAGCCCTCTGCTTATTGCTGGGCACAGGTGTCGGAGGTTTTGTTCTCTCGTGCATGTACAGTGATTTCAAGACCAGAGGAGTTTCGTAAAGGGGGGGGGGGGGGGGGGGGGGTGGGGGGGGGGTTGGAAAAAGTATTTTTAAAAAAACCCAAAAATGGCTTGTTCCGCGTCAGTTTCCACTGTGATAATTTCACATTGACTGCACACTGAATTAGTCAGTTTACACGAGAAAAAAAAAAGTCTGCGTCCGCGTGAATAGCTTGTGAACGCAGTCACAACTTGCAATTATATCCGTATGAATTTGGGGGGGGGGGGGGGGGGGGGGAGGGGGGGAGGGGGGTTATCACCAACAACAAATTGCATTGTCATGCACTCGATTGAGAAAGAAAATAGTACGTAATGAACTTGGCTAGAATTGATCGCAAACTAGCTGTACCGTCTGCTCTCTCTCTCTCTCTCTCTCTCTCTCTCTCTCTCTCTCTCTCTCTCTCTCTCTGTCTCCTCTGTCTCTCTGTCTCTGTCTCTGTCTCTCTCTCTCTTTCTCTCTCTCTCTCTCTCTCTCTCTCTCTCTCTCTCTCTCTCTCTCTCTCTCTCTCTCTCTCTCAAATACCACCAGCAATACACAATCTTTCCACTGTCAGCATACCAGAGGGTAACTTTGCTGCTGATGCAAGCAAGACTCGGATCTATAATCTGTCTGAAATTCCTCAGCATCAAGTCGATGATGCACATTGAACGCTACTCAAAGAACATTTCCAGTCCAGGGGCCCTGTGTGTGCTGCGAGGGTGCTGACCACGGGTTCAGTTCCCTTCTCATGCCCGTGTCTGTGTCAAGTGGTCAGCATCGGCATGTTCAGGACCAGTCTTTGGATGGACGTGGTGCTGCCCCTCCCCCCCTCCCCTCCTCCCTCCCCCCCCCCTCCCCGGAGAGTCAACTGTCCATACTTTGTTCCAGAAAATTCCTCATTTGGGCACATGGCTGAAACAGATTACGAAAATTGTGTACTGTGCAAGTTGTCAGGTATCATATCAGGGGATAGTTTCAGGTCTTTCGACTCCCAGATACCACGACCACAACAGTAAGTGATGCTTGATTCATCAAAAACAGCTGATTATATTCACATACGATCAAGTCCGTCAGATGCACATCGTACGATCTCTATACGTCATTATTTTAATGGGAAAAAAAATTAAGGACTGGAAACAGTCCACACACACATACACACACACACACTCTCTCTCCTCTCTCTCTCTCTCTCTCTCTCTCTCTCTCTCTCTCTCTCTCTCTCTCTCTCTCTCTCTCTCTCTCTAGGGGTACAGCTTAAAACGCCGAATGAGTTAGTGTACGGAGAGACAGGACGCCACCCTGTTTATGTAAATACGTCTGTTCGGTGCATGAGATATTGGCTTAAGTTATTACGTATGGATGGAAATAGACTGCCAGTGAAAGCTTACGAGATGTTGATGTGGCTAGACTCGCGCGGTAAATATACATGGGTTTCAAGGATTCGAGAAACATTATTTCAGAATGGTTTTGGAATGGTATGGCTAAACCAAGGGGTTGAAAATGTCAATGCATTTTTGGATGAATTTCGCCAGAGGCTTATTGATTGCCGATGGCAAAACTGGAGTGAACATATCCAAGACAGTGACCGGTTTTCTTTATGTAGAACTTTCAAATCATCTAGGAGCTGTGAAAGGTATCTTTTAATTGACATCGACAGACATATTAGATGTTATTTAACAAAATTTAGATTCGGAGTAACAGACATGGCAATACATCGGGACCGATATAATCAGGTATCAACTAATTCTGTAGCATGCCCATTGTGTAATGACGCAATAGAAGATGAAGTACATGTTTTGTTTTGTTGCCCTAGTCTCTGTGAGCTTCGGCAACAATATATTCCAGGAAAATTTTATGCAAATCCATGTCTATTCAACGTAGCCTTATTGATGGCTAACAGTAACGAAATTATACTGAAGAATGTATGCATGTATTTATATAAGGCATTTAAAAGGCGTGCGACTGTAGTTGAAGGATGTGAATGTTGATATTGAAACATGTATCTGTTGTACTCTATGGTCAAAAGATGTTGGAATTTGTCATTATTATGTTGATGTATCCTTACTTTTTCTTGTTGTTAAAGTGCCATTGTAAATAGTTCCCCCCTTCAATAGGGGCTGTGGCCTAACCTGAATAAACCATTTCCATTTTCTCTCTCTCTCTCTCTCTCTCTCTCTCTCTCTCTCTCTCTCTCTCTCTCTCTCTCTCTCTCTCAACATAGGATTACCTCTCACCTAGGCTGCTCTCTCACTGGGTTTTTTTTCTATTGCAGAATCCTACGTTTCAAAAAGTGTAGCCACGGGCTTCACTATATAACTATACGGATTGTCCTTGGTTTTTCTGTCGGAAGTTCGATGAAATTGGTTAAACGATAATATCGTAAACGTGGAAAGAGAGAGGGGGGGGAGGGGAGGGAGGGGGAGAGAGAGAGGGAGGGAGACTGGAAAACGTGGCGCTACCTTACTTGAAAATAGAAGGGGTGAGTGTGGGGGTGGGTGGGTAAAGAGGGGTGAGTGTGGAGGTGGGTAGGTAAAGAGACAGGCGGATATTGGTGTCTTTGTCCGCGCTTAGATTTTTTTTTTTAGTGCGTTGTCAATCAGATGTTACATAACAGACTGGCATGTGGAGGACTGTGTGCCTATTCGGCAGTTGATTTTGAAGAGAAAGACACACACACACACACACACACACACACACACACACACACACACACACACACACACACACACAGGCACGCACGCACGCACGCACGCTCGAACACGCACACACACACACACACACACACACACACACACACACACACACACACACACACACACACACACACGCATGCACGCACGCACGCACGCACGCACGCACCGCACATTATCTGTCTGTCTGTCTGTCTCTCTCTCTCTCCCTCTCTCTCTCTCTCTCTCTCTCTCTCTCTTTCTCTCTCTCTCTCTCTCTCTCTCTCTCTCTCTCTCTCTCTCTCTCTCTCTGGATAACGTGCATCTGTAAGTGCTATGAAAAAAATGTAAATGTAGATAGTCGAACACCGTATGATCTAGCCTATGGTGACCTTGGACGATATCCGATTTATGTTTAATTCGTTTTTGAAATGTATTAAATACTGGCTGAAAAGAACGAGAATGGAAATACCTTTTAAAGCTCATAAGATATTGCGAAATCTGGATTGTAATGGCAAGAAGACATGGGCTACTAATGTTCGTCAATGTTTAATTTCATATGGCTTTGCTTTTGTTTGAGACAATCCGGGAATTGAAAATATCGCAGGGTTCGTGAAATGTTTTAAACAAAGAATAACTGACTGCAGATGGCGGGACTGGCGTGATCACATTTATAGTATCGACACAACTGCGCAATGCAGACTGTTTAGAACAACTGATATGATAGAGTCATACATCAAAATGGATATGAATAGATATATCAAGAGCGCACTAGGTAAGTTTAGATTTGGTGTTTCTGGTATTGCTTGTCATCATTTCAGGCACAGTACCATTAGTGGAAATGAAATAACAGGCCGCTTATGTAATCTGGCCAAGGAAGATGAAATCCGCTTCCTTTTTTTGTTCTCCTGCTTTTCATGACCTAAGAATAAAATTCATAAAGCCAAAGTATTATTCTGACCCTTGTATTTTCGGAGTGTTTTCTCCTAGCGCCAAGAAATGAAGACATTATTCTCTTCAATCTTGCCTTGTACATTCATGAAGCACAAAAAAAAGACTACGCAGTGTGTATTCTTGATATCATTCTATGATGCATATGTACTTGTTTTCTCTTTTTTGTCATGATGATAAGTGACATTGTGTGCATTATGGGTACCACCCCTTTAGTATGGGCTATGGCCTTAATCTGAATAATTCTTCGTATTCGTATTCTTATTCGTATTCTCTCTCTCTCTCTCTCTCTCTCTCTCTCTCTCTCTCTCTCTCTCTCTCTCTCTCTCTCTCTCTCTCTCTCTCTGATACATAAAAGAAACGTAGGCGAAGCACAGTGAGCGAAAGACAAAGCATTCCCCAATATAGCAGCCTGTCACCGAACAGTGCTGTCTTATGTTGACATCTCTATCATGTCCTGCTGTTCAGGCTCTGCGTATGTTCCACGACCAGACAGGGTATCGCTGTCGCCAACATTGCGTGATTACTCCATACACATTCTGCGCAGACGGTGTCTCCTTTCGTGATTTGTAAATATAACACCAGCGTCCTGCCCTACCCATCGTTATAGCACAAGCAGTACCGAATCAGGTACTTTAGTCTTATGCAAATAGTACACGATCGAATTTAGTCACTACGTGAAAGTATTGCACAACGCGGTTGTTCCGTGGGTTGATAAAAAAATATTTTAGTTCCATTTAGAGCGGAGAATTCTGAAGAGATGATCAGTAGAGTTTTCTGGTTGTGTGTGTGTGTGTGTGTGTGTGTGTGTGTGTGTGTGTGTGTGTGTGTGTGTGTGTGTGTGTGGTGTTGTTGTTGTTGTTGTTGTTGTTGTTGTTGTTGTTGTGTGTGTGTGTGTGTTGTGGTGTGTGTGTGTGTGTGTGTGTGTGTGTGTGTGTGTGTGTGTGTTGTGGGTTGTGTGTGTGTGTGTGTGTGTTGTGTGTGTGTGTGTGTGGTGTGTGTGTGTGTGTGTGTGTGTGTGTGTGTGTGTGTTTTGTGGTGTGTGTGTGTTGTGTGTGTGTGTGTGTGTGTGTGTGTGTGTGTGTGTGTGTGTGTGTGTGTGTGTGTGTGTGTTGTGTGTGTGGTGTGTGTGTGTGTGTTGTGTGTGTGTGGTGTGTGTGTGTGTGTGTGTGTGTAAGTGAAGAACCGTAGATCATCTGAATGTGTTTATGTGACTCTTAGGTACCCACGTGCTTCCTGTCCTTAGTCTTAAAGATCAGTGAGATACTACACAGTTGTGTCCATCTCAACTTGAGTGTGTGTGTGTGTGTGTGTGTGTGTGTGTGTGTGTGTGGTGTGGTGTGTGATGTTGTGGTCTGTCTGTCTGTCTGTCTGTCTGTTTGTATGTATGTAAGAATGTGTTTGTGTGTGTGCGCGCTGTAATACAATATGCATCAAAAAAGAGACAGACAGACGGACAGATAGACAGACTGACAGACCGACTGACAGACAGAGGGATGGTAGGTGAGGTGGCGCCTTGTTAAAAGCTACAGTGTTAGTTTACAGCAGCTCAGTGAGGCTGAAAGGTGGTCCTATAGTGAAGAACGCCCTCGTCTAGGGATGAAGAGACTCCCAGATCCAAGGGTCAAATCCCTCTCTGGACAATTGTTGTTTTTTTTCTCTCCCTCCCCGCTCTTCACTACACCTGAAGAAATGATCTCAGTGACAGTCTTTCGCGTGAGACGATACAGTCAGGTCAATACGCCCAGATACCCTTCGACTGAGAACATTTTTTTTTGTTTAAGTTGGCAGCAGAAGGACATCTGGAAGTCATGACCTGAATTCGTCCCGGCCCCCTTAGAGTGTAAGGTGTTCAGGGCCGAAACACTTGCCTGAGGGGGAGTTTTTTTTTCTCTGAAGACATTCTGCTGTCAAGCTCTCCCTAGAGTTTCTTCCGACTCGTCTCACGCGAAAGACTGTCACTGAGATCATTTCTTCAGTTCACAAATAAGCGTAGGTCAGAGATACGACGGCAACGGATAGTAACATTATGTACGAAAATCAACGTTGAAAATGAATTACAAACACGCGTCAAAAAGACAACAAACAACAACAACAACAACATCCTACTCTCCCCTCCCTACAACAAATTGTTTAAGGTGATAGGCCTGTGAAAGGGTTAGAGAAAGAAAAATGTCAGTATTCTGCCGTGGAAATATCAAGAAAACATCAGAGCTGACAAAGAAACGCGGTTGATGTTTACTTCTTTCTTCGAGCCTCTGTCTGAGACCCACGTAACGGTTCGTAACGCAAGTCTATCATTGCAAATGATTGATGTTTACTTCGTTCTTCCAGCCTCTGTCTGAGACCCACGTAACGGTTCGTAACGCAAGCCTATCATCGCAAATTTTCCATAAGGTGTCTTAGAGCGCGATCTTGGCAATCGAGGGAACCGGAAGCGGAAGTGAGACGACAGGGAATGTCGGGAAGGAAGGGAAGAGGATGTCAGCTGTGAGTGATGCTGGCACTGCAGGGACCCGGATGTCGGCGTGCTCTTCCGCCTGTTGAGCCGTCCTTCATGTTTTGAAGCTGCCGATAAATTCCATGCCCCCCCTCTCTCTCTCTCTCTCTCTCTCTCTCTCTCTCTCCTCTCTCTCTCTCTCTCTCTCTCTCTCTCTCTCCCTCCTGATCAGCAGGAGGGGAGAGAGGCTAGCCGAAAGAAAGAGCTTTCTTTGACAGCTGAGTTTAAATTTTCAACAGGACAATCTCTTTCTCTCTCTCTCTCTCTCTCTCTCTCTCTCTCTCTCTCTCTCTCTCTCTCTCTCTCTCTCTCTCTCTCTCTTCCTTAATGTTTGTGTTCGTAGATACGTATTCTCATGTGTATGTTTTTTTTTTTTATTTCTTATGATAATCAAGCTTGCTTTTTCTATATTTCGTGAAAACAGCAGCAAGAACGATGAAATCTTTATCGTTTGCTCTTGTCATGTCTAATGGTGTAATATCTACAATGCAATTGAAGAACGCATTAGAAGATGTGGAATTAAACCAAATTCCAACAGTAATAGCGTTATGAACATGCCAAGTGCATTAAGACGCATTCATAATGGACCAGCTGCATCAAAATTGTTCGGATTCTGGCACAAGACGATGACAAATCTGTTGTTTCAAATGGACACAAAAATCAGATGTTGATTTTCCTTGCAAGGATTTTTTGTTTTAAATGCGTAAAATCAAGCACATTAGATTACAATGGCTATAAAGTAGAACTGCAGCACAGAATTCTTGCGACAAATGTAGTTTTAAATGCCATGGAGGTGTCTACGACAATACACTGTTCGTTATGTGATGAAGCAAGAGATTCTACTGAACACTTTTTGTGTGTGTGTGGAGTTGTGAACGTGTTGTGTGTTTCCGGCCCTCTTGCAGAAAATTATTTAATGAAGAACACAGGAACGCGTATAATTTTGTCTGTCTATATCTATCTATTGATCGATCGATCTATCTGTCTGTCTGTCTGTCTGACTGTCTGTCTGCCTGTCTGTCTATATCGATCTATCGCCTGTCTGTATATATATATATAAATGTCCGTCTGTCAATCTGTCAATTTGTCTATCTATCTATCTCTCTGTGTGTGTGTGTGTGTGTGTGTGTGTGTGTGTGTGTGTGTGTGTGTGTGTGTGTGTGAGAGAGAGAGAGAGAGAGAGAGAGAGAGAGAGACAGAGACAGACAGAGAGAGACAGACAGACAGACAGACAGAGAAATGCTCACCAAAAGTTTCTGTTCTTTTTTTTTCAGAAGCAGCTGAATGCAAGGTATAAGGTAGTACAGTATAATACAAATATTGATTATAACACATCCCGAGTTTATTGCAGAACTGAGTCAATAGACTCTGACTATACAATCAAACACATGAAGTGTGACCTAAAAAGGTGTGTAGAAAAGGAGGGCGGTATGGGTGGGATGCAGAAGCAGTGAGAGTCCATGGTGACGTTTTCCGGTGCCAATACAATCGATTGAACGAACACTTCAGTTAGACCGGTAGCTGGCAAAATAAATCAGGCAGCGTTTATTGGACAACTTGAAATGAGGTGTGAGGCATCTGAAAGGAAGGGGGGGGGGGGGTGAAAACAAAAGAGCATTATTAAAGAGCAGAAGTTTTCTGGTGCCGATTTTCCAAAAGTTTAGAATATTGTTCATTCCTGAAGGAACGTTTCCCCCATCGTTAACGCTTTCTGTTCTTTCAGCTTTTCCAAAATATTGGGGGTATCATGGAGGGGAGAGAGAGGGGGGGAGAGAATGGGGGGAGGGAGAGAGAGAGAGAGGAAGAGAGAGAGAGACAGAGAGAGAGAAGAAGAAGAAGAGGATAAGAGAGAGAGAGAGAGAGAGAGAGAGAGAGAGAGTCAACTTCAAACAAATACCGAGTGCCATTCCGCTTGTTATGCCCACCTCCCCTATCATCCCTTCCGCCCTCCGGCGTGATCTGAGCCTAGAAAACGAAAAGTTGAAAACATGGCGCATGCGTGAACTGTGGATGACCACTCTGACATCCGATCACTCAGCTTTAAAGAACTCCTTTCTAAGCTCAGCTGCCTCCCGATCCTTGATGTTCCCAGCGTGCATCACTCAACACTCACATCCGCTGTCCTGCCTGCCCACCGTTCCCTCTTTGCTGTCTTCTTCCGGTTCCGGATCTTGCAGCGAGCAAATCGCCTTGAGAGTCCATCAGCAATGGGCGCGGGTAAGGTTTGGTGGCCGTAGGGTTTCCGTGTTGCATTAAAAATATTGTTAGAGAGAGAGAGAGAGAGAGAGAGAGAGAGAGAGAGAGAGAGAGGAGAGAGAGGAGGTGAAGTTTATTCGTTAAGACCCATTGAAAGCAGTGTAACATTCCATTATCACCCCTAGCCCAGAATCACTCCCTGGTGGATGAGGAAGGTCATGTGCCCAAACCAGCCCTCCAGGGAGTAAATCTAGACTGATCTCCCGCTTTGTTCCAGCATCACTCCCGTCATTGCCAGAGTTTGTGGTGGCGTTGTGTCCCCTCTGGCAGTGCTACTCGGATGAAAGGTCTCTTTCAGCGCCTGGGTGTGTCTGCATGGGCACGTTCTCCGGGTTAGCGCTGTTTTGCGTGAACTCAGAACATGTTCCACTGTTTGTTTTACTCTGACAGAGCAGGCACGTGGGGTCATCTGATTCCCTCCATTTTCTGCCAGGTTTGGATTTTAGGGCAGAAGGTCATTCACAGATCTGAAGATGATGGTCATCCTAAGAGGATCCGTATGTCATATTTCATTCCAGCTGAGACTTCTTTGGTGTGCGTTTTCCAACGTAGTCCATTGCCCTGATCGGTCTTGCTGGACTGCCCTCTGGATTCTTTTGGTGTCCTCTTCTCTTTTAGAACTCCTGTATTACCATGTTTCTCTTTGCTTTCCCTTCAGCCTTTGACCACCTCTTCATTTTTGCTGATCCCAGTCCCTGTCTGTTGGTTTGTGTGTTTCCTGGTCGCTAGTCTTCAAGTTCCCTGATGCTGATCCTATCAGCTTGTGGAGCCACTCAACGACATTGGGGTATTTCTGATACACCAGATGTGCTATTCCATTAGATCTTGGCGAAAATTCGGCTATGGATTTCTTAACTATGTAATCTGCCTCATTCAGTATTGGTGGTCTGTCTTCGCACTTTTTTTTCTCCGGGTCTACTGGCTGCACCAAACCCTGGGTTTCAACTAGTGCTTCGCTCTGGGAGTCGGAATATGTTTTCATCACATGCTGCCTAGGAGTTTCTTTGTCCACCGTGAGTGTTCCCGACGTTGGCTGCCTGCATAGTTTCCTGGCGATCTGAAAGAGATCTCTGAAGGAGAAATGTTGGGTTTTCTACTGTTTGCTCCTTCTCTTTCTCGCCGAGTCTGCTTTGCTGAGGGCACTGTGCTAAGCTTTCAGGTCTCTCCCCTTCCTTCTCAGCTTCTGAGGCAGCCTTCGTCTTTTTCTTCAGACTTCTCGTTCTCTTCCGGATCTTCTCCATCATCTGGATTTTCGAAGTGGTGTCTTCACCCCCATGAGCTTTCTTGCAGGCTCGCTACACAATGTCTCCGCATGTGGCTGGTTTGTGCTCCGGCGTGCTCTTTCGTATCAGCGCCTTCACTTTATGGCCTTTTTTTTTTCCTGTACAAGATCTCTCATTCATCTTTTGCACCGGTGGGTGCCAAGCTGAGTTTCCGGCTTTTGGCATCGAGATCCTCTACAAATTCCTCGTCTGAATGACCGGCGTGGAATTCCTTGGCACTGCGGTTTGAAATCCCGTGTTTGATTTTCTGGTGTCTTATCTGCTGGTGCAGTGCGTTGCGGTTCATTCATCGATGTCTTCATGTGGAATATATATACACATATAGATGTCATCCAAAGGAAAGGAAGTGAATGATCTACCTTCAGTTTGGATGACTCCCAAGCCGATTGAAAGAAGATTTAAGACGTGTGCGCGCATGCGTGCGTGTGTGTGTGTATGTGCGTGTGTGTGTGTGTGTGTGTGTGCGTGCGTGCGTGCGTGCGTGCGTGCGTGTGTGTGTGTGTGTGTGTGTTTGTGCGTGCTTATGTGTGTGTGGGGGGGGGGGGGTTAGGTGTATATGTGTGTTATGTCAGCTGTACGAGATAATAATAGCCTGGACAGCCCTAGATCGTCACCTGGAGAAAGTGCTCTGAACACTGTGAATGATTTGAGGTTAAAAAAGAAAGAATAAAGGAAAGAAACGGGAATGAAGGGGGGAAAAAAACAAAACAAAAGGCAAAGAAGCGAAAAGAAAAGAAAAAACAGAAGAAAAAAAAGGAAAAAAAAAGAAAAGAAGAAAAAAAAAGGATTTGAAAAAAAAAGAATAGAAATGAAAGAAGAAAGGGGAAACAGAGCAGGAGATGAAAAGGGAGCACGGTGCTGAAGCAAAAGGAAAAAAAGACAAACAAACAAATCCACAAGCCTTCAGGGACGCGTCCTCTGCAGTGTCCGCTTGACAGCGAAGCGTCGTCTAATCGAATGAGGGGGGGGGGGGGGGGGGGGGGGGGGGGGGGGATCTGCTCATCCATAAGGGACGGCAAAGCGAGCGGAGTCGGCGAACATAACACGTAACGCATGACTGTGGAAAAGCCAAGCAGGAAATGCGCCATTTCCCTCAATTAACAGACAGCAAACCCCTTTGTAGAGACGTGAGCTTTCTTTGCGCCTGTACGTCATTTTTCCAGCCGTATTTTTGCACGCATTAACATGCTCCGAAAGGTATATTTGGGGTGTCTTTCCAGCCGTATTTGTCCACGCATTAACATGCTCCGGAAGGTATATTTGGGGTACTTTTCCTGCCGTATTTTTCCTGCATTAACGTGCTCTAAAAGGTATATCTGGGGTATTTTTCTTTCCGTATTTCTTCTGCATTAACATGTTCCGAAAGGTATTGGGGGGGGGGGGGGATTTTTCCTGCCGTATTTTCTTGCACTAACGTGCCCCAAAAGATATATTTGGGATGTTTGTCCTGCAGTATTTTTCCTGCATTAAAATGCTCCAAAAAGTATGTTTTGAGGAGTCACGTTACTGGCAAATTTCTTTGGCTAAAATGTTGAATTCAGCTTTGGGGTATAATCCTTTTAACATATTAATCAAGAATTTCCGAGACAGCGATAGACGAGGTTTCCGCTGGTCGCTGATTATGATAAAATTACCTGTAACCAAAGAAACAGAGAGGAAAGGAACAGTGCCTTCCTCTTTCGCTAGTTGGAGATCCCATTCCGCATACTGAGGGCACTCACCCTTTCCTGTTGGTCTGAGTGGCGCTGTGTCTGCCTCCTCCTCAGGTGACAGTGTCACACTATCAAGTTTGAAGTACACACGCAATGGTTCACCAGCGGGCAAAGCCTACGTGCAGGCGATAGGCCGACCTCGATGCGGACAAGAATAAGCTGGTGCATGTATATGGTTACTTAAGAGGGCAGCTCATACAATTGAACAAATCTCTGAAGAGATTAATTACCATCATGAACGAACGGCGACTCTGGCAAAAGGGAACTGCTGGAAAGAAGTCAAGATGCTGTTCCTATTGCTTCTAATTCATTTTTTTAATGTAACCTAGATAATGATCTCTATCCTAACAACTGTTACTCACCATGTCCTGACGTAGTACACGTGTGTCTTATTCTTGGGTTAGTAATGCTTGTGACCTTTTCCGAGATTTAACCGTTTCGCCGACCAAGTGGCAGTAATGCTACAGAAGAGTTCAGCGTCCTCTGCATCAACTCAAGGGACGCTACTACAGTAGGATTAGTAGGTCCTTGTTATGGGAAGAAGGAAAAGCACATTATAGGTCGTAACCCACCAGCATCTGGCTTCGTTTTACACCAAGAAGCGAGAGAATAGCGTCAGAAAAAAAAAGGAGGTCACGGGCAGTTAAAGAGTGACTGCGAAATAAATGATGTTGGGAAATATCGGAATTTCCAGAGCTGCGGCATCGAAAGAGTTAATAACATGGGGGGAACCTCCAAAGAAAAAACAAACCCTAGAAACCTGTTAACAGGGCTGTAAAGAAAGGAAGGTTTTGTCAGGAAGTAGATGTAAAGACAAAGATGTCGGATGTTGGATCAGAACAAGTATCACTGAACATCACCTAAGCGACTTGGCAGCAGTGCAGTGTCTGCGTTAGTGGGGCGCCACGTAAGGACGCTACCCAGTATTGAATGCGGCCTGTGGACTGTCCGGGCAGGGGCTGCAACAGGACGACCTTTGGTATGTTTGTGCATGGGGGGGACCGGAATGAGTGACGTGGGGGCGATACCTCTAGGGAAGAGAGACAGAGAGAGAGAGAGAGGAGAGAGAGAGAGAGGGCACAGAAGAGAAGACTACAAACCACAACCACAACAACAACAACAACAAATATTCCTCTCCCTCAATCCCCCACCCTCCCAAAAAATAGTCTTTGAAGAGGGAAGGTGGGGTGTTTGTTCGGGGAGAGAGGGATGGGATGGGGCGTTTTCACTATACCTGTCACTTATACCCTGATTCAAGAATACTTCTGTTCTTTTCCTCATTTGAAGCATACCTTGTTTTCTGTTAATCGCTGTCAATTATATTTGTTGTCTTTTTACTGATTTGATAATACCTTGTCATCTTTTTCTTGATTTCAGGCTGTCTGTGTCTTTTTCATGATTTTATAATACCTGTTCACTGTTCCTGATGTGACAGTACTGTGTCAGTCTATATTTTATAATACCTGTTCACTGTTCCTGATGTGACAGTACTGTGTCAGTCTATATTTTATAATACCTGTTCACTGTTCCTGATGTGACAGTACTGTGTCAGTCTATATTTTATAATACCTGTTCACTGTTCCTGATGTGACAGTACTGTGTCAGTCTATATTTTATAATACCTGTTCACTGTTCCTGATGTGACAGTACTGTGTCAGTCTCTCGATTGAATAGTTACCGTGTCCTTTTCACTATTTGATAATACCTGTTATCTTTTTTGTTTCTTTCTTTTATTTAAGAATACTTATATGATTTTCTTGATTTCATAATATCTGTGCCCTTTTTTTCCAGGTTTGAAAACATCTGTACTCTTTTCCTGATTTAACAACACCTGCGACCTTTTTTCTAAATCAGGAAGGACTAAACACACACCCCACACACACACACACACACACACACACACACACACACACACACACACGCACACACACATGAACGCACGCATGCACACGCGTACTCTCTCATTGACACACTCGCACGCACAGACACACATACATGTAGAGAGAGAGAGAGGGGGTGGGAGAGGGAGGGAGGGAGAGAGAGGAAGACAAACAGAGAGAGACAGAGAGAAAGAAAGGGGGGGGGGGGGGTAGAAGAAGATATATCTCTTTAAACCGCAATCATGTAGGTCTAAATGCACAGCTTTCAGCAGATTAGAGCGCAGCAGTTTCCTATCCAATGCGTGGCGAGGTAAAGCCTCTTCAGATTTCATCAAATCCACGTGCGATGGACTTAACGCGTGAGTAATGATACTTAATTAATATGAGCCACTAGATTAACTTTAGCACCGGGAAATGATCAATCATGTCTCACACGCAGGCTGAAAGTCCGATATCGAAAACTCATCCTTTACAAAGC
>CM065722.1:24969097-24974097 GCA_033310375.1 Conus canariensis
AGACACAGACACAGAGAGACATAGAGACAGATTGATTGATTGATTGATTAATTGATTGATTGATTGATTGATCTTTAATACACAAGGATGAAGATTTTAGGCCAAAGCCTAGTCTTACAATCAGTCCTTGTCATGCATACATTATTTCAACACATATCATTTATATTGACAATTCAACATAGCAACATGGTAATCTAATTCTACAATGATAAGCAAGCTATTCATAAAAGTACTAATGAGATGGGGGTGGTAAACCAGAAGGAAACTTACAAACAAACAAACAAACTACAGAGAGAGAGGTCAGAGGAGGGTGGGGAAGAGAGAATGGTAGGTAGGGGGAGGAGAAAAGGGATGGTAGACAGAGTGGGAGTGGGGATGAGCGATTTTAACGGAGTAGGTTTTATGTTTAGACAATTTATTCAAAGTATTGTACACAGAAGACTTTGCGAATGGGCACTAATCATTGTAATCGTATAATTAAATGACTGAGACATAAAATGTTTATGCAAATGTTCCTTGAAAAGTTTTAAAGTATTTATGTTTTGTAGATTCGGTGGAAGTGAGTTCCAGACATATGGTCCAGAGTAAGCTAGGCTTGTTTTGTATAGATCAATGCGTGGGTAGGGAAGAAGAAATTTCGTCGAGCCAGAAAAGCTGTTCGATCTTGTAAAAAGGGCATTGACATAACATGGCATAGTACCTGTCAAGATTGTAAACATAAATGATGCCTTGTTGAATTCCAATTGCCTATTCAGAGGAAGTATGTTCAGCACTTTTAGTTTTTCGTCTGTTGTTAGAGATACAGCTGGATGGAGTAGCTTTGCTGCACGTCTATGAAGAGAATTCAGCCTTTTTTTGTGGACGTCACTACTTCCGTCCCACACTGTTGAAGCGTAATTGATAAGTGACATTATGTGTGCATTGAAGAAAAGTTTAAGCACATTCCTGTTGACGTAGCGCTTTAATTGAGATAACAGGAAAAGGTGTTTTGAGACTACCTTGCATACGTTATTGAGATGAGATTGCCATTTCAATTCTTTATCTATCGTTAACCCTAAAACACGATGCTCATCTACCTGCTCGATAGAAGTGCCATTCAACTGAACTTTTAGGCAAAGAGGAGTCAGCTGGTGTTTTTGGCGGGTAGCTATAATCATAGATTTGGTTTTGGCTGGGTGTATGACCATTGAGTTTGAATGACACCAGTCTGACACGTCGTTTAGACTTTCCTGGAGAGAAGTTTCTATTGTCTGTAGATCACTACCATTCGTTTGGAGTGACGAGTCATCAGCAAATAAATATGTCGTGACCTTTTCATCTGAAACGGACAATGGTAAATCATTGATGAAGATGCAGAATAGTAGGGGGCCTAGTACTGAGCCCTGTGGGACTCCATGTCTGACAAAGTCTGAAGCGGAGGTTTTGCCATTAAGCACCACATACTGAGTCCTATCGTTCAAGTATGATTGGAATAATGAGATTGTCGGGGTATGGTTCAAGTAGACAGATAGTTTCTTTAGAAGAATGGAATGATCAACAAGATCAAACGCCTTTTTGAAGTCAAGAAAGACAACCCCTGTCATTTGTGATTGGTTCATATTTGAAAGCCATGAGTCACACATTCGTGATAATGCTGTGTGGCAGGAATGATTAGATCGGAATCCAGATTGGAGTGGGTGAAATAGTTTGTTTTTCTCTATGAACTGAGATACGTGTGTGTGTGTGTATGTGTCTTTCAAGGGGTTTGGATAGAATAGATAGTAAGGATATAGGTCTGAAATTATTTGGATCCGACAAATCATTTGATTTTGGAAGGGGGATCACTTTGGCGTTTTTGAACGCCTGAGGGAAAACATTAGTTTCAATGGATAAATTATATATGTATGTAAGAGACTCAACAATGTAAGGTAGAGAGAGTTTGAGAAGAAATGCGGGTATGTTATCAGGACCCATGGATTTTTTATTCTGTAATTGCGCTATGTGCATTCCTACTTCATGTACAACAAGAAGGGGAATTTTGATTGAGTTACTGCATCCAAGTTTTTGTTTGCAAAAGGATATTAGGGAAGTCGGGCATGTATATTCATTTGGTGCTCTTATAGTCTGTGAAGCTTGAGTAAGGGTATCTGATAATGACAGAAAGTGGGTATTAAATTTGTCCGGGGTGATGTTTGTGCTTGAATTTTGTGAATCTGCACGCTTGTTGCGTACAATAGTGTTTATTGCCCTCCACATTGGCGCTGTGGATTTTGCATCCGTTATCATTTGATTGAAGTAGTCTCGTTTGGCTTTTTCAACTTCGTTTGAAACAAAGTTTCTCTGCTCTTTGTATTCGTCAAACAAATTTGCTGCCTTGAGTTGGTCACGTAGAACCATTTCTTGCAGCAATTCTGGTGTTAACCACGGGTTCAATCTTTTTTGACGTAACGGCGCGTGTTTATTTATGATGGTGAGGAATGTTTGGTACCAGAAGGACAGTGCATCATTGACGTCTGAGTAATTATAACAGAGAGAGAGAGAGAGGAGAGAGACAGACAGACAGACAGACAGACAGAGTGAGAGAAAAACAGAGAAAGAGAGAGAGTCTACACTGGTGTGAGGTGTTTCACCCTATTCTGTGAAATATGCACCAGTTGGTGGCGAAAATAGAGAGCACTGTGCATCTGACCGCGCCAATGCACCATGCATTATCCATCACGCTGAAAACTCCAAGGTGTGAACGAGTGACTGGCGTCAGCCGCGCGCACACACCACGCGCCAACTCATGACAGGCACGTGGTCACTCTGACTGATTACCCGTCATGGAGGTTTTCTTTTCACCCTCGTATGTTGGTCAATTTGTGTACGTTAGTGCGAGTACGCAAAAAAAAAAAAAAAGAAAAAAAGAGAAAAGAAAAAAAAAAAACCGGAACCGGTTTGAACAACAGCTAGGGGGGAGGATGGAATGTGGGCTAGGGACAATACCGGGACATTTTGATGTGGATCCGTGCTGTAGATCCGCCAGGATCCAAGAGTGGATCTACGACCTGTTCAGCCTCGGCCGTCAAGGTCTGTGCTGTCCCCTCTGTGGTGTTTATATTTGTATTAAAATTATTTTTCAAAATATATCTTATGTTACAAAAATGTTAGAAAAAAGGACACTATTTTTTATAACAGTATGGTTTCTTTTCTGTGTTCTTTCTTTCTTTCCCGCTTTTTTTCTTTTTTTTTTTTTTTTTTTTGGGGGGGGTCTAACTTTACGTGCCACCCATTGAAATAGCATCCACGCCGCTTACTCCGGCTCCCTGTCCATAGCCACCACAGACATAGAAAAAGATAGACTGCTCAAGAGAGACAATCTTTGAAACCGCAGACCAAGAGTTAGGTCCCCTGCTTAGTGACCCCTCGGTACAGTTCTGCCATATGCTCAGTTGCTGACTGTAGCTCAGTAACTCGGAAGAGAACACGGCTCTGCGGTGCCTGGACCTGGATTCTGCCCGCGCGGTGTGTGTGTGTGTGTGTGTGTGTGTGTGTGTGTGTGTGTGTGTGTGTGTGTGTGTGTGTGAAAAGAATTCGTACATATTTGCTACAGCTGAGTTTCACAAAAAGATCTCATTGTTTTCGACAGAACCCAAGGCATTGTGTGTGTGTGTGTGTGTGTGTGTGTGTGTGTGTGTGTGTGCTGTGTGTGTGCGTGTGTGCGTGTGTGCATGCGTGTGTGTGGTGTGTGTGTGTGTGTGTGTGTGTGTGTGTATGTGTGTGTGTGTGTGTGTGTGTGTGTGTGTGTGTGTGTGTGTGAAAAGAATTCGTACATATTTGCAACAGCTGAGTTTCACATCAATGGCACGTGGTCATGAGGCAACCCACTGGAGGAGACACCGCATCTGAGTTACTTCGCTCGTGTTCTGTGGCGCCTGTTCTGATCCAACGTACGCAGAACACCACCAACGAAACTCCCTGCTGACGACAATAATAGCTTGGTCGCGTAACCAGCGTGCGTGAGCTCTCCCTCCGGAGGACGCCATCTCATCTGTTCCACGACAGTCCCCATGAATTTCCAATACCGGTGATCCCAGCGGAATCCAACCAAGGCCATAGACGTGGAGAGAACATGGAGACTGAGGTCACCATGAGGACAGGGCATGGAGGGACATAGAATTTGAGACTTTTTTTTTTTAATGCTGATTGATGAGGATGAGGATGATGATAATGATCCTTCGAATTTCCGTCCAGTCTCAGACTGAATGACAGGACTTTACCCCACGCTTATTTTCATGATCTATTCACTGGGGTGGTATGCAGATAGGCCCGATAAATCGTCTATCGAACCGACTGCGGTAGTCGGCTCGATAATGCGGAAAAATTCTCATGCAAGAAGCCACGATAGAGACCTGTCCCCCCTATAAGTTCATAGGTGGTACCTCCCTCCGATATCTCGTCTTTCGGTCCGATATCTATGTTGACAAGATGGCAGCCGCGTTTGTCGCTCTGAGAATGCGGCGACGTCGAATGTTGCGAAGAGAACGTTTTTTTCGAGACAGACTGCATCCACTGGACAGATGCGATGTCGAACTGTACTCGAAATTTAGAATCAGGCGACAAGACATTCTGCAGCTGACAGATTCAATTGCAGAGACAATTGAACTGTCCAACCAGCAGGGCAGCTTGACCCAGTGTCCGTGAAATTCGATTTCCGCGCCCTCTTCCCCTCGGCCATTTTGCTGCTAAACTGATGAACGCATGCGCAGCGAGGGCGAAAGTTGGGGAATCCCTGCCAAGTTATTCTTAGAGCAGCCACGGATACCCGATAGTTATTGGAGGCACTGTCGGATGTCCATGCATGCCGAGCTATCGGATGAACTGTCCCGCCGATAGATCTCGGTGGGATAGATCCTATCGGACTGTTAAAGTATCGGAGGTATATGCATACCGGCCCAGGCGTTGACCAGGCCCGAAAGCAACAGACATCCGCAGACTTGGTCAACGAATGTTAGCAACACTCTCAGAGACGCATTTACTAA
>CM065722.1:24979097-24991597 GCA_033310375.1 Conus canariensis
CCCCCCCCCCCCCCCCCCCCCCTTTTCACTCTCTCGACTCACTTCCCACTCCTCCGGGCTCAACCCAGTTGTAAGCCAGGAAAACTAACTATCCACGATTGTCTCTGCAGAGAGGGGGTGGGATGGGGTGGATGAGGGGTGGTAGTGTGAAAGGGGGGGGGGGTGAGGAGTAAGGAGGGGAGCAGGGGGGGGGGGGGTCAGTGTTGCGAAACACCAGGGCTGGTTTCAGGTGTTGAGCAATCGGCTCCTGAGCTTCCTGTCGTAGGCAGAACCGGCAGCAGACGTACTCTTGTCGGTCTGGTTGTTGATGTGGTGGTGGTGGTGGTGGTGGTTCTCGTGTCTCTGAAGAGAAGAAAGAAAATTCACTTATTTCCATTGAAACATTAAACTCAAGGGAAAAGTTTCATTTTGAAAAAAAGAAAAAGGCTTCTCTATTAATCACAAACGTTTTTGACTTCGAAAGCGTCCTGGGTATTGGCGAACAAACATTTAGAACACACACACACACATACACACACACGCACGCACGCACGCACTCACGCACGCACGCACGCACGCACGCACGCACCACGCACACACACACACACACACACACACACACACACACACCACACGCACGCACGCACGCACGTACGCACTCACCAAAACACCGAAACAGAGGCAGACAAACAAGTTCCACGGACAAAATGAAAGACAGAAGGGAAAAGGTCAAGTCTTCTTTTGTGTGTGTTGTGTGTGTGTGTGTGTGTGTGTGTGTGTGTGTGTAAGTGTGTGTCTGTGTGTGTATGTATGTATGTTGTGTGTGTGTGTGTGTGTGTGTGTGTGTGTGTGTGTGTGTGTGTGTGTGTGTGTGTGCTCGCTAGGTTCTTGGAGCAGTGTGTGCAAACCTTCACCTGATCGATCCGCTGCACACTGTGATAACTAAAGGGAAACAACTACCATCCCTTGCCGTCACCCAAGGCACGTTCAATGAATCCTTGCAGTGCCATCGATTGAACTCGCTGAGGAGCGAAGAAAAACGGTTTGCACTCACGTGCTCTCTGTGTTCTGCTCAAGGTGTGAATTAAGGCTCCAACGTGGCTCGTTTTCATAATTAAAGAGAGAGAAAAAAAAAAAACAGAGGAAAAAACCTTCTGCTGGACCAGCACACACACACACACACACACACACACACACACACACACACACACACACACACACACACGCTCGCACACACACACACACACACACACACACACACACACACACACACACACACACACACACACACACGTGCGCGTGTGTTGTGTCTTGCATTAGTCTCTCTCTCTCTCTCTCTCTCTCTCTCTCTCTCTCTCTCTCTCTCACACACACACACACAACTCACACTCACACACACACACACACACACACACTCACACACACACACACACACACACACACACGCACACACACACACACACACACACACACACACACACACACACTACATAAAATATACGAAAGGACGATCTTCATCCGTCCCCAACCTCTCACTCTTCTCTCTCACATCAAAACCATTTGTATCATTAGGGTTTGGTTTCTTTCTTTCTTTGCTTTGGGGTTGGTGAGCTGGTGTCTTTTTTGTCGACTAATATCATCTAGAGTGGATAGACGTCAAATTTGAAACTAGTTAACACACAAACACATACACACTCACCCACCCACGCATGCGCGCATGCTTGCACGCACGCACGCGCACAGAGAAGAGAGAGAGAGAGAGAGAGAGAGAGAGGAGAGAGAGAGAGAGATTCGGACCACCGAAGTATTGTGTCGCACAATTACAAATGCCCTCAAGCTTATTGTATCCACGGACCAAGGTGTGTGTGTGTGTGTGTGTGTGTGTGTGTGTGTGTGTGTGTGTGTGTGTGTGTGTGTGTGTGTGTGTGTGATTGTGTGGGGGGGGTGGGGGGGGGTCTATCGACGCCTAACTTATGATCATGCAGTTAATGCTTGCGACATTAGATTGAAGATGGTCACTCGCGCTGCTTGCAGTTTTCTTTGCGTTTTTTGCTTTTTTCTACTTTTTACCACCTGTTGTTTTGTTTGTTGTCGTTGTGTTGTGTCGTTCCTTCCGGACAGCATTGCGTGCAGACGTCCGTGCGAGCGTCTTTGTGACATGCATGGGTGAGTGATGTTGTTGTGTTGTGTGTGTGTTGTGTGTGTTTGTGTTGTGTTGTGATGTAGGTGTGGTGTTGTGTGTGTGTCGTGTGTGTGTGTAAGGTAGGATTCTTTAATCAGCAGCTTAATGATTGGACACCTTTATTTTTAGATATGATGTTTATGGATCTTTTCGCGCTTGCTTTCTTTCTTTCTTTCTTTCTTTCTTCTTCTTCTTCTACCCTTTTTTTTCCTTTCCTTTTTTTTTTTTTTTTCGGTCTTTCTAGACGTCAAATTTGAAACTAATTAACACACAAACACACACACACTCACCCACCCACGCATGCGCGCACGCTTGCACGCACGCACGCACGCGCACCAGAGAGAGAGAGAGAGAGAGAGAGAGAGAGAGAGAGAGAGAGAGAGAATGAGAGAGACAGACAGACAGACAGACAGACAGAGAGAGAGAGAGAGAGAGATTCGGACCACCGAAGTATTGTGTCGCACAATTACAAATGCCCTCAAGCTTATTGTATCCACGGACCAAGGTGTGTGTGTGTTTTGTGTGTGTGTGTGTGTGTGTGTGTGTGTGTGTGTGTGTGTTGTGTGTGAAGGTAGGATTCTTTAATCAGCAGCTTAATGATTGGACACCTTTATTTTTAGATATGATGTTTATGGATCTTTTCGCGCTTGCTTTCTTTCTTTCTTTCTTTCTTTTTTCTTCTTCTTCTACCCTTTTTTTCCCCCTTTCTTTTTTTGTCTCTCTCTTCTCTTTCTCTTCTTCCTTCAAACAGGAACAGCATTAAGGTCACAGAAACTCACCGGCAGCATTCCTTTGTGACACAATAAGCAGCAACCTCTTTCAGCAGATTTTTCTCTTTTTTTGTTTTCGTTTTTTTTTCTTTTTCTTTTTTTCCCCTCATGCAATTTATCTGTCAAGCGTGTGGCCTAGTTCTCCTGTCAACACGTGTGATCAATGTAGGTGTGTAACGCTAGAGGCTCTGCTGCCGGAAAGGCCATTCAGTCAGCATGGGCAGAAATGTCACATCTGTCGTGTGCCGTCTTCTGTCTTGTTCTTCTTGTTGTTGTTTTTTGTTGCTACACGTCAATTTGTTTACGCCCACACGTGCGTGCGTGCATGCTTATAGCTCGTACACATGGGCGCGGCGCGGGCTCTTCTCTGTCTCTGTCTCTGTCTCTCTCTCTCTCTTTTTCTCTCTCTCTCACACACACACACACCGCGCGCGCGCGCGCGTGCGCACGCACGCACGCACGCAAGCAAGCATGCACGCACGCACGCACGCACGCACGCACGCGCGCACACACACACACACACACACACACACACACACCACACACACACACACACACACACACACATAGCCTACCCATATGTACAAACGCACTCACGCATACAGAACCATATATGCATACATACATTCAAGCGGCTGCTAAGCATCCACGTGGTTTAGCGTGTGACACAAGTGCGCTCATAATCTGGCCTGCAAGCAGATGTGAAGGACAGATAATTTGAGAAAGAGAGAGAGAGAGAGAGGGGGGGGTGCTAAGGTGCGTGTGAGAGAGAGAGAGAGAGAGAGAGAGAGAGAGAGAGAGAGAGAGAGAGACAGACAGACAGACAGAGACAGAGAGAATGACAATGGCGATGGTTTGTTCACGTATTGGCCATGGTCATGAAGGGGGTAAGTGAACATAAGATAAGATATAATCTAGCGAAGTAAATAAAAACAACAACGACAACAACACTGATTATAAGAAAACGTAGGAAAGAAAAAAAATGAATTAATGAATGCACAGTGTTGAGAGAGAGAGAGAGAGAGAGAGAGAAGGGAGAGAGAGAGAGAGAGAGCTAAAAAAAAAAAACAAGAAAGAAAGGGGAACAGCGAGGGGTGGGTGTTTTTATGGGGTTTTTTTTTTATTACGCCTGACAAATAAATCATGAGTGTGAATCACCGCCGATAAATTACATAAAAGCGTTTGGCCGCTGGGATAGACCGCTTAATAACCACTTAATAACGGCCACACCTGTCGTGCTTGGGGGAGGGGGGGGGGGAGGGGGTCTGTGTTTCAACAATAAGCCGTCGTCACTACCGCACCTGTCGCCTTTCACGCGAGAGGCTGTCAGTGTGGGTTCACCACCTAACACGTCGGTTGCACGGTACGTGGAAGTCACAGAAGCGGTAAGGACTGTCGTGCCCAATGCCGTGGAACTCACAGAAAGAGATGGTAGATGGAGCATGTTCCGTGCATGGGGTGTTCTGTATCTGAAACACTGCCAGGAAATAATTATTTCCTCTCCTGTGACCAGGTGTTGCGCTGGACGTGTTACTCGGAGAACCGCTGATTCTGCAACCACATTCTTTTTTTGTCGGAGATAGAGATATAAAGGTCATTAAAGATATCATAGAATGTGTGTGTGTGTGTGACACGTGTGTGTGTGTGTGTGCGTGTGTGTGTAAGTTGTGTGTGTGTGTGTGTGTGTGTGTACGTTGTGTGTGTGTGTGTACGTTGTGTGTGTGTGTGTGTGGGTGTGTTGTGTGTGTGTGTGTGTGTGTGTTACGTTGTGTGTGTGTGTGTGTGTGTGTGTGGTGTGTGGACACGTGTGTGTGTGTCTGTGTGTGTGTGTGTGTTGTGTGTGTGACACGTGTGTGTGTGTGTGTGTGTGTGTGTGTGTGTGTGTGTGTGTGACACGTGTGTGTGTGTGTGACACGTGTGTGTGTGTGTGTGTGTGTGTGTGTGTGTGTGTGTGTGTGTGTGTGTGTGTGTGCAAGGAAGGGAGCAGTCAGTGAGCCAGAAGGAATGAGGGGGGGGGGGGTGATAACGAGGCACGAATAAGTCAATTATTCACAATGAATAAACTTTGGGCTGTCCCAGTCACATTGGCCAAGGATGACTGTTCATGATACAGAATAACTATTTCAGCTTCGTGTCCTGTAATACACGAAATCAACAGATGTAGCCTCAATTTGTGGACCATGAATTCTTTAGGAAAATGTTATTATTTTTTGTTGTTGTTGTTGTTAAATTACTCGGAGTGAAAATGAGGCAATAGGATGATTCCATAATTCCACAGCCAGACGACGTGTTGTCTGCGGAGAGCACTTGGAAACCACAAACCTCTCCGGCATAAGGACAACTCAGAGGTTCATGACCAGGACTTTGCAACCTCCAAAAGCCCTCCATCCTGGAAGTGAAGAAGACCACTGACATCCAGAGAACAGAACAGAAGAGGATGTGGAGGACTTGAGATGCTGCATGGAAGTGAAGAAGACCACTGAAATCCAGAGAACAGAACGGGAGAGGATGTGGAGGACTTGAGATGCTACATCTTGGAAGTGAAGAAGACCACTGACATCCAGACAACAGAACGGGAGAGGATGTGGAGGACTTGAGATGCTGCATCCTGGAAGTGAAGAAGACCACTGACATCCAGAGAACACAGAACGGGAGAGGACGTGGAGGACTTGAGATGCTGCATCCTGGAAGTGAAGAAGACCACTGACAATCCAAGAACAGAACGGGAGAGGATGTGGACGACTTGAGATGCTGCATCCTGGAAGTGAAGAAGACCACTGACATCCAGAGGACAGAACGGAGAGGATGTGGACGACTTGAGATGCTGCATCCTGGAAGTGAAGAAGACCACTGACATCCAGAGAAACAGAACGGGAGAGGGTGAGGAGGACTTGAGATGCTGCATCCTGAAGTGAAGAAGACCATTGACATCCAGAGAACAACAGAACGGGAGAGGACGTGGAGGACTTGAGATGCTGCATCCTGGAAGTGAAGAAGACCACTGACATCCAGGGAGCAACAGAACGGGAGAGGATGCGGAGGACTTGAGATGCTGCATGGAAGTGAAGAAGACCACTGACATCCAGTGGAGAACAGAACGGAGAGGAGTGGAGGACTTGAGATGCTGCATCTGAAGTGAAGAAGACCACTGACATCCAGAGAACAGAACGGGAGAGGATGTGGAGGACTTGAGATGCTGCATCCTGGAAGTGAAGAAGACCACTGACATCCAGACAACAGAACGGGAGAGGAGGGAGGACTTGAGATGCTGCATCCTGGAAGTGAAGAAGACCACTGACACCAGAGAACAGAACGGAGAGGATGTGGAGGACTTGAGATGCTGCATCCTGAAGTGAAGAAAGACCACTGACATCCAGAAACAGAACGGGAGAGGATGTGGAGGACTTGAGATGCTGCATCCTGGAAGTGAAGAAGACCACTGACATCCAGAGAACAGAACGGAGAGGGTGTGGAGGACTTGAGATGCTGCATCCTGAAAGTGAAGAAGACCACTGACATCCAGAGAACAACGGAACGGAGGGTAGTGGAGGACTTGAGATGCTGCATCCTGGAAGTGAAGAAGACCACTGACATCCAGAGAACAGAACGGGAGAGGATGTGGAGGACTTGAGATGCTGCATCCTGGAAGTGAAGAAGACCACTGACATCCAGAGGAACAGAACGGGAGAGGATGTGGAGGACTTGAGATGCTGCATCCTGGAAGTGAAGAAGACCACTGACATCCAGGACAACAGAACGGGAGAGGAGTGGGAGGACTTGAGATGCTGCATCCTGAAAGTGAAGAAGACCACTGACATCCAGAAACAACAGAACGGGAGAGGAGTGGAGGACTTGAGATGCTGCATCCTGAAAGTGAAGAAGACCACTGACATCCAGAGAACAACAGAACGGGAGAGGATGCGGAGGACTTGAGATGCTGCATTTGGGAAGTGAAGAAGACCACTGACATCAAGACAACAGAACGGAGAGGAGTGGAGGACTTGAGATGCTGATCCTGAAGTGAAGAAGACCACTGACATCCAGAAGAACAGAACGGGAGAGGAGTGAGGACTTGAGATGCTGCATCCTGAAAGTGAAGAAGACCACTGACATCCAGACAACAGAACGGGAGAGGGTGTGGAGGACTTGAGATGCTGCATCCTGAAGTGAAGAAGACCACTGACATCCAGAGAACAAACGAAGAGAGGATGTGGAGGACTTGAGATGCTGCATCCTGGAAGTGAAGAAAGACCACTGACATCCAGAGAACAGAACGGGAGAGGATGTGGAGGACTTGAGATGCTGCATCCTGGAAGTGAAGAAGACCACTGACATCCAGAGAACAGAACGGAAGAGGGTGTGGAGGACTTGAGATGCTGCATCCTGGAAGTGAAGGAAGACCACTGACATCCAGAGAACAGAACGGAGAGGGTGTGGAGGACTTGAGATGCTGCATCCTGGAAGTGAAGAAGACCACTGACATCCAGAGAACAGAACGGGAGAGTTTGTGGAGGACTTGAGATGCTGCATCCTGGAAGTGAAGAAGACCACTGACATCCAGACAACAGAACGGGAGAGGGTGAGGAGGACTTGAGATGCTGCATCCTGAAAGTGAAGAAGACCACTGACATCCAGAGAACAGAACGGGAGAGGGTGAGGAGGACTTGAGATGCTGGATCCTGGAAGTGAAGAGAAGGCCACTGACATCCAGAGAACAACAGAACGGGAGAGGATGTGGAGACACAAACTACAAGCTATCCCTTTGACCTCAACAGTTGGGACTAGCTTCTCATCAGCCTGACTGGTCGATGTGCTAGACGATCCATTTGGATCTTTGGAAGGGAGAGAGAGAGAGAGAGAGAGAGAGGAGAGAGAGAGAGAGATGCCCCTTTTAAAAATGCATTCGCCGCGCAAAACGTGGCATTTGTTGCATTTTGCGTTCATCACGAGCACAAATTGTTAACATGATTGTTAAATTTTGCGTGGATCGCATGCCCAAAATGCAAGTAAGTTAGAATTGTTACAATTTGCTCTTTACCAAATTCAACATTACTACATTTTGCGCTGTTGTTACAATTTGTGCTGTAGCAGGGCACCGCAACGTTGAACGCTGCACCAGCTGTTTCTACCTCTGACCATTGTGGTTGCACACCAAAAATTAATGCGCCAAGGCCTTGCTTAAGGAGTCGAGTATTTATAGACTGGCGCAATAAGATTGTGTTGAGAATTCTTATTGTGTCTGAAAGTTGATTCTCCTCATTTTCTTTCATGTGGCCATCAGGGTACAAGCCAGGTGATTCCAAGCAGCCAGATTAAAATCAAAGGAATGGGACTAATTGGGCGCAAAGCTGGCGCAAAGATAGGGTCACGGGTGAGAGCAAAGGCCTGACACGTGGTGTCAACTAAGGGAAAGGTCATATATTTGAAGATTGTGATTTTATCGGTGAAAATCCCCCCAAAACAAGGGAAATAATTGGAGAGTTATTCTTTTGATCACTGACCAGGTTAACATGACATGCTGGCTCAAATTTATGGTAGGCCTCAAAACGCTTACATGGATGATATAGTGTTTTAGTGCAAAATTCTAATTGTGGACTGTGGCCTGTGGGGGCCAAACGCCTGATTTGTGGCTGAACGCTTTCAGGTCGATGAGTCCACATCTTTCTCTCTGCTCTGTCTCCTCTCCCCTTCAACAGTTCCTTGGAGAATGGTCTTACAGGATCCTGATCTTGTCACATGGTCATATCACGTGAGCTTTCTTCATCTCACTGCAGTCACAGGTCTTCTCTGTGGCGCGTGTAGTGTCACTTTAAACTTATAACATAATGGTAAATGCGCAGTACCTTTCCTAAGAGCGGCACATAATTTGGCCAGTTTGGAGATGTAGACCCTACTACGTTCGACAACTCTCACAAGTTTGTTCTTCTCAAGGAGTCGCAGTATCGGTTCCCTCCCTTGGGAAGGAACCGAACCGGCCTCCCTCACGGTTCCATGCTCCGTACCGGCTCTGCTGGCGTGGACCAAGCCCAAAGCCATTGAATATACATACCTCTCGTTGTGTTGCTCTAGGGAATTAGCCGTTTGGTTCACTGAATCACGCGGACTGCTTTGTGAGGTAAGTGGAGAGCTAGGGGGCTGGGGAATGAATAGCTTGATGGTCTGGGAACTTGCTCTGGATTTATGGTGGGTGTTATTATCGCACAGTCTGGCGTGTGTGTGTGTGTGTGTGTGTGTGTGTGTGTGTGTGTGTGTGTGTGTGTGTGTGTGTTGTGTGTGTGTGTGTCTGTATGTCTGTGTGTCTGTGTGTGTGTGTGTGTGTGTGTGTGAGAGAGAAGAGAGAGAGAGAGAGAGAGAGAGAGAGAGAGAGAGAGAGAGAGCAAGAAGTTCACCCGCATCGATTATCAATCCTGGAAAACTGGCCAGTCATTCAGACCTGTGCCATAGCAATAGTGCCTCTCGGTCACTCTCGCTCGCGCAAACAGGAGGGAATTCCCCGTTGTAATTATCAACAAAATTTATACCATTCGCATGAAAGACTTCTTAGTATGGCCTCATAACATTTTGTGTGTGTGTGTGTGTGTGTGGTGGGGGGGGGGGGGGGGGGGTCCTGGAAACACGCCTTCAATACAAGATATTGACCACGTCCTCCTCGTGGACTCACATTTAACAAAGCCATCAAAGCTCCCTTCGGTGCACAGAAATGCCCTCGTCCTCAGGCAGCTAGAAATCGGTTTTCATTCTTTGCTCTGACCTCAACAATGTCACTAAAATCTTCACTGTCTCCGCGACCTCACGTGGAATTACGAAATTTACTCTGTGCCGGTGCCTCTTTCAGCCCCCCCCCCCCCCCCCCCCCCCCCCCCCCCAAAAAAAAAAGTAATGAATAAATAAATAAATAAATAAATAAATAAAGTAAGCTATTTGTCCCCAATCTAATTGGGGACAGACCAGCTGGAGATTGGCTATGCCTGTAATGGACTAGTTGCGGCCTTTCTTTTACACCAACGATGATAGCCTACATCCCGTGGCATTTAACAACAAAAACAAACAAAACAAAACAAAAAAAAAGACGAAGAAGAAGAAGGCACGCACTCTCTCTTCAATCATGTCGACCTACAAACGCCGCTGACCAGTCTGCCCTCCGTGAGAGAACTGACCATCCTCCTCCAGGTTTATTCGCTTACCTCATTCACTGAGCTCACTAAGCCGCGCGCTTTCCAAAGTACAAGAGAATGAACCGGTCAATACCAGACTTACACATCTTTGTTTTTTGTTTTTTTTTTTTTTTTTCGTTTCAATAGCTTGCATGATTATGTGATTCATCTTTTCCGTCGGCATACTCTTTTCATATGCAAACGCATGCCAAACGACAAGGAACTTGGGGCGTAGTTCCTGACACTTTCACTTGACGTTAAAGAAGACTTCCAGTTTCCTTCCGCCCATTCCTCTTTCAAGCCTCTCGTTTACGCCTCCCTCTCGTTTACGCTCCCCTCTCGTTTACGCCTCCCTCTCGTTTACGCCTCCGTCTCGTTTACGCCTCCCTCTCGTTTACGCCTCCCTCTCGTTTACGCTCCCCTCTCGTTTACGCCTCCCTCTCGTTTACGCTCCCCTCTCGTTTACGCCTCCCTCTCGTTTACGCCTCCGTCTCGTTTACGCCTCCCTCTCGTTTACGCCTCCCCCTCGTTTACGCTCCCCTCTCGTTTACGCCTCCCTCTCGTTTACGCCTCCCTCTCGTTTACGCTCCCTCTCGTTTACGCCTCCCTCTCGTTTACGCCTTCCTCTCGTTTACGCTCCCCTCTCGTTTACGCTCCCCTCTCGTTTACGCCTCCCTCTCGTTTACGCTCCCCTCTCGTTTACGCTCCCCTCTCGTTTACGCTCCCCTCTCGTTTACGCCTCCCTCTCGTTTACGCCTCCCTCTCGTTTACGCTCCCCTCTCGTTTACGCCTCCCTCTCGTTTACGCTCCCCTCTCGTTTACGCCTCCCTCTCGTTTACGCCTCCCTCTCGTTTACGCTCCCCTCTCGTTTACGCCTCCCTCTCGTTTACGCCTCCCTCTCGTTTACGCTCCCCTCTCGTTTACGCCTCCCTCTCGTGTACGCCTCCCTCTCGTTTACGCCTCCCTCTCGTTTACGCTCCCCTCTCGTTTACGCCTCCCTCTCGTTTACGCCTCCCTCTCGTTTACGCCTCCCTCTTCCTTTCCCTCGATCCATTCACCACCCCCTTGTCTCGCGTTCCTCCTCATCTCCTCCAGATTTCTTCCTCTGGTCTGAGTCTATCTCTTCAAAATCCCTCCTTTGCTCTCTCTCTCTCTCTCTCTCTCTCTCCTCTCTCTCTCTCTCTCTCTCTGTCTGTCTGTCTGTCTGTCTCTCTCTCTCTCTCTCTCTCTCTCTCTCTCTCTCTCTCCTTGATGTTGTCTTTCTTTTCAGTGGATAGACTCATTTTCAGAATGTGTGACATGTGTGCCTGAGTCTCAGCCTAGTCGCAACGTTTGTTTGTTTGTTTTAAATAAACTGGTTTTAGAAGAAATATGACTGGCATGTACACAGAGAGATGCATTTGGTGAACCAGCTTGATGAGACGACAAAACGTGATTCGGTGAAACGTGAAACACAGAGAAAAATAAAAAGAAGACGGGACATGAAATGCTGCATCTTGGTATCAGTGTCTATTGACCCGCATGAGTGACCATAACTCTATTACCGTGGGACCCCTACAGCCTCTGAGCCTGGTGCTGATTGACCTCCTCCAGCACAATACTGTGGACATCACAGTGGACTGAAGAGCTGCTCTCTCTACCAGGGAGACAGACAGACAAACGGGCAAAGCCAGAGGGACCATGGGAGGGGAGAAAGCTGGCACTGCTACGGACAGCTGAAGGCTGCAAAAGACGGAAACATTCCGCATCTGATCATCCAGTGCAACGTCTTTTATCAAAGTGTCTGCTCTATCTCCCAACAGTGTGTAGAAAGATCAGCGGTGTTCGTTTCTTGATTGGTTTCGACTTCGTTTTGGAAAGATGGCGGCGTTTCAGGATTGGAAGGCTGTTAGCATCGTGAAGCCCACACTGGATTATTTTCTTCTTATCAAAGTTGGTTGGTACTGGTGAAAAAAAAAAGAAGAAGAAGAAGAAGAAGAGAAGAAGAAGAAGAAGAAAGAAAAATAGTGAGAAAAAGAACAAAGGAAAAAAACAAAAACAAAAAACAACTCCAGTCCGGATCCAAAAGCAGAGTAAGCTTCTTGCTAAAGGAGTGTATAAGCAGGTCCTATAGCTATGACGTACCATGTGAGACTGATCTGGTGTGTGAGTCCTTTTCCCGCTGAGTTGAAAGAGCTTATCAACGAACAGGTCACAAAAGTACCATTCATGTATCGAATTTTTGAGAGAGAGAGAGAGAGAGAGAGAGAGAGAGAGAGAGAGAGAGAGAGAGAGAGAGAGAGAGAGAACAAAGAAAGGAGAGAAAAATAAAGAAGAAAAAGAAGAAAAAAAAGAAAAAAAAGAGAGAGAACAAGAACTCAAATTTACTTCACCTTCAAAACTGTTGCAATGGAGCGATCATACAGTAAGAACAAA
>CM065722.1:24996597-25004097 GCA_033310375.1 Conus canariensis
AAACGGGATTTTCAAAAGATAAGCGAGCTTTGCGCTGAGGCTGCCTTTTCGGGTGAATAAGTACCTGCCTTGCTGTGTCGCTGTTCAGGTGGTATTATTTTAGAGTTAGGTAAACCCCGTACCCTCCGCCCATCACACACACACACACACACACACACACACACGCGCCGCGCGCGCGCGCGCGGTTGTCCCCGTCTATCATATCGCCTTTAAATGGACGTTAGACCTGGTTTGCACTGGGTATCATCCATCGTATGAAGACTTACGTGAAAGTGGTGTGCTTTTCTACAGGTGTTTGATGAGAATTCTAGACAACTTCCCTCACAAGGTCGCACATAATATTGATGCACAGAGGAATCGGTGTGTGTGTGTGTGTGTGTATGTGTGTGTGTGTGTGTGTGTGTGTGTGTGTGTGTGTGTCTGTAAATCTCTCTCTCTCTCTCTCTCTCTCTCTCTCTCTCTCTCACACACACACACACACACACACACACACACACACACAAACCCCGCACACACACACATGCACACACACTTACATATAAACATACATGTATGCATACATACATACAGCAGTATGATTTAAAGCGTTTTTTTTTTATCAGTCACTGTTTGGTTATCTTATTGCAAGCAAGATATTGTGATTGCAAATTTTGTCTCATCATAGTGATGTGTATGTTCATGGTAATGTGTGTGCGTGATTTGCGTAGGTATGTAAACAGTTTGGCGGATTTCTCATGGGACTTGTTTTAACTTAAGCTGTGTTGTAAAGGTTATGGTTCGTTCATTATGAGATACACGTCATGTAATGTTTATAATGAGCCTGATAAAGTCACAAATGAAGTGCCCTTGAGAATTGTCAAGCTCTAACTCAGTTATGGGATTAAGACTCCAGCCCCAAGATTTCAGCTGATTTCAGTAGTAATAGTAATAGTAGTGGTAGCAGCAGCAGTATTGATAGAGGTAGTAGAAGCACCAGCAACAGGGGCAGCAGCAGCAGCAGTAGTAGTAATAGCAGTGGCAGCAGCAGCAGCAGCAGTAGTTTGTTTTATCTAATGTATGATTGCCTCGCTGACAATAAGATGTCCTGTTGTTGCGTACTGTGTTGCACAGTTCGAATCCTGGCAGACAGGGGACAGACAATGTTCGGAAATCTGCAAGGGAAGTAATCTGTGTTAGAACTCACGTTCAGCCAGATCGACTCCGCCGCCGTTGTCATGGGTCAGATGCCGTTGGCGGGCTCCATCGGTCAGCTTAACAGTTCAATCAGAGAGTGGAAATGCCAAAAACCATTGTGACACGGTGCGCCTGTAATGCAACCACTGTGCTTAAGAACAGTTTGACCTCACGTATGATTATCATCTTCGCGATCTTTTCAGATCTACATCTTTTGAGTTTCATGTCACGTTTGTTTACGAATGACGCATGCACGTGGTGCTTGGTGTTCTTAAACTATAATCTACGGAAAGGTAACTCTGTTTGGAAATGGAAAGACTGGCGTTGTCTTCGCGGTACAGGTCTGTTGTCCTTGCGGTAACCAGACGCCGTCGGGTAGTGTGTTGGCTGGGACATGCATCCTGCCATGAGTTCCTGTTCCTCCCATCCTACAGTGGACACTGGTGGATCGATGTCACGGACACTGGCAGACTTTGAGTCCTGGATGGACTCTGGGCATTAAAGCCAGATGAGAGAGAGAGAGAGAGAGAGAGAGAGAGAGAGAGGGAGAGAGGACAGACACACAGAGACTCACAGATACTGTGGGCATAAAACCAAGGCAATTGAGAGAGAGAGAGAGAGAGAGAGAGAGAGAGAGAGAGAGAAGACAGACAGACAGACAGACAGACAGAGACAAAATTGTGGGTATAAAGCCAAGTCTAGTCACACACACACACGCACATACATACACACACCACACACACACACACACACACACCACGCACCACACCCACACACACGCGCAGCGCACGCACACACGCACGCACACGCAATGAGAGAGAGTGGGCATAAAACTAAGTCAGCACACACACACACACACACACACACACACACACACATACAACACACTCCCACACACGCACGCACGCACGCACACGCACACACACACACACACGCACACGCAATGAGAGAGAGAGACAGACAGACAGACAGACAGACAGACAGACAGACAGACAGAGAAATTGTGTGTATAAAGCCAAGTCTAGTCACACACACACACGCACATACATACACACACACACACACACACACCCGCGCGCGCGCGCACGCACACACGCACGCACACGCAATGAGAGAGAGTGGGCATAAAACTAAGTCAGCACACACACACACACACACACACACACACACACACACACACACACACACACATATCAATGCATGCAGCACGCACGCACGCACACGCACACACACACACACACACGCACACGCAATAGAGAGAGAGAGAGAGAGAGAGGGGGCATAAAAGTAAGTCAACACGGGGAAGAGACCAAGATTGAGCTTTCCTTTCAGCTCTTCCAAAAGTCCATCAACTCCTGGGTCTACCGCATGGTCTTACCCTCCACCCAGCTTGCCCCATAAACTGTAAAAACCTGCCTGTCAATCACGTCATTTCACACACTCTCCCATTTTCCCCCTGTAGACCCCCACACCGTCCGGTCTAACTCACTCCCCCTGTATCCTGACAACACCCACATCCAACTCTGTAATTGCCTATTCCCCCGGGAAGTTTTTCACTGTAGACGATATATGAGCAACTTTAACGACTTCTCTCCAACAGCTCAGTCAAGCGTGGAGTAGGAAATTGGATTAAATTTTCAAAAATGGAGAAAAAAAAACTTTTCACAGACAAAAAAAAAACAACAACTGTTAACAGACACCAATCCTCATTCACGTCATGTGTGGCGAGAGAATGATTGACTGATGCTATAAATGCGTGTTGGATCCCGCGTGGTGATATGTGTAAGTAACGGCGGTCAGATGGGGAAAGGGGAGGCAGGCAGACTGGTGTTTGGTTTAAATCACAAGGTCGCGCAGATCGTCGCACGGACACAGTCAGCCTAAGCACGTAATTTTTTTTTTCTCTCCCCCTGCCCCCCCCCCCCCCCCCCCCCCCCTCCTCCATTCAAGGAAAATCGATATGGTAATTCGTGTATTTGTGACATAAGCCTGTTCTTCTCGCAGATTGTCTAATGCTTTGGGAAATGAAGGAAGATAACTGGGCGGGGGGGGGGGGGGGGAGGGGAAAGTTGTTTGAGCTTGTTTAAAAGGTTTCATGTACCGAAGAGAGAGAGAGAGAGAGAGAGAGAGAGAGAGAGAGAGAGAGAGAGAGAGAGAGAGAGAGAGAACAGTGCTGTAAGGATTGCGTGTATCAAAGGCCCACGCAAAGCACACTTCAGTACACGCGTATGATTGTCTCGTGTGCTGCCAACTCTTTCTTTTGCCTACCTTCTTTACTGGGTTTCTAGAAAGTGATTTTGTCCCTCATCATGTTTGTTGCGGAGGACACCATGGTATGGGATGACATGATAGTCCGTAATAGACCTGCTCCGTAAAATCTTGGTGGGAAACGGTGGGGGAGGAGGGGGGAGAGGGGATGAGGACAGACGAACTATGTTTCTGATCTTTAATATAAGAGAACGGCACTCAAGCACACGTAAAGTCCTGTTTCTTGCTCTAAGGCTGGCTGGCTGTTTACCGACATCTCAGGCCCACTACCTCACATGAAAGAACTCGTGTTGATCGGTAACGTAGAGAGTAAGATGGCGTAATTGAATCGAAGATGGCGTAGTGCTCTATGCTTCTCCACACCCCCCAAAACCTTTTTAAAAGTTTTAATTACCCCGAGAAGACCATGATAGATATCCCGTTAAACACGAGCAGAGTTCGTTTCGATAGTTCATGCAGTTCGTGCAGTGCTTAGAAGCAGTTGGTTTGCGCTCCCATCACAAGTATTTGCCGAATGTCGTATATTAACAGATATATAATCTGCAACGAATAGCAAGACAGGGACCACACTCCTCAAAGTTGCTTGGTATGAAGAGGCCTCTCACCGTGCTTCCATATCCAGCACCATCCTGAAGTGGATGGAGGAGCACAAAAATGACGTCAGTCAGAAAGGCATGCGGGAGAGCGCGGACCTCTGCCAAGTTCGAAAGAATCTTTCGCCTTTGGAGTCGGTTTATGATTTCTTCTTCTTCTTCGATTTTTTCTTTTTTTTTTTTTTTTTTTTTTTTTTTTTCTTTCGCTGGGGAATGTAATAGTTGATTCAGACTGAAGGAGTTTCTACCTGTGTTTCTTCTTTCTTTCTTTCTTTCTCTCTTTTTCTTTTTTTTTCTTTTTTTTTTTTTTAAGGACATGCAATGCAACAACAACGACAACAACGAAACATCAATGTTCATGTCACCGGCACGTTTGGATATTCTATGTGAATATATCATTTTGCTGATCACAACAACAATTTCAAAGTGTTCATGTTCGGGGGAAAACTTGTAATAATCTTTTCAGTCATGGAAACAGATTTAGGATCGGCCATATGATTCCACGGATCCGCTGCAAACGTTAATAGGTTCATTTTTGGACCACCTTTCCTTTTTCCACCAGATTTTGTTAAGCTCAGCATCGTGGTTTTTGCAGCACGAAATGTGTAGTAATTTTGTAAACTGATCCTAGGTCCGCCATTTTGATCTGCTTTCGCACCACGATTGAACGGATTCATCCATGGGCCACGCAGGTTTCATCTTCTGACGAAGACCAGTTAAAGCAGGTTCCACTGAATGCTGCCAAACAGACAAACAAGCAGACGCGGATGAAGACTTATGGAACTTAGGGGAGGTAATGAAAGCTATATTTTGAAGATATTTTAATGTAACGGATGTCTGTTAATGTGTAAAATAATCGCGACGAAGTGCGTGATTTGTGGGCCGTTGCACTTCACATGCAACTAGCCCGACCTGGAAGACACAAAATGGTCACAGATATCTTACCGCCTGCAGGAGGCGCAATGCACACACATACACCAAACGTGAAAGGGAGAAAAATATTTTTCATTTTTCATGCATCAGTTCGGAGATCAGCCATGAGCATTTTTGGAAGTTTAAGGAAATTCCATGGTGAGATCTCTCTCTCTCTCTCTCTCTCTCTCTCTCTCTGGCGTATAAATGTTTACATAGCTTCATCTCTTGTAACACGAGTGTTCTTGTTTCCTAGCAGATGCTAAGGTTCGATAGAATCATCTTCATGGAACTGAGAGAGAGACAGAGAGAAAGAGAGCATATCAAAGTAAACTGATCAATAATTATTGCTCTTGAGTTCAAAAGATAAAACACTGTGCGGAATCTGGTCCGCCGATTTCCGTGTAGGCGAGATTTCTCTGGAAGCCCAAATCATTACAGGCCAACACTCCGCACACATGTTGGCCCGTAACCTGAGCTCAATCAATGATGACGCCACTGGATCTGCCTCTGACCGGAGACTGTCAGAAATGCGACGATCTGCTCACGTCAGCAGATTTTGCTGTCAGCGGTACGGGTTGATGGATGACAGTTCCCGGGTGTCGTTCAGACACACGCAAACGTTTGCAACGTTGACCAACAGTTTGGTTAGTTTGCTTACAGTGAAATCCGCCCGAGTTATTGACGATGTTCTGAAATACTTGTGACAAGGAACAAACAAAACTTCTTGAAAACTGCACGAACAGTCCGAGTGAACTTTGCTCGTGTCTTATGAGACGTCTGTTATAAGCTATCGTGGAATCTTTACGTGGGGGTGCGAGTGTCGGGAGTCTTAGAATACTTAGCTATCTTAGCTTCAGTGATGTCGTCTCGCTGTCTCTGCTTCCAGTCAAAACGAGTTCTCTCCGCGTTGGCGCTAGGACTGATAAGGCCGTAAACAGTCCGCAAACCACACGTACGCTCACCGGCAAGGAAAAAAAGAAACACTGCACGAGTGTTTGAGCGACATATCCCTGCATCAAAGATCAGAGCGAACTGTTTCTTAATCTCCCCCCCCCCCCCCCCCCCCCCCCGATGCCATCCCCACCTCATCCCCATGTTTTCCGAAACAGGTCCATTATTTGCGTATCGAAACCAGTGACGTTTTAGAGTATTTGACGAAAACAGTGTGATCCTGCATGCATGCTATGTAACAGGCTAGGAATTTTGAACACTGCTGTTGAAGCCGCCTCCGACCGCTCCTTTATCGTCTTCTTGTCAAGCATGTTTTAAAAAGCAAAGGGTGGGCACACACGGATTATGTTGACTTTTTAAGGATTTTCAGAGTTGCAAAATAGATAGTTATGTGCATTTTTTCATTTCTTCTGTGTCCGTTCTGGTTAGAGTCTGGAAACAGACAGCAGGTGTCCTGAGTTTTGTCTCTCTCTTATTTTATAATAAACGAAGGTTTCCACCATCCAAGCGTTCTGAATTCCCGATTTCTTTCCCCAGGTCTGATTCAGTTATCCTTGTGATAAAACAAATGATGATGATTTTTTTAAATTTTGCTGAAAGTTGTGTGTGTGTGTGTGTGTGTGTGTGTGGGTGTGTGTGGTGTTAGAGGATGGGATAGGCGGGGAGGGGGGGGGGGAGGAGAGATGTAATGGGTTTTTTTTCTCTGCTAGCCGTAATTCTTGTTGGCTGTTAGCTCCAAACGTTTTCCGTACTTGGAAGTGCTCCCGTTCACGCGACTTGCACGCGGAAGGAGGTACTACCGTAATGGCGTGCATGCGCAGTCTGTGGTTGTGACACCTGTCTATCTTCCTGTCTGTGTCGAGGCGACAATCCTCATGCCCTTCCTCTTCCTCCTTCTCCACCACCCTGCACCACTCCCCTTCCTGCCACCCCCACCCCACCCCCTCTGAGACGTGTCACGTGGTTATTGACGTCTTTTTGTCTATCAGTCCTGTGTCGGTCCTGCTCCGGGCTTCTCGAACTCAATCTCGCACCTCACGCACATACCACGCGCACGCACTGCCCCCCCCCCCCCTCTTTTTTTTTTCCCCTTGTTTTTTCTTTGTTGTTGTTGATCTTGTCATATGTTCTTCCATCCAGGTCCATTCGCACCCTACCCACTCCCATCCCCCCCCCCCCCCCCCCCCCCCCAATCTATAAAGTGTCGAGTTCCCATCCTTGACAGTGTTGTCTTGCTAATTATCTGCCGTCTTCAGACAAACAGGGTCATCATCATCAGCTGTGAAATGAGCGGCAGCTGAGGTTGCTCATTCAGCAGTTTCATTCTGCCAGTAGAGCTCTTTTTTCATCTTTTGTGTTGTGGATGGTTCTCTCATAGATTTGTTAACATCGATTTTCACACACACACAAAACACACACACACACACACACACACACACACACACACACACACACACACACATACACACACGCACGCACGCACGCACGCCTACACAACACACACACACACACACACACACACACACACACACACACACCACACACGCACGCACGCACGCACGCACGCACCACGCACACACACACACACACACACACACAC
>CM065722.1:25009097-25014097 GCA_033310375.1 Conus canariensis
ATTAGCATTCTTTGCTATGTGGCTGTGCATACACCCATCTGACGTTGTACAGTGTACACAGTGATCGTTCAGCTCTGAATGATATGGGTATGTCAGACACTCATGCTTTTTTTTTTTTTTTTAAGGCAACATAAAAAATGGGATTCCCATTCTTTACAGTGTCGGTAATATAAGCACACATCCATACTTCTTGTATGGGTCTTTTTTTCTTTTTTTTTGTTGATAAAGTACGGGTGTGCTCACACCGACATTATACAGAAAGGGTTAATTTCGCTTGTAAACAGTAAACAAGCAGGGTAACTCTTGCTCCCATAAGAAACCTAACACAGAATAACTTTTATTCAAGACTGGCACAGCCTTTAAAACTTGAATAAAGTCAGGACAAATACAAAGACGAACAATCTAATAGTGGGGAAAAAACAAGCGCAGGCCAACAACTCAACAGTCTTCATAGTAATGTCTTGGCAAAGATTTGGACTTGGGGGGGGGGGGGGGGGGGGGGGGGTTGAAGATGGAGAAACTGGGAACATGAAATTAAGAAAATATATTATAGATATGAAAACTCTTCACTAGCTGCATGAGGGAACCATTGTAATCCCTTTCGAAGTCAGATTTATTTGTACTGCCTGCTCCGAGGCCTTTCGTCCGCTGGATCAGAACTCATCAGGGAGACACGGCTGGTTGTGTCTGTGCTCCTGGCGTCAAATAGAGACACGACACAGTCCATAATACCGTGGTGTTCTCACCACCAAGGGTTCAAAAAAGAATCCAACAGCAACCCCAAAAGCAGCCAGCGAAGGGTAGTAAATGAAACCAAACGAAAGTGTGGGGAGGAAAAAAGACTAAAGACACTATGCAAACAGTATAAAATGTAGGGGACGATCTTTGAGCCTACGCTTGGGGATCCACCCAGGGATGCAAGGGAGATCAAAAGACAAACACAAAGACGGACAGAAACAAATACAAAATAACCTCAAATTAATCGAAACGAAACTGAAAATGAAATGAGGCAGGGAACAGTAAACAATAAACAGTAAACAAGCAGGGTAACTCTTGCTCCCATAAGAAAACCTAACACAGAATAACTTTTATTCAAGACTGGCACATCCTTTTAAACTTGAATAAAGTCAGACAAATACAAAGACGAACAATGTAATAGTGGGGAAAAAACAAGCGCAGGCCAATAACTCAACTGTCTTCATAGTAATGTCTTGGCAAAGATTTGGACTTAAGGGGGGGGGGGGGGGGGGGGGGAGAGAGGTTGAAGATGGAGAAAGTGGGAACATGAAAGTAAGAAAATATATTCGCTTGTGTTTGGTTTTCTTTTTCTTTTTTTTTAATTTGCTCATTCATTTATTTGTTATTTTATTTACAAATGTACCTATTCATCTATTTACTTTTAAATGTTCTATTTTCAGACAAATGATGGGCATATGGATAAAAGTGAAAATCATAACACTTCGGCCAGGAAGAACAGTAAATGAACAACTTCAGATAGCTTGAACGCATGTCGGGATACTTAGTCACCCACGGCATTCAGAAAAAGGGTTAACCAAACTTGACGGAAAGATGAAGCGTGTGCCATGGAAGAACCCGAACAATTGGAGTATGGACACACGGTGCAGACCTAGGTCAGTCGGCGGATACGGCGTCCGTTACATCATCATCAATCTGTAACAGTAACTCCGCAATGGTCATGTTCAACGGATCAAGAATCCGTTACATCATCACCAATCTGTAACAGTAACTCCGCAGTGGTCATGTTCAACGGATCAAGAATCCGTTACATCATCACCAATCTGTAACAGTAACTCCGCAATGGTCATGTTCAACGGATCAAGAATCCGTTACATCGTTATCACTCTGTATCAGTAACTCCGCAATGGTCATGTTCAACGGATCCAGAGTCTGTTACATTGTTATCAATTTGTTAGAGTAACTCCACAATGTTCATTTTCAGCGGATCCGGATTCCGTTACACCCCTGTCAATTTGTAATAGCAACCACACTGCACAGTGTCCATGTTCAACGGACCTAGAACCCGTTACATCATTGTCAGTTTGAAACAATTACTCCACAGCGTTAGGATCTGTTACATCGTAATCAGTTTGTAACTGTGTCCACAGTGTTCATCTTGAGCAGATCCAAAGCCCGTCATATCGTTATCAGTTTGTACAGCTAACTCTGCTGTGTTCAAGTTTCGCGGATCCCCCCATCGTTATCAGTGTGTGTCAGTATCTCCACAGTAGTAATGTTCCATGGATCCCGTTATATTGCTATCAGTGTGTGTCAGTAACTCCACAGTAGTAATGCTCCATAGATCCAGAATCCGTTATATTGCTGTCAGTGTGTGTGTCAGTAACTCCACAGTAGTAATGCTCCATAGATCCAGAATCCGTTATATTGCTGTCAGTGTGTGTGTCAGTAACTCCACAGTAGTAATGCTCCATAGATCCAGAATCCGTTATATTGCTGTCAGTGTGTGTCAGTAACTCCACAGTAGTAATGCTCCATGGATCTACAATCCGTTATATTGCTATCAGTGTGTCAGTAACTCCACAGTAGTAATGTTCCATGGATCCAGAATCCGTTATATTGCTGTCAGTGTGTCAGTAACTCCACAGTAGTAATGCTCCATGGATCCACAATCCGTTATATTGCTGTCAGTGTGTGTGTCAGTAACTCCACAGTAGTTAATGCTCCATAATCCAGAATCCGTTATATTTCTGTCAGTGTGTGTCAGTAACTCCACAGTAGTTAATGTTCCATGGATCACAATCCGTTATTTGCTATCAGTGTGTGTCAGTAACTCCACAGTAGTAATGTTCCATGGATCCAGAATCCGTTATATTGCTATCAGTGTTGTCAGTAACTCCACAGTAGTAATGTTCCATGGATCCAGAATCCGTTATATTGCTTCAGTGTATGTCAGTAACTCCACAGTAGTAATGCTCCATGGATCCAGAATCCGTTATATTGCTGTCAGTGTGTGTCAGTAACTCCACAGTAGTAATGCTCCATGGATCCAGAATCCGTTATATTGCTATCAGTGTATGTCAGTAACTCCACAGTAGTAATGCTCCATGGATCCAGAATCCGTTATATTGCTGTCAGTGTGTGTCAGTAACTCCACAGTAGTAATGCTCCATGGATCCAGAATCCGTTATATTGCTATCAGTGTGTGTCAGTAACTCCACAGTAGTAATGCTCCATGGATCCAGAATCCGTTATATTGCTGATCAGTGTATGTCAGTAACTCCACAGTAGTAATGCTCCATGGATCCAGAATCCGTTATATTGCTGTCAGTGTGTGTGTCAGTAACTCCACAGTAGTAATGCTCCATGGATCCACAATCCGTTATATTGCTGTCAATGTGTCAGTAACTCCACAGTAGTAATGCTCCATGGATCCAGAATCTGTTATATTGCTGTCAGTGTGTGGTCAGTAACTCCACAGTAGTAATGTTCCATGGGTCCACAATCCGTTATATTGCTGTCAGTGTGTCAGTAACTCCACAGTACCGATGTTCCATGGATCCACAATCCGTTATATTGCTGTCAGTGTGTCAGTAACTCCACAGTAGTAATGCTCCATGGATCCAGAATCCGTTATATTGCTATCAGTGTTGTCAGTAACTCCACAGTAGTAATGCTCCATGGATCCACAATCCGTTATATTGCTGTCAGTGTGGTGTCAGTAACTCCACAGTAAGATGTTCCATGGATCCACAATCCGTTATATTGCTGTCAGTGTGTGTCAGTAACTCCACAGTACCGATGTTCCATGGATCCACAATCCGTTATATTGCTGTCAGTGTGTGTCAGTAACTCCACAGTAGTAATGCTCCATGGATCCAGAATCCGTTATATTGCTGTCAGTGTGTGTGTCAGTAACTCCACAGTAGTAATGTTCCATGGATCCACAATCCGTTATATTGCTATCAGTGTGTCAGTAACTCCACAGTAATAATGCTCCATGGATCCAGAATCCGTTATATTGCTGTCAGTGTGTCAGTAACTCCACAGTATCGATGTTCCATGGATGCAGAATCCGTTGCTGCGTCATCAGTTTGTAACAGTAGCTATGCAGACTTCATGTTCAACGTCGGTTTCGTTTTGTTTTTAACAGTCTTGCCGAACTCATGAATTTAATGAGTGAATGAAGGACTGGACGAAGAAAGGAAGCAGAGGACGACAAGGAGACAACAATGATGATACTTGCGATGATGATGATGATGATGATGATGATGATGATGAGGCACGATGTTGATGACGACGACGGCTTAACGATGACGACGAAGTACAAAAACAAGGAGGAAGAAGAGTGACAACAAGCAATGATGACAGCACCAAAGGCTGGGATCGATCAGGTATGACCAGATGATTATACACTGGACGTTCGGAGAAAAGCCTAGCCTGTGTCCTGAGCACAATGAGTATAGTCAGAGAAGTGACAGGACGATTTGGTCGATGGCGATTGGTGCTGTTCCTACCAGAAAGGACTCAATCACAGAATGGAGAAAGGCAGTGATTCACTGCCAACACCTGAGACCTCATCGCCAGACTTTCCAGTCCACGTGTGTATCTAGAACCTGAGAAGTGAACAGCGCGTGTTCGTGAGCTGGCTGACCACAGATATGTATTTGATTAAGAACAGTAAATTAAGGTGGATAAGTTTTGCTCCAAGGGCGAGACAACCGCATGTTACCTATCATTACTGTTGTTACTGTTTGCATGTGCCAGTCGGGGCATAAGCTTGGAACTTTTTTTATTCTTCTAGAAATGTTTCCTTACTTGTTCTATGTATGCATTTTGTCTGTACGTGTGCTGAATTCCCCAACTTGCATCAATCTGGAGTGGTGTGCAAGTGGTTGATTCACCGTGGATGCAAAGCTTATCCCCTTGTTTACTACTTGCTCTTTACGTCTCCCCGGCCTAAACCAAGGTTTCTTTTCGCGTGTCTTGTTCCTTTAAACAAGAACATGTCGGCCCCGTCATTG
>CM065722.1:25024097-25049097 GCA_033310375.1 Conus canariensis
TCAAAGCTCTCTCACCCTGTTCCCAAACTCCCCAACCCTGTTCCAAAAAACTCCCCAACCCTGTTCCAAAACTGCCCCACCCTGTTCCAAAAAACTCCCCGATCCTGTTCCAAAACTGCCCCGCCCTGTTCCAAAACTCCACAACCCTGTTCCGGGCGGTTGAGGTGAGCTGTGATCAAGAAACCTCCATTAGGGTGAATACGCAGGCACACGCCTGTCGTTTCCTCCAGTCTATCAAACGGGTCGTATGTGTGGGGAAACCAGTGAGTGACCGGACGTATTTGAGTCACCGCTGCTCGTGAGGTCACCAGGCAGTGGTTTTGACTCGAGAGTAATTCTGGCTCGGTCCAGAATCACCAGTGCCCCTCTCGGCCCGGCCCCGCCCTCCCCTCCCCTTCCACCTCCCATCCCCTCCCACCCCACGTATCTACTAATTCAGGTGCAGTGCTCTTTGAATGATGTTTTGTCGTTTGAGACAACGTGGATTTTGATGGATGGGGAGAAATTTTGGAACAAAAGAGGAGGTTGCTCTGGATTTATTCTGCGAAAGCTGAGTTTGGCCCGGACATGTGACCCATTTTTACGCCGGGAAATGATTTGGGGCGTGGACAGAGTATATTACATTGGTGGAAACATTATGTAGGTGAACGTTACCGGTGGAACATTCCATTGGTGGAATGTTGCCCGGTGGATAACATTACATTGGTGGAACGTTGCCCGGTGGAATGTTACCCGGTGGAACATTATGTAGATGGAACATTACCCGGTGGAACATTACATTGGTGGAACGTTACCTGGTGGAACATTACATTGGTGGAACGTTGCCCAGTGGAACGTTGCCCGGTGGAACATTACATTGGTGGAATATTGCCCGGTGGAATGTTACCTGGTGGAACAGTATGTAGATGGAACATTACCCGGTGGAACATTACATAGGTGGAACGTTACCTGGTGGAACATTACATTGGTGGAACGTTGCCCGGTAGTACATTACATTGGTGGAACGTTGCCCGGTAGTACATTACATTGGTGGAACGCTGCTCAGTGGAACATTACATCAGTGGAATGTTGCTCGGTGGAACATTACATCGGTGGAACGTTGCTTGGTGGAACATTACATCGGTGGAACGTTGCTTGGTGGAACATTACATCAGTGGAACGTTGCCCGGTGGAACATTATATTGGTGGAACGCTGCTCAGTGGAACATTACATTGGTGGAACACTGCTCGGTAGAACATTACATCTGTGAAATGTTGCTCGATGGAACATTACATCAGTGGAACACTGCTCGGAGGAACATTACATCGGTGGAAGGCTGCTCGGTGGAACATTACATCGGTGGAACACTGCTTGGTGGAACATTACATCAGTGAAATGTTGCTTGGTTGAACATTCAATTGGTGGAACGCTGCTCGATGGAACATTACATCAGTGGAACACTGCTCGGTGGAACATTACATTGGTGGAACGCTGCTTGGTGGAACATTACATTGGTGGAACGCTGCTTGGTGGAACATTACATCAGTGGAACGTTGCACAGTGGAACATTACATTGGTTCAGCGCTGCTCGGTGGAACATTACATCAGTGGAAGGCTGCTCGGTTGAACATTACATTGGTGGAACATTGCTTGGTGGAACATTACATTGGTGGAACGCTGTTCGGTAGAACATTACATCAGTGGAATGTTGCTCGGTGGAACATTACATTGGTGGAACGCCGCTCGGTGGAACATTACGTCAGTGGAACGTTGCTCGGTAGAACATTACATCAGTGGAACGCTGCTCGGTGGAACATTACGTCAGTGGAACGTTGCTCGGTAGAACATTACATCAGTGGAACGCTGCTCGGTAGAACATTACATCAGTGAAACGTTGCCCGGTGGAACATTACATTGGTAAAACGTTGCCCGGTGGAAACCATCACATTGGTGGAACATTATTCGGTGGAACATTACATCGAGTAACGACGCAGGAAAAACCTATATCGTGAGCAAGATTGTTTACGCACGCGCGCGCGCACCTCTCTCTCTCTCTCTCTCTCTCTCTCTCTCTCTCTCTCTCTCTCTCTCTCTCTCTCTCGCGCGCGCGCGCGCCACACACACACACACACACACACACACACACACGCACGTACGCACGAACGTACGCACTCACGCGCGCGTGCACACACACACACACACACACACACACACACACACACACACACAACACACATACATATATACACTGACACACGCACACGCACACAAACATGTACATATACATCTCTCTCTGTCTCTCTCTCTCTCTCTCTCTCTCTCTCTCTCTCTCTCTCTCTCACACACACACACACACACACACACACACACACACACATGTCCCTCCCTCAGTTCCCGGCACCACTTCCCCACACGTCTCCCTCTCTCTCCTCTCTCTCTCTCTCTCTCTCTCTCTCTCTCTCTCTCTCTCTCTCTCCCCTCAATGAATTCATTTATTCTTGATTGTTGTTTCAATGTCCGTTTTTTCTTTTGAAGTTCATCTATACGTCAATGTTGATGGAGAAACAACTCGTCCATGTTTTTATGTTGTTGTTGTTGTTGTTGTTTGTTGTTTTTTAAAGATACGAATGTTTGTGTAGTTTAATAGTTAGCCATGCTTAGTTGTTAGTCACTCTTAGTCCCTCAGCGGGGCAAGGGCCGGATGTATAAAAAGCATAATACTTGCTTTTTTTTTCCCATGGAAATAAAGCTTATCAATCTCTCTCTTTCTCTCTCTGTCTCTCTCAGTGTGTGTGTGTGTGTGTGCGGCGCGCCCCGCGCGCGTGTCGGCCCGTCTCTGATGCATTTAGCGATTTGTGCATACTTTTATTTGATTTCACCTACTTATTCAGTGGTCCAAGCCAAACGAAGCATTGAAGCACCACCCAATATTGCACGAAGAGCACAGTTTTATTTTTAAAAGAGATCGGCCGACCCAGTCTCAACCCAGTCATATGATTGATCAAACAAAAGTGGAATCGCACCCAATTTGCATACGGTAAGACATGGAGAACTGAAGTAAAGGTGAATGGGGGAATGCTTCATAAATATTGATAAGGCGAGTGGTTCGACGTCACACAAAATGGCCGCCGGAGCAGGCTGTGAACGATTGCCGCTTCCGAGTGCCACTGTTTCATCAGTAACCACAGAAGCTTTCAGCATGTGAATCACTCGCCGCGTACTGTTGCAGCGATGCCACTGTCGAACCGCTTTGGAGTACCGACGCTAGAGTGAATTATGTCTTTGCTGTGTGTTTGTGGTGAGTGAATCGAGATTCAGAGAATGAAAAATGTGGGAATATGATTGTCGTCTGCTTTTCTTGGCAGTGACAGAATCTCAGAACTCAGAACTGAGCTTCGTCGCTCTAATTTTCAATCCCGGTTTTCTTTTGAAGAGAATCAGCTGTTTGTTGTTTAGACTCGTTCTGTGTCGTGATCCTGTCACGATCTTTGATGTGTATATGTTTTGGGAAGGTTCGGCTCATTTTCCTTGCTTACACAATTAATGCAAGGCTATGTTTTCTTTTGCAGTGAAAAAAGCGCGACTGGCCGGCCCTCCAGGTAAGCATTTTCTTGAATATTTTGTTGTAATTCTGTACATTATTTTCAAATATCTTTTATCCCGAAGGCACACACTCTGTTTCTTCCCATTTCAGTCTTCACCCATCGTTCAGAATTGGGTCAGTGCACACATACTCAAACTAGATTTCAGTGGAAGCCCTCCTAGTTCCTGAATATCAGTGCCCGTAGTCTTGTTTCGGCATCGATCAATAAATGCTCCACAGCAGACGACCAACACGCACAGCTGACTAGACTGTGACTCTCTCTCTCTCTCTCTCTCTCTCTCTCTCTCTCTCTCTCTCTCCCTCACACACACACACACACACACACACTAACACACACACTTATCACACACACACACACACACACACACACACACACACAAAATACAGACGTGCACTCACGTTTGATTGATATGTGAAGTGTGTCAAGATCACACAGTGGCCAGTTCGTTTAACACAGAGAATTCTATGTAATTAAAACTTACTGTAGGCAAGATTCCTTCACTCTCCTCACTCCTCATTCAACATCCTAAACTGTAATTTACTGTATGAATGAAAAATCGAATTTCATTGATTTATTAAAATCAGAAAACAATTGAAATGGATTCTTTTAAAATTCAATCATTTGATTCAGCACATTATTCAGTTTCAAGTATATGCCTTTTGATTTATGGACATCACTTCTTTAAATGAACTAGATAGATTTTTTTTTTTTTTTTTTTTTTGGTTTTGAGGGTTTTTTGTTTAACTTTAGTTTTAAGCCTTTAGGCTTTAATTGTTAGCACCCTGGCAGTGAACATGTATGAATGTTATACAAGTATACAAGTACATTATTTAGAACATAAAAACTGCAATTTGATTCACTCAGTGCAGTTTGATAAATTCAACATTTTTGTGATCTATATTTGAACATAGATATGGATCCACACAGACAGACACAAAAAACACACACACACACACACACACACACACACACACACACACACACACACACACACTCAGCGCGCACGCGCGTGCATGCATACACATGCACATATAAAGAGAGAGAGAGAGGAAGAGAGAGATGCATTGATCAATAGAATGTATTGGCAGACCAGGAATGCAGTTGAAGTGTTACAAATACAAAGAGGCACACAAAATAAGATGCAAAGTAACACTTATTTCACAGCACAAAATAGACAAATGAACTTTAAACAAATTAGTGGAAGGGAGGAGATGAAAAATGAACTGAATCTCTTTACCAGGAGTAATGCATGGCAAGGTGATGGTGTGTGACAGCAATGTTGAAAGGAAGGGGAAGTAATCATTGCTGACAAAGATCTGACCCTTAGTAAGTTGCCCTACCAAAGCACCGAGGGATGAGAGGGAAAATGGAATAACCCTGAGAAAAAAGAGTGCTTACAGAATTAATGTAACTCAGCTTCTTGTGATAACTAATAAACATTAGCGGCAGGTGTTGGACATGGTTGGCTGAAGGCAATATTTATAAATGAAACATAATGAAATGTTTATAATTAGTTTTTACAATGAAAAGTCATATGACCTAAACGAAAAGAAATAAAAATTTGAGCAAGTCTTAATGTGATGATATTCAACCAAAATGTGCCTGGATGTCAAAGCCTTCCTTGGATTAAATCAATTTAAAATGGTCACACTGTATAAGCATATATCCTGTTGTGAAGGTTGCGAACAAATAAGGCATGAATTGAAAGAAAGCATAGAGGACAAGAACATTTTACATGATTGGTGGACGCTTTTTCTTTCTCCTTGTGTCTGTCTTTTGTCTCCCACTTCCCCTCTCCCCACTCCTACTTACCCTGTCCTGCCTTCTCATTCCCTTTTCCCAATGTCTCTTTCTGTTGGGACTTGATATATTATGTTGCAATACATAGTGAGAGTATGGTGTTTACACTGTCGATCATTCAGAACCTTTCCCCTCGAACCACCAGTCCGCCATGCACAATGGCCTGTCCCACCTTCACCACTGCCCACTTTCCTGCACCCTCATTCTAAGGTTCTGTCGCTGTCTCTGTCTAAAACGTTCTAAGGATGAAAAAAGAAGTGTCACACTCACAGAAATTCAAACATCTTAATAAACAGAAAATGACTGTCCATTGTTTATCAGTTCTGCTCCCATAGGCAGGCAAAAATAGGCTTGTAGTTGCCACAACACACACACACACACACACACACACACACACACATGCTCACGCACACACACACACACACACGCGCACGCATGCACGCACGCACGCACGCACGCACACACACACACACACACACACACACACATATATCCATGTACCTGTACCTGCCCAATGGTATCTCCTCACAAGAAATTTGTGTTTTTTTTATGAAGATGTGGGCAAATAAAAAAAAGTATAGTTCTTGTTTCATATTGCACCATTTGAACCATTATTTGAAACGAGCAACAAGACGCAACCCATGTTTGAGCACATTTTCAGAGTTTTCTTTGCTACAATGCAATACTCTTATGTAGTTTATCTACACACAAAAAAGTCTTTGTTGACTCAGAAGTAAACCCACCAACCATAACTTGCAGTAGTTACAAGTTTAGGTGTGAAGGCTATGGATGAAAATGGTGAGAAACAAACTACATTTAGAATTCCCATAGCCTGTTTTTTTTTTTTTTTCCTTACATGGTGCATGTGCACGTGTGTGTGTGTGTGTGTGAGTGCATGTTTATGTTTTTGTATGCTGCATAAGTGTGTATGTGCATGCGTGTGTGTGTGTGTGCTGGCTAGCACACGCATATATGTATGTGAATGTGGATCTGCGCATTTACCAGGAGAGGAATTCAGAATCTTGAACATTTTTTCTCCTTTGGAAATACTGTGGATTATTCTTTCTTCAAGGAAAGTATGTACTGCATAACACGATCTAAAAGAAAACAATTTTTTTTCATGTACAAGTGACAAGTCCATTAGAAATGTGGTGTTTCAAACAAGAATTAAGGGGAAGCCAGTAACACATCCAACATAATTCTGGTACAAGCACTTTTCAGTTAATCATTAATTTAATTCACAGTCAGAAGAAAGACAACACTGACTGACTTGGGAATGTGTGAACCTCGATGCATGTCCTGTTTAAGTGCCATATTTTGCAAGTTATTATTCCCTTTGGGACTGAGACTGTGAAAATTTAGCAGCCATCTCCGGGTAAAACTAAAAGTATAATGGTAAAAAGAAATGTAATTGTTAAAATTGATATTTGTATTTAAAATTTTGGATTTGAGTAAAAAGATATTTATTCAGAATTCAGTCTGTCAATTTACTGCTGTGACAGCACTACATGTAAATTATCTCGATCGATTTTGACCTAAGCCTGGTGTCCTTGAGATTCAGTTAGCAGGCAACAGGCACAGAGCCCGCAGATGTCCCGCAGATGTCCCTCTCTCACATTTTATGCACTGTAAGTGTGGTGATTTGGCGGTATGCTTTATTATTTATCATTCACTAGATACTACCAGTGTCTGTGGGCAAGCGTTGATGAATGTGCTGGACTCGGGGAACTTATTCTCCCCTTCTCTGGTCTCTCCCTCATCAACATCAGCCAATCAGATATACAGTTAATGGTTTCATCGTGTCCTTGTCCTAGTTGTAGTTCATCTTTTTCTTTTCCTTTTTTCTTTTTTACGTTCCACGTCCGTCAGGGAGGGAGGAGGAAGGGGAAAAAGGATGAGGAGAATGAGACGCTAATGGCAATGGCTAGGGTGTAAGTGTGCCCACCTGTTTACCATGACTTAGTCTGTAGTCCAAGTTTCTACTCTCGTGCTAAGTTTCTACTCTTACTTTTGAAATTTAAAAGAATTGTGAATTAATTTTTTTGCTTGTTTGTTTTATTCAGGCATGTGTAAGCTTGTGCACGTGGTACACTTCTGTCATTTTGGCTTGCTCTTACTCTTTTGTCGTGTCTGCTTGTTTTCTTTGTGATCCTCCCCTTCTCTTTTGTTGCTGTTAATGTCACATGGTTTTGGATGTATATGTGTGTGTGTGTGTGTACGTGTGTGTGTGTGTGTGTGTGTGTGTGTGTTGGTATGAGAGAGAGAGAGAGAGAGGAGAGAGAAAGTTAGAGATTCGAGGTTTTTCATGCTGAAAAGATAAAGTGTGGGTGAATGAGTATCTGTGCATCACTTTTCACAGGTGCATACTTTTAATTTTTATAGACTTTGCAAGTATACATGTTTTGTGTATGTGTATAGGTATGTTTATATGTGCTTTGTGTATGTGTATCATATGTGCTTTGTGTATGTGTGTGTATATTAGCGAGTATGTTTGTGTGGATGAAAGGAGTTTAAGAGATTTTTTCTCCTTTTTACAAAATAAAGACTGTGCATTCTGAACTTGCTGACAAATGGATTTTTACAATTTATGTACATTAAAGTAAGTGGTATATTCTGTATTTAATCTGCTGTGAATACCATAACAGTGGTTTGTGTGTGTGTGGTGTGTGTGTGTGTGTGTGTGTGTGTGTGGGTGTTTAAAATCAGTTAAACTATAGTTCTGCACAAGACATTCTTTGAGGAAAAAAAACCTTGACATGTACATAGGCAGTACAGTGCTTATAGCTACTAAACCGCTATTTAGGAATCTGCTTTTTTTTTTCGTCTGCCATACGGGATCTGTGGACAACTTTTCACCTATTGCTCTAACCTTGAACCTGTTGTCGATATAACGGTCAGTCAACCAGAACAGCCGGTCTCCCCATAGGTACTGGTTCAAGCAAGAATTTTGCAGTGACACACCCTTGCTGAATGTAATTGTAAACATATTACATATGGTGCGCTGTCATAGTATACAAATGTTATGCATAGTGTATTATATAGCATGCATTTTTGTATGGATGAGATGGTGTGTGTTTGTGTGCGTGTGTGTGTGTGTGTTTGTCTGTGTGACTTATTCAAACTAAATTCTGTGTTATTATTGTGTCATCCACATTAAGTTCTGTTGTTTGGACTGCTTGATTTTGCTGCAGCTGGCTATGCTTATACTCATGAATTATGCCTGGGGCATGATAATGTACTTACATTTGTTCTGTTTGAGAGCACTGTCAGCTGTTCACGTTCCCAAATTCATGTTGCTTTGTTTTATGTATATTTCGCGTTTTTTAGGAAAGAGAGGAAATTTTATGTAAAATTGTAGTAATGAACTGTAGTAATTAGCTGCATGGGAAAACCCGACTGTGGGTCTATTCCTTTCTTTTGCTTGATTTGGTTTCATAAAATTGCACTTAGCACCAACTAGTGGTGTTCTTTGAGATTTTGTACTGGGCTCCATATCCCATCTTTCACATAGTGCTCAAGCTTACTCAGGGTTGGGTAAATTGTTGAAAAAAAAAGCAGTTGACCCCACAGATGCAAGATGAGCTGATAGGTTTCCATCAAGACAATCTTGTAAAGACCAGATTGCCTTACTACACACAGTGGTCTGGTTGCTGGAATGCAGTTATTTATCTCTCCATCAGCATTGTAGAACAGTACAATGAAAAGGATTTGACTGTGCAGGTGTTCTGAAATCTGCTTAGACATGTGATGTATTTCTGAAACTGGTTTACCTGATCATGAAATCTTCTGGAGGAATTACCTATAACCGTTGAAGGCAGCACAGCTTAACTGGTTTTCAGGTAACGATTGGAGTTGGGGCAAAGCTGCTTGCCATCCTCTTTCTTTTGGTCTTAGTCTAGATTGCAGAGACAAAAGAAAAAAAAGAAGAAGAAAGAAATCTGGTGGAAACTGTGGACCATTACAGTGAACAAGTAAAGTGCAGCACAAAGATAAGACTGTTAAGTTCCTAAGTGAAGTCAGTCTTACTGTGAGGAACAGAGCCATGAAGAACAACAGTGGAAATCATGAAGGGTGTGCAGACATTCATTAACTTCTGCCTTAGACTCTAAACACTTTTCCAGATCCACTGGCCAGAGCTACCAGCATACAGGATGTCGTTTGGCAGAGAACACACCAACTGCTGGCTGATGAGGACGAGAGCAATAGAAAATAGCGGACAGTTATATCAGAGGAGGGGGTTTTCAAAGGTAGGGGGAGGGGGTCTGGGAGGGTCCTCCCACAATGGGAGATGGGGGGGGGGGGAGATGTGACCAGACTAGACATGAAATCACAGCATGCGAGGTAGGGGTAGGGGGGGATCTCCTCTCCAAGTCTCCCAAGAGTTTATAAAAGGGAGGGGGTGGGGAGCCAGGGGGAGGGGGTGGGTGTCCTCTTACGAAAAAAAAAAAAAGATTTGAAGTGGATGAGGAAGGGAATGTGGTCATATCACCAAAGCAGTTGGGTGAATTTTCACGCCTTAGTGCAGGTACGTCCAGGGGACTTTCACAATGTGAAGAACCCCCAGAGTTTCTTTGGGGGCAGGAGGAGGGGGTGGAGGGGGGGGGTGCATAGACGCTCTGGGGGGGTCCTTGACATAGTGAAAGTGCCATTTTATGAAACGGATCAAGAGCCAGCTATCCAGGAAACAACCCCCCACCCTCTCCCCCTTGTCCCCCCATGACCAGCCCTGTGATGCATTGTGAGTCATTCAGTTTTTCTAAAAAGAACAATCATCTTGACTCTGCTTATAGATACAGCTGTTTGTGCCAAAACAGCTGCTTTAAAAGAATAGTTGTCATAAGGTCACTGTCTTCAATGACTAGTATCAACTTAAGAAAAATCATGGGTGGGGAAAATTGTCACATATATTGTTCCAGACAGATTGAGCCGATTATAGAAAGAAGATGGCTTAAAAGGTTTAGTTTTTACACCAGAAACAAAAAAGCAACCGCAAATCAGGGCATGATCAGAGTTGTCATGAGTTGCATAAATCTGAATGACTTATGTTTTAATACTGAGGGGCAGTGCCTGCCATAAAAAAAAATAATAAGCATAAGCTGGTTTGGAGAAAGAACGGGAGAAAATTGTTCTGTTGACCCTTGAGTAAGAAGACTGAAATTGAAAAGGACTACATCTTCACTCACACACACAAAAAAAGATGAAATGCAGATAAACATACGAAACCGGATGCTGTGTAATGCTTATTTAATGCGCAGTATGGAACAGACAAGAGAATTTTCAACAGATGTCTTCTTCAGATGACACAGATAACTGATCCTCACCTCTCCTCTCCTCTCCGTCACCCCTCTCCCTCCCCCATGCAAGAAGGGGACACACACACACACACACACACACACACAAAAGATGGCTGTCTCCTGTGACAGGCACATGAAGGAGTATTGTTTTGTGTGTTCCTTGACTAAAGAATCTCAGCAAAGTAGCGATCTAATTACTGTTTTTTAGTTCCATCACCAGAGAATTTTAAGAGAGAGAGAGGAGAGAGAGAGAGAGAGAGTAGGTAAAGAGAAAGTCAGCTACATTTTGTCTTTTAGTTTGTTTGTACCATTCCTATAGCAGCCCAGCAATTCTACTTTTGCTCTTTGAGTTTCAATTTCCGCCGCAGTAACCCCATTTTGAGACGCAAAAAGAATATGAATCTGACAAAGGTGAAAGTTGTTAGTCCGCTGACCTTAACTTTAATGTTCAGATGAGACACACACAGACTAGGCTGTGCAGTGCAGGCCTGTTCAAAAGTAAGAATACATGCATGCACAGACAGTCGGTCACGTTGAGTAGAGCATTGTCATCATTAAAGGCTTGGCATGTGTGTAAATGGCATGCAGTGCTATTGACATATAGCACCAGTGACATATCTAGGTCTATTGATGGCTCTTGGACTGAATTGATATTGGAATTCACGGGCTGAATGTTATGCCTCTTATTACAGTTTTGTTATTTTGTTTGAAATGAAAGCTCAGTTGTGGTTGTTGTCTAAAGTGTGTCATTTTCAAGGGTGAGATAGCTTGCCTGTTGCTTTTGACTTGGTTTAATGGTGGGATTTACAGGTTAAATATTTTGCTTTTGTATTTTAACCTTTAGCCTACGGCGCGCACGGCTCCATACGTTGCTCATAGCTCTGCTGCCTACGGCACGCACGGTGCCGTGCGCCGACTGAGAGCTCTGTTGTCTACGGCGCGCACAAGTCCGTGCGTTCTTATTTCGAAAAATTCTAGTATACTGTTCGAACTCTAACGGTCTAAGAGAAACAACTCCCGCCAGAACTTAGTAGAGGGTTGCTGGTAGTCTGACATGCTCTAGTTCTTAAGTTCAAGCCAAGTTCACGTTTCACTATCAGCCGCTGAAACAAAGAACCCCTTGCTGGGTTTTTCCGACCTGAACTGACCGTGTTTCTGGCACCGGCCTTTCGTCTGCTAGTCGAAATGGAAGCTCGGCGCCGGCAAGTCATTTCTTTAGAACAAGTTATTGAAGAATGTATTCAAGGCGGTTCGGATAACGAAGGAGAGTCAGTCGACAGCGGAGATGATAGAGAATATGAGGAACGTCTATTTGAAGATGTTCTAAATTACAATGACAAATCAACCGATTCGACTGAATACACACACACACACACACACACACACACACACACACACACACACACACACACACACACACACACAGGCGCTTGACTCGCAAAATCTCTGTAGCCCAAATTCTGTGAAATCGTTTAAAAAATTGATAGTAACTGATAGCAAAAAGCATTATAACCATAAGTGTATTAGGTGAGTGCTTTGTTGTATCAATTTGTCTTCATGCCATTACTAAACATTGATCGTCAAACTCTGCACTTGTTTTTATTTCTGTGTGTTCTGGTTATTTCATTTATTCGTGCATTGTCTCAACGCAGGATCTCTTAGAGTTTTGAAATACATTCATCTAAAAGTCCTTGATTTCTTCTTTTCAGACATACCAAACATGATGTTAACACGGACCAAACAACACGTAAAATAAATTCCAAAAATGCCAAAATCACTGCGTAGGCAGGGGTTTTAGCGTGAGTGGCAGTGTGCGGGAGGGGGGAAAACTCACGCTGCACGCACACGCAGGGATATTCTAAGTTGAAATTTTGAGAAAAAAAAATGTTTTACATGAATCAAACATTCTGTATGATATAATGTAATAACTGAATATATAATTACGGTAGACCATCTGTGTGTGCATATGTGTTTATGCGTATGTGTCAGTGGTATATCTTGACATTGGCATTTGATCAGCGAGACAGAATTGTGAAATTATGAAAATTGTTCAAAATTTTCCAGTGTGATGATGTCACTGAATTGTAACAGCTGTAAATCCGCAACATTTTCGACTGTAAAATCAATATTACAAAATGATTTTACACATGATGGCCTCTCACAGATTATTTGTGTGCACTCTAATTAAAAACATGCTAAATGATATATGGAAAAAAAAAGCTGAATGAAATATCCAATTACGTCTTGCCAAGCTCAGGCTATTTAGAGGTGGAGATACGAATTTACATCTTACTAAACATAGAACTAAGCCAGACCACATATATATACCCAGGTAAGTGTCATACACGTTACATGAAAATATTCCACCATGCTGATGACGCATGTTTTCAATAGGGAGACCTCACTGTCTGTCAGAAATAGATCTCTGGGATAAACGTTTACAGCCAGAGAGGTGCACGTGCAGTCATTAACCGGCTGAGACAGCGTCAGTAATCAAGGCCGCTGCGCGAGGGGGGAGGGAGGAGAGAGGACGTGGGAGCGGGGTGGGGGTGGGGTGAGTGGGTGGGGGTATTGGCGGCAGCTTTAGGATGAAACAAGGAGGTGGAGGGAGAAGGGATTGGGTCTAGAGGTGCTGAAGAAATAGGTCAACACAGAAGTGAGAACTTGGGGGGTCATCTGCAGGAGTTGGTGCTGCTGCTTCTTGTCAGGTGGCGGTGGTATATTAATAAACCCCTCTGCTTCCCCCAGCCACCACGTGTCTTTCATACTGCTGTCGTATTCACTACATGTGAGTCAAACGCCGGCAGACGCTTGTTATGTTTAGCCAATGCTTTTTGGTTTCCCCGATGATACGGAACAGCTCTGATGTTTCTGTGATTTGAAAGGCGTACAGTTAAAAATGCTGTTTCAGTAAGAACCGGAACTAAACCGAGTTTCTGGAAATAGTCGCAATGTTTGCTTCCATAGGGCCTTTCGGACCTGGCCTGGCTGCCGCACGACATTGAGAAAAGTTGCAGCATTAAAATATTTTGAGGTTAGCGACAGTGTAGGTGGGTGCACCAGTACAGATCTGTTGGTACAGAAAGCACCTACACAGTTACCACTTCCCTTCTCCCTGCATCTCCCTCCCATAAATTTTGTCTTCACTCAACCCTCTTCCCAACACACACACACACACACACACACACACACACACACACACACACACACACACACAACACTCCTCCATTCCCCTCCCTTCCATCGAGCATAAACCTCTATCATTACACATGCAGAAAGAGATCGAGATAAAGCCGTAATAGCATAGATATCCATGTGCTTTGATATTTATGCGTGTGTGTGTGTGTGTGTGTGTGTGTGTGTGTGTGTGTGTGTGTGTGTGCTCGTATTATCTGCTCTCTGTTTTTTTCTCACTGTCTGTCTGTTTGTCCGTCTGTATGTCTGTCACTCTCATTCAGTCTCTGTCTCTCTGTCACTATCTCTCTCTCTCTGTCTTTGTCTCTCTGTCTCTGTCTGTCTGTCTGTCTGTCTGTCTCTCTCTCTCTCTCTCTCTCTCTCTCTCTCTTATTTGTGTGTGTGTTTTGTGTGCGCGGTGCGTGCGTGCGTGCGTGCGTGTGTGTGTGTGTGTGTGTGTGTGTGTGTGTGTGTGTGTGTGTGTGGTGACCAGCCAGCTGCATTGCAGACTTGCAGGTTTGGAGGTTGTGTGTTCAGTTCCCATCAGACACATTTATTTCTAAGATTTTTTTTTTTTTTTTTTTAGCACCACCCAGCTCCTGCCCATTGGCGACTGCGCTATTGGTTCAAAGGGGTGAATTGTAAACACATGCGTCTACCTCAAGCATATATCTCTTGAGTACGTCTCTCATATTTCCTTAACAACACTTCAGGTGACTCTGTATCTCACGGACCTGGTTAACCCTGTATCTCACGGATCTGGTTAACCCAGGAATACGTTATGAAAGGAAGCGTAGAATACAGCCCTGTCATGTAATCTCTGACCACAGTGGAGCTCTTACGTCATCATCCTCATTGACTGTCAAGAAAAAGGCTCAAATTCTGTAGCCTTTCACACCTTCCTCTTGTGCTGGCCGCCTCAGCTTTGACGGTTTCTCTACACTCATACCTGGGGGGGGGGGGGGGGGGGGGGGGGGGGTGTTTGCCTGTGTGGGTCACACAGTATTGGCAAGTTGATTCGGACTGTCATTGGATAGACGTGGTGGCACGATCGTTCTAGCTGGCTCCACGGTTAAGCAATAATTGTCAAGGGGCAAGGGGGAGCGGAGATGCGGGGGGGGGGGGGGGGGGGGGGGATGGTGGTTTTTACTGGTGGTGTCTTACATATGTTGTATGAGGACAGGTAGCAATGAGCACAATCAAAGAGACTAGGCAGTAGTGCAGGGTCTCCACTAATGGGTTGCCTCGTTACAAACCGACATCCATAGCTTCCTGTGGACTGTCAGGGTTTGGACTGCAGTGGTACAAATCCAGATGTGACTGACAACGGAGAGTGGGAATGAGCGGTGTGGAGGTGATGCCATTGGAAAACTAGACTGAAACACACACGCACACACACACACACACACACACACACACACACACACACACACACACACACACACACACACACACCGTTTAATTAATAATTATATAGATGATGATAAATCATATTACAACAATTTGAATACGTTTTTTCCCCACTCAACCCGCCCCTTCCCCATGCCATTAAACTACGCGATGAGAGGGAGTGCTTACCATCAGGCATAAAGAGTAGATCTACATGGAGATGAATCTAACGCCAGATTCAGAGGCGGAAGATTGAAATCATGAGTTTTGTTGAGTGTGACATTACAATCTGATCATAGGAAGAAATTTGTTTGAATTGTTCTAATGGGGTAATGTTTATTTTGTTGATTTTATTTAATATGGGAATTCATAGTAATCTGAAAATGTATGTATCTGTGCTGTTGTAGGAGTTTATTGCAGTAAATAACAAAAAGTTTTGTGTAGACTGGTCCCTTATGAAAAAGCTGCTGTGCTTCGAGCCTTTCATGAGGATTTCCTCATGATGTTGCTAGAAAGATGACGTCAGACATTGTATGACAGTATGAAAACATTAGATTCCATATAAAGAGAAACAGGATGGGTGTAGGTCTACCTACCCAGTAGTCGGTTGCAACTGCATGTGACCCAAGAGATTTGTTTTCCAACACTGAGTAATAAGTGCCAGTGCATGTAAACCTAGAGATTTGTTTTCCTATTAAGAGGAACAAAGGCCTTGCCAAGACCAATATTCCTTATTACGATAAAGCAAATAACACGACATAGAGCACTGACTCTGTGTCTCAGTCTGTCTGTCTCTGTCTGTCAGTCTGTCTGTCTTCTCTTTTCTCTCTCTCTCTCTCTCTCTCTCTCTCTCTCTCTCTCTCTCTCTCTCTCTCTCTCATGTGGTGCTATGTGTAATCAATAGTCATTTATTTTGTCCCTTGTCTGTCGTTGCATCTACAAAGTGATCATACTTTTTTCCCCCTTCTGGTCTGTCTTCTGCTTTTATCTTACACAAAAGAGTGGGGGGAAAAAAACAAGAAAAAGAAAAGCATGAGGGTTCAGGGCTTCACAGAGTGACTTTGACATGATCAGGGAGTGTGGATTGTCACCTCACACTTTCTCACAGTTCCACTCTTTCTTACGATGTGTGAGAAAGCGTGGGGAGGGGATGCGGAGTCTTCACGTTTTTGTACTCCCAGTTCTTATAGAACAGGGAGTACGTTAGAATGGCAACGAAGAAATGCTGTCTGTGTGTCCGTGTGTCTGTGTGTCCGTGGTCAAAATGTGTTCGACTCACTCCAGACAAAACTACTGGGCCGATCTTTCAGAAAATTTGTAGGTATGTTCATTATGGGCCACGGATGATGCCCGATGTTTTAGTTTACCGCTATAGCCGTTACTAACGGCTGTAACGGCCTGTAACGGTTTTTCTTCTTTATGGAATATCTCAGAAAGTACTTGACCAATTTATAAGCGGTTTGGATGATCTTGTGACAAATCGGAGCCTCTGTCCATATGTAAGTGATGTAATGCTGAAAATGGATTAAACAACCGTTTAAAAACCGTTACTCTGTTGTTATTTCTTATATATAGGTGGATTTTAATGAAATTTGGTTATAGAAAGGTTATCACACACAAATGGCACTTCTATATAGTGTTTCAAAATTTGACCGTTAAAACCCATTATTCTTGACATATTGTCCGATTTGGATGAAATTTGATATGTACACAGGCTTTAGCCCAGGGATGACTAAAATACCGGTTTCAAAAGTGTATATCGGTTATATAACCGTTTAACCGTTATTTTGCCGTTATTTTTTATGTATTGGTGGGTTTTAATGAAATTTTGTATATAGAAAGGTTATCACATACAAATGGCACTTCCATGTAGTGTTTCAAAATCTGACCGTTAAAAACCGTTATTCTTGACATATTGTCCGATTTGGATGAAATTTGGTGTGTACACAGGCTTTAGCCCAGTGAGGACTAGAATACCAGTTTCAAAAGTGTACATCGGTTAAACAACCGTTAGAACCGTTATTTTGCCTTTATTTCTTATCTCACAAAGCACTTGGCCGATTTATAAGCGGTTTGGAAAACTGGAAGTACGTTTATATGCTTTGCATCTTTTTTTTTTTTTTTTTCACATTTTGTGAGAAAGTGTGGGATTGTGAGGAAGCATGGTTGTTCCCATGCCACACATTCTCATGGCTGGGTGTTCTCGCCCCCCCACCTCCTCCACCCCCGACGTTTTCACTTTAAGATAACACAGGAAGTCCCCCGCCCCCTCCTTTAAAAAAAAAAATCGTATCCTTTTTTCATCCGAGTTGGTTTCTTGTCATTTCCTGACTCATACCTAAAAGAAAATGAGAAACAAAGAGAGAGAGAGAGAGAGAGAGAGGAGAGAGAGAAGAGACACTATCACATTAATAACACACAACACCACACCTAAGAAAACAGAATATTACAGAAATACACACAACATCATGCAAAACAACACGCACAACATGAAATATGACAATGCTCAATATCACACATAGAAACACGTGACATGACGCAACGCAGTATCACTTATAGCAGCATATGACATCATGAATAACAACAAAGACATAGACATAAAAATCACAACATCATATACAATGATACAACGCAGCATCTTCTTTGTCTTATTTCGTTTATTTGTATTTTGGCTTGTTTTCCAGTAGCGCCGCAGTCTGCTTCGTTTTCTTTGCTTCCTATCACATTACATCACACAGCACACTGTCACATCAGAAATATCACATGAAATCGTGTATAATCACATGACGTCACCCATAGCGCAGGACATCAGACATGCCACACAGCATCAGGCACATCACATGACGTCACGCATATCACATGACATCAGATGTTTTGGGGTGAGTAAGGCGAGAATGCAGGTCAGAATGTTGCTGTTTAATCCCTGCAATTTGAACACAGATATCTTTAAAGACTAGCAATAGTCTCTCTCTCTCTCTCTCTCTCTCTCTCTCTCTCTCTCTCTTACCTCTTGGATTTGTATTTCAAAAAGACAAACCGACGCAGATCAAAAAGGAAATTTTTTTTTTTAATAAAATAAAATAAGGGAACTCTCCAAGCCTTCCCACGCATTGCGAGGAAGCGTGGTGTGCCCTTCCACACTTTATCGCAAGTCAGAGAACGTGTGGCAGCGGAACGACCACGCTTTCACAGTCCTACACTTTCTGACAAACTGTGACGACAAAACATAGGGAAGGGCTCCTTGCTTTCTCAGAATGTGAGAAAAAGGGGGATTGCGAGAAAAGTGTGGGCCAGCATAGGGAATCGTCATGATCTCAGAGCTCCTGTGTTGGAAAAAAGAAAAAAAAAAAAAAAAAAAAGAGCGGACATTATGGTAGTAAATTGAACGGTAACAGGCGATAAATGGATATCCTTGCGACTGATTCAAGGTGCCGTTAAGACAAATAAAGGGAACACCATCACTCCCTTTGTGATATTCCAGTAATGCTCGATGAATCAGGCAGCATGTCTACAACGGCTGGAGAAAAGGCCAGCCCCCACAGCTGTCCACCACAGCAGTACCTAGCTCAGTGTCGTGTGTGTGTGATACAGGCATCAGCGAAAAAACTTGCATCCAGCCTCTGAACCTAGGCGGATCTTGTTGACATTTAATTTCTTGGGGAGCGAGGGGCCCAGACCGTGTGATCGATCGAACTGAGAAACTCAACAAGCGAAAGCAGGAGAGGAAGTGGGTAGCCTGGCCGATGACAGACACTGAAATAGGCTTTCTTTTTCATCAGGGTCTGTGCTCTCGGGGTAGGGGTAACGGCGAAGGCTTCCCGAGACTGCCTGGATGTGGTGGTTGCGTCAGCATGGATATTGCAGCATGCTATCACGGTGGCTTGAGGCATGTTCATGAGGTCGGCTACTACAGTTGTTTGCCTGCTGGCTGGTTTCGCGCGTTCTTCGGGTGATTGGAAAACCAAAGCCCCCCATCCTCATCTCTCTCTTCCACTGTCTCTCAGTCTGTCATTCTCTTCTCTGTCTCTGTCCTCTGTCTCTCTCTCTCTCTCTCTCTCTCTCTCTCTCTCTCTCTCTCTCTCTCTCTCTCTCAGGTTTTGTGAAGTGTGTCTCTGGACACCCCCTCTCTCTCTTTCTCTCTTCTATGGCGCCGCCCCCTCCTCCCCCTCTCTCAATCCCCTTCTCTCTCTCTCTCTCTCTCTCTCTCTCTCTCTCTCTCTCTCTCTCTCTGTGTGAGTGTGAGTGACCCACCTGCTCTTCGCACGTTCACTCACCGCAAAATAAGATCAATAACGAACCGTCTAAAAATGGAGGAGAGGGGAGGGAGGAGATGAGGGGAGGGGGAGGGAAGGATACTCGCAGACCATATTGCCTGAATCCATGAATGAATGAATGAAATTCCACCCCGCAGTGAGTGCATGCATGTGGCCCACGAAAATCGATCTCAAAAAGCAAGGCCGGTCCCGCCGATAATGGATCCCCACTCCTTTTCCACAATCCATCAGTTCGGGTCGATATGATGGGAATAACTTGACTATTCCCATTTTTGCCGGACTCCCACAGACGCAGACGGACAGGGGCATGTACAAAGAAGTAAGAGAGAGAGAGAGAGAGAGAGAGAGAGAGAGAGAGAGAGAGAGAGAGAGCTGGTAAGGTGGATGGGGAAGCGCTCAGTGAGGCCTTTGATTGCGCTCTTGTGCGTACACGCAGACGGGATCGATTCGACCAACAATAGCATCTGTCTGCTCTGCGAGAGGCTTCCCTTTCCAGTGAAGGCACATTGGGGTCATGCAGTGTCGCTGCTGCTACAGTTGCTGCTGCTGTCAGAATGTGTCTTGTGTATCCTGTTGAGTAGGCTACTTGTTACCGGTTGACAGGGAGGGGGTGGGGTAGGGATGGGGAGTGGTGGTGGGGGTGGGGTGGGGGTGGGGGTTGATGTGTTCACACAGTTAATAATTGTCCGGACCTCTCCACAATGTCTGTATGTGTGTGTACTTTTGTTTCTTGTATTTATTAATCCTCAATGCAATACATTTTTTTTTTAATCATGGTGATATTACACCACACACACACACACACACACACAAATACACACACACACACACACACACACACACACACACACACACACACACACACATATCTATATATATCTGTATCTGTGTGTGTGTGTGTGTGTGTGTGTGTGTGTGTGTGTGTGTGTGTGTGCCAAAAAAATGATGTTTTGAATTCTATGCAATGTAGGTAAACAATCAAAATGATGATTAAGAAGTGCATTTCATGGTATCATTATACAAGGAAACATATTAGTAGGTCTTGGGATGAGTGTGTGTGTGTGTGTGTGTGTGTGTGTGTGTGGTACTGAACAGCTTAGTAGCAGAGGAAAACAAGATACTGTAAACATTTGTTAAAACAAGTGATCAAATGTTTCTTATAAGATACAGAGGTGGGATGACACAAGAGGGTGCTGAAGTGAAGACGTTTCACCATTTACTGATGTACACAGGGACCACTGACCTGTCCTCTTTGGTGTGACAATCATTCATTTTGCATTACTGCAGCCAACTGTTTTAGATTTGTAGGGGGGGGGGGGGGGGGGGGGAATATCGTGTCATCAAAAGCCCCCAACAGTGGCTGTGATTGTCGGCCACAGAGAGCTAAAGTAGACTGCCGAGAGTATGGAGTAAACAAGTTACTAAACAGCATCAGCATGTTTCAGCCTGTTGGTCTTCTTCAGGTAGGACAAATTAGGAGAACGAACACAAAAACAAAAAGCTTATTTCAATCATCCATGTGAAATGTGTTCTTAGTCAACTTAAGTTGTGCAATGGAACTGAAAAGAAAGGGGCAGAAGGTTGAGAAAGGAATAAGATGTTTGTCATCTATCAGTACTACTATTACCACTACAACTACTACTAGAAGAGGAATGGATAATGAAAAATAATTGTAAAAAGTACAGTGAACTGTATAGAAAAAAGAGAGACAAATAAAGTTAAAAATTAATAATGCTTATTGATGACACCACAGTTTTTGAAAATAGGTATAACATTTGTAAAGAGGTGTCCCATGAGTACAGGATAACGTTATAATTCAGTGGTTTCCTAAAGATGCCAGCTATAGATAATGTGATGAAATAGGAATTTGGGGGGGGGGGGGGGGGGGGGGGAAGTAAAATCTAAAGGAAAAAAAAAACAGTTGAGTGACAGATCTTTGAGCCTAAGCAAAATCTAAAAGAAAAAAACAGTTTAGTGACAGATCTTTGACCCTAAGCAAAATCTAAAAGAAAAAAAAAAACCAACAGTTTAGCAGCAGATCTTTGAGCCTTAAGCTTTACTGTCATCCTTTTTTTTTTTTTTTTTCACCTGTATGGTCCATTCACCTGTATAACTTCAAGGAAAGGGGAAGCAGGTGGAGGGGGGAGGCTCTTTGTAGTATAGATTCTTTTCTACTCTTCTGGAAGGTCTGTTTTAAATGATATTTTCTCCTATCAGTCATTCACTTTGACTCCTTGTTTTTTGTTGTTGTTACTTCTCTTTTACTACTGTCATGTACCTTTTTTCCCATCTGTTTTTGAAAATCTTTCCAATTTCACTTTTCTTTTTTCATCTTGTTGAAATTATACATGGTTGTCTTTGTTGTAATCTAGGTAGAGGGTAATGAGAAATACCAACAATGGAATGGGAACTAACTTTCTGTTCTGCTGTTCAGTTTGCTTGAATATCTCCCCTTCCCCTCCCACTCTTTTTTTGTTGTTGTTGCATTGAACTATTTTTTAGTGATTTTTTACCTAAAAAAAAATCTGATTAGTGAATGCCAGGTACACACAGCAAGGGCCTGTTTTTTTTATATGCTTTAATTAAGGATAGCAATATGGACTGTTTTATAAAGATTGCAGGCGAGTGTGTGTGTTTTTTTTTTACAATAACAGGGGTCATTGGGCAAAAGGGAAAGAGAAACTGAAGCATATTCACAATGAATCCTTTTGTTCACAAGTTCTCCCTTCCATCTCACACACACACACACACACACACACACAAACGATGTAACACAATAACTGATAATCCTAATGCTCCTCACACATACAAGAAGCAAAAGGCATGGTCTGAACGTTGATTAATTTATTGTACATGCAAGCATGAACACTGGGCTGATGCGTTTCACAGCCTAGGGGGTTGTGTTCTGCTATGGCTGTCCCTTTAATGACGGCCATGTTGCATGTCTTCAGGCCATTTCTTTTTGGGCCCAGGAGAAGAGACCTGTGCTGCTAGTTCCATTTGATGTGACCTGGCCTGTTCGGGTCATAAATAATGTAGCTTGCCATTAGGCTCCATGGATGGACATGCTTCAGTTTAGCCTGCCACTCACGAGCAGCACCATTGACTAGCAGACTAGCTGAAGACCTTTTGTCCAGAGACTATATCATAGTCATTTGCGCAGCTTTTCTAGTTTTGTGAGAGATATTAATTGGCTTTTTTGTTGCTGTTGGGTTTTTTTTTTCATTTTTTCATAAATTTTTTTTTTTTAAGTGTTCTTATCAAAATCTGGTTCTGTCAAAAGATGTCAGTTTCCAACAGAAACGATAGCAAATGCTAAAGGGCGCACCCTATGAAATTACTCAAAAGTTACACTTCGGCTTGTTACTTTGAGGCAACTTGAATTCATGAGCAGAATTGTAAACATATATATTATATATGTGAGTGTGTGTGTGTGTATGTGGTGTGTGTGTGTGTGTGTGTGTGTGTGTGTGTGTGTTAATAAGTTTGGAAAAAGTTGGCTTAGGCATCAGGCTGTCACTGTTGTCAAGAGGGCATTAGTAAATTTCTAATTCGGCATATTGGAGGAGTGTATTTTTTATAGATCCATTGACATTATCTTGTGTATGTATACATTGCTACTGGCAACCTTATGCATGACAAATCTATTGTTTTCATTTGATGTACTTTTCCCTTTTCTCCTTATAGTTTCGTCCTCAAATTTAACAAAAATCACGAACACTGTGTTTGGTTATACTAGATTTTAATTTTTTACTCACATGTTTGACTTTATTTCAGAATCGACTTTATTTAAGAATCAATCTCTCTCTTCCCACCCCCCTCTCTCTCTCCCTCTCTCTCTTTGCTTCCATCCTCTCTCTCTCTCTCTCTCTCTCTCTCTCTTCTCTCTCTCTCTCTCTCTCTCTCTCTCTCTCTCTTTTTCAAATTCTATGTCACCTTGCTAAATACCTTCTATGTATTTTCATGCCTTATGAAAAATGATTACATGTTGTCCCTTGCTCTCTCTCTCTCTCTCTCTCTCTCTCTCTCTCTCTCTCTCTCTCTCTCTCTCTCTCTCTCTCTGTATGTGCGTGCGTGTATGTATGTGTTCCAAATTCTGTATGCATTTTGCCATATTCATTTTATTGTTTGTTTTTATACATGCTAATTGTTGTATACATGTTATAGTATATTTCCATATGCTCCCCAGCCCACCCCCGCTCTCTTCTTCCCCATCATTATTATTATTTTTATTTATTTATTTTTTTTTTTTCTTCATTTCTCTTCTCTTTTCATTTGATGTTCCACTATAATTGCATGACCGCTTTGTTTGCTTGTTTGCTTCTTACATTATTTCATTTCACTGCACGTTGTAGTCCCTACTCAGGGCAAGGACTGGACCAGTGGATGTAAAAAAGCGCGTCAGTGCTTATCTGTTATCCTCGTAAATAAAGAATTTTGTCTTGTCTTGTCTTTCTCTCTCTCTCTCTCTCTTACACACACACACACACACACACACACACACACACACACACACATATACACAGAGGCACATGAGCACTCACACACACACACTCTCTCTCTCTCTCCCCCCCACACACACACACACACACACACACACACACAGAGTCTCTCTCTCTCTGTGTCTCTTTCACATGCTGCTTCAGATATATATATAAGTTTTGGAGACCCACAACTGGCACAAATGTGCGTTTAACATACATAAAATTTACAGCTGTCTCTTTGTGTTTGCTTTTTAATTATCTTATGTAACTGCTGTACCTGTAAATGTTTTCCTTTTCTTTCTTTTGTTTTCTTACAGAACGTTTCAACACGTATGTGACTTTGAAACTTCAAAATGTGAAGTCTACCACTATCCAAGTCAAAGGCAACAACCCTTGCTGGGAGCAGGACTTTCTGTTGTGAGTATCAGACGTTGAAGATTAGACGTATTAGGCGTTTGTCCTCTGTGTGTGCGTGTGTGTGTGTCACTGTGTGTGTTAGTGTGTGTGAGATCTTATTTTAATGGTTAAAAAAACTACAAACACCCGGAGTGAGTGCAAAATATATTTCACTTTATTCAAAGCTTCTTCAGTTGCAACCATGGACCGAACTGAAAGAATGAAACACCGAACTTAAAACGTAAATAACTGAATTAAAATCAAACACTAAGCCTATTTAAAATGCACGGGTTTTTTCAATACAAGAGTTCAGTTGCTGAACATGATCAACACACACAACCACACTCCCTATACCTGAGCACTAGCGCGCATGCGCACGTGTATATCTTCCTGAACAATAATGAAGGCAGGCCCTGAATCACCGTGATAAAAGAATAAAAATAAAAGAGAGGAGGGAGGAACTGGGCGTGGAAAGGGTGCGGAGAGGGAGGGGGAAGAAAGAGGGGTGTAAAGGGGAAAGCCTCAGGTTTAACCTAGTACAATTCAACTGTAAGTATTCACACACACACACACACATGCACACGCGCGACCACACACACACACA
>CM065722.1:25051597-25114097 GCA_033310375.1 Conus canariensis
CAGAATACTGACAGTACATTAAGTATAGCCACTTCCCCTCTCCACCCACCTCTCCCTACTCAATAGTTCTCCTCCTCTGCATCGACCTAAAGTAAAATCCTGGCATTGTGTACTATGTATGTGGCCTTTGATTCGTATCACAAACACTGTGCTCTGTAGCTGTTACTTATTGCATTATATTTCATTACAAGACCTGCATGTCCCTCCCCCCCTCCCCACCCCAGCCCCCACTTTCAGCACATGTATCATGCTCGCCCCTCTGGATTTATATACATGTGTAACTTCCACACCAATCTGTGCTGATATGACAGACAAGGATAGTAACTATCCAGGAAAGTGGAGGAAGAGGATTAGTCTAACACTATACCGCACCACCAGAATGACAACACATAAAGATGGGCAGCGAAAAATGGCAAATTTTATCTTGGGTGCCAGCATGATTCAAACTCCCCACATTACATCATCGTATGTTGGTTTTTTATTCATCACGAGAGGCAGATTTTGTTGTCTTGGTCTGTTCAGCTTAGTGCATACACTTGGCAACAGAAGGATTTAAGTGATTCTAAAGGTGCCACATTGCTACCTATCACGCATTCAGTTGGTTGCCAGATTTAGCTTCACCTACCAGATTTGCTCTCAGATCGATGTGATTGATTTCTCTTATCTCACAGCCTCCACTCCAGACAGCTCCCATCTCTGTCCATCCACTCATCCCCCAGCTACTGCCGTCTTAGTTCCTGTTGGAGTCCTTGTGTTCATGCCTGCTTGTCTGCTCGCCTATGACGCACACATGCACTCACATATACATGCACATGCTCACATGCATGCAGATGTACACAAAGACATGCACACATGCATGCATCCACATGTACGACTCATGCGTGCGCGCATGCGTACACACACGTACACACACACACACATGCACGCACGCACGCACGCACGCACACACTTACACACACACACACACACACACACACACCACACACACACACACACACACACACACACAAAAAAATTCATTCATTCATGAAAACGTGGAGTGGATAAAGGAGACCCTCTCAACACTTATTCACTTTGGGAAACCAGTCTTCTTTGTCTTATTGATTTTCTTTTTTTTCAAACCTCACAGCCCACCATTGCAGCGTAAATCTTGTATTTAGCTTTTTTGTTTAAACATTTTATACTGTTTACATGCCAGTAAACCTTCACAAAACTATCACGACACTTCTAACCATTTTAGATCGTTTCCATGGCAGTAGACCTTCATGAAAGTATCAGGACACTTGTAACCACTTTAGATTGTTTCCATGGCAGTAGACCTTCATGAAAGTATCAGGACACTTGTAACCACTTTAGATTGTTTCCATGGCAGTAGACCTTCATGAAAGTATCAGGACACTTGTAACCACTTTAGATTGTTTCCATGGCAGTAGACCTTCATGAAAGTATCAGGACACTTGTAACCACTTTAGATTGTTTCCATGGCAGTAGACCTTCATGAAAGTGTCAGGACACTTGTAACCACTTTAGATTGTTTCCATGGCAGTAGACCTTCATGAAAGTGTCAGGACACTTGTAACCACTTTAGATTGTTTCCATGGCAGTAGATGATCACGAAACTATCATGACATCTGCCCACTTTGCAATGGTTTTGAAAAATAAAGGATTCTCTCAGTAGCATTTCTGTGTGTGAGTGTGTGCGTGTGTGTGTCTCTGTGTGTGTGATATCATGTGTGTAGATGATGATGATGATGATGATGATGATGATGATGTGTGTGTGTGTGTGTGTGTGTGTGTGGAGAGAGAGAGAGAGAGAGAGAGAGAGAGAGAGAGCTGGAAATAGAGTGTACATGTCCCTTTGTGTGTGTGTGTGTGTGTGTGTGTAAGTGTGCATGAGTGGGCATGCATCAAAATCTTTGTGAGTACTTATGGCCATTTATAGATTAAGCGGCAGTGGTACCCATTATTGTGATTGTTTTCATACATGTTTGTCAGTTTGGAACAAATTTTCAGCATCAGTTGCAGTCGTTTCATTTTTAATTGTTTGAAAGAGGGAACACAATCATATTTATATTTGTCTATATTTCATTGCATCTGGATCTGTCTGTCTGTCTGTCTCTCTACATCTATATATTTATACACACGCATTGTGTGTGTGTGTGTGTGTGTGTGTGCGTGTGTGTGTGTGTGTGTGTGTGTGTGTGTGTGTGTGTTGTGTATGTGTGTGTGTGTGTGTGTACGTATGTATAATATTTGTAACTATCAAACTTGTAGGCTACATCTTACAGCTGCAAAATAGCAGTCAGGATGCATTTTTTTTTTTTCAGCCAAGTGCAACATAGGCTGAACACCAGATCACTGCATGCCTTTCAAGCTGATCCTGTTCTTTTTCTGCTGAAACTGGTTCAGGGCAGTTAGTTTCAAAACGAGAGGACTGAGGGTGGAAAATGAAGCAAATTTTAAAAAGACATGGTATTGGTTCCACCGGACGATACGGACGATACGGACAAACAGATTACAGGACAAAACACAATGCATTTTGACCTCTTGGGTCTTCTCCAGGCAAAAACAAACAACATTTAGGACAATGAAAACGAAGAACAAGCAGCCACTTATCTTCTCATATTCAGCGCAAAATGGGTGTTGGATGAAAATGGGAGGTCAAAGTGCATTGTGTTTTGTCCTGTTATCTGTTTGTCCGTATCATCGGGCAAAACTAATGCCATGCCTTTTTAAAATTTGGTTCAGGGCAGTTGAGGCTTTGCGATCTGGTGGGGTGGTTTTCTTTGAGATGTTGTTGGAGAGGCCTCAGCAGCCTTGGCTTAGCCAGGGGTCGTGACATTCCATATGGTATGATTTCAACATCAAGATAGTATATTGAAGATTTGGGATAAAAAGTTAAGACCAGATCAAACCTTGGATTTTTCACTGACATTTTTCAGGTGAATTTTGAATATTTGTTCAACCCACAGCGGATCAGAATGAATGTCAGTGCTGTGATGTGGATCAAAAGAGTTACACTGTAATTATAAAATTATGAACTGTGTTACAAATACACTTATAGTTTACTGAACTGAAAGGGGGAAAATGATCAGAAATCAGCTGGATAATTTTGCTTCATGTTTTTAAGGAAACTTTTCTGGTGTAAATAGAATATTCCAGGGCATTGAAAATCATTATCAATGTTATATATTTTTTTTTCTTGGTTAAAACCATGTTTTTACAAATTGTATAGGAGTTGCTCGTACTTCTGAATATGCTTCAAATTACAGATCAACAAAGAATGTACATTTCTTCAGTTATTTGTTTGTATGCCTTTCAGATAAGATATTCCTTTTCTTTTTCAAGTTTAATTGTTTTTGTTGTTGTTTTTTTAAAACATGAATTGTTTCCTCTTACACTTGACATACCAGACATAGGATAACATTTACTCAAAGCAATTCCAAAAACGTCTTTATGTATTTTATTAGCTTATTGACGTATTAATACATTTAAAAAAAAATATTTATTCATTTGTGCATTCAATTATTGTTCTTGTTCTGTGTTCCAATGTCATTCTCAATTGATGATGGCTTGAATTAGTTTTGAGACAGCTGTTGAATTCAAGATTGGTGAGGGGAGGTAGGAAGGGGGGTGGGGGAGGAAATGGAGGATAAGGATAGGAGAGTGTTTTTGAGATTTTGAATGCTCAAATAGTTCTGGCCTGATATGGCCTCCATGGTTGGCCGAGCTGTAAACAGTTTTACATGACTGACTATAGTACATCTTTAAAAGGTCAAAATCAGAACAATTGTTTCGTTTGTTTGCTTATGTATGTATTAGTTTTCATAACACACTTAATCTCTTCGTAAAGGTTAAAACAGTAATGTGACAATGCTGTGATCCTAAGAGAAATGTGTTGATGTCGAGTTTGGACCGATCTGAGTTTATTTTAAACTGACAGCTTTTCTTTTTCTCTTCAAGAGTTTGAAAATGAAATCAGGTGTTTTCTCCTTTGGATCTTTCTGCCTTTAAAGTTAATTCTGTGCAGACAGAGAACCACAAGAAACACAGAGTGCAGAATACAGCTTCCTATGATCATAGTGTACCTAGTGAACTCTCCCTAGTGCACTTGTTTCATTGTTCTTTTCCTCACATGCCCACTTCTCCAATTAGCGTATTCCCATGCCAGTAAACGTCAGGAATCACATTCTCCCAGAATGTCAGTCCTGGCGTTTTATTTCTCTCCCAGCACAAGTGCTTGAAATATCTTTGCCCAATCAATAAAGATCTCGGCACGCAATACCCATTTTGACAGAATCTGGTATTAGCGTTCCATTGATTACCAGTTAACAGTGGAAGCGCACAAGACTATCGTTCCGTTCATCAAGCAGATGATCTGCATTTAGGCTGGCAGTTTATGGGAGATGTGTCCTATAGAATAAAGTTCTTACGGCTGGGAGCTCAGCCGAGAAGAAGATGACATAATTTTGTTTATGGTGGTGGAGGTAGTGTGTTTGTCATTAAAAGAACAAAGGCATAACTGCCTTGTTTGTTCTCATTGTTTGCAGCAGTTTCTCTGATTTAGCATGTTTTCAGGCTTTTAGGACTGTTCAGCAGCTACATTGAATGTGCTAGAGTGGTGTCACATCATCAGTGATGTTGCCAGCGTTAAATACTTCTTTTCATATATATTTTCGTGAAGGAAAAAAAATGGATATATTAGAAAACACAGACGTCATGCACATGCATATGAAAGTTTGTGTGCATACGTTTATGCATGCATACGCACTCACGCAAACACATAAGCACACATGTACACACTGTATACACTTACAGATAGACCATATGTACACATACGCAAAACACACACACACACACACACACACACACTTATACACACACACACACACACACACACACACACACACACACACACACACACACACTTTTAAAGATTATGTTAGACTGCCTCCAAATGAAAGCCTGCTAAAAGTTTTAGTGGAAATAACCCTTAAATGTACAATATATGACATGGTAAACATTGCTATACTTGTTTTCTCTCTATTCATATCACGGCTTTATTTGGAGGTGGGTTCTCCCCTACCGTGCTCACCCAACCAAAAGGAACATTAAGAATATTTGCACTGTGACTTTACCTGTAAGGCAATTACAAATGAAGCAGTTATCAATATTGACCCCAGACAGCATTCTGAAATGGAATGAGACATGAGAAATAAATACATTCCTTATGATGCTGCTAGCAGCGTTATTGTGTTGCAATACTGTACTTAATTTCAAAATAGATATGCACACATATAGCTTTTCACATACACTCCCACAGTATGTGTTAGTGTAGTAGTCTTCATATGTGATTAAAAAAAAAAAGCAAAAAAAGCAGGTGTGTAGGTTGTGAAGTAGAAAGTGCTTACAGACAGAAATGGATACCCACATGCACTTCATAGGCTTGATAGGCAAACTACTATGCAGGAACCAAAGAACCTAAAGAATATCACTGAAAACACGCACGCACACACACACACACTGAAGTAGTTATTTGTGTGGATTCAGTGTCTGTTCTGCAAACCATAAAGTTTCCAAATACCGTTTCGAACAACTTTCTTGCAAATGAAATATGTCATCTTATTCCTGTCTTGATATGTAAAGGAACTGATGTCACCTTCTGTTGGGTACCATCACATTGTGGTATTTGGGGTAATGAGCTAGCTGATATATGTGCAAAGAGAGGAGCCAGAAATGAAAAGTGCGCCACGGTATTGAATGCATCCTTTTCTTTACCTGAAGTCAATCAATTATTAAAGCAAACCATCTGGTGCCGATTCAGAAAACACTACAAAAATGTTTCTTGGTGTGGCTGATAAAAACACTCATTTAATTAATTATGAACATGTAAACAGCATTCCTCATTTACAAGTGAAAAAATATGTGCCAATACAGAAATTTCATTTCAATATTCTGTAAATTAAAACTTGATGCCTTAAAAACTAAATATACAAATGAAGCAAAATGTATTTGTGGAGAACGAAGAATAACCAGCAAGCATTTGCTGTTTGACTGTTTACCTCTTCAAGCTCACTTACCACCATTATCAGGCATGTCATTGTGTGATGTCTTTTCAGATTTAAAGCTTGCCTTCAATGTTGTTTTCTCCTTAATTTGTAGTCCAGTTAAGCATTTACTTTAAGATTATTTGCAGGTATGTTATAGGGATGCTTAGAGGGACATTTATATGCACTTAGAAATCCACATTATGCATACACTTACATAGCCACAGACATTTCTCTCTCTCTCTCTCTCTCTCTCTCTCTCTCTCTCTCTCTCTCTCTCTCTCTCTTCCCCCGTCCCTCTCTCTCTCTTCGTCTAATATCACATATGTGAAAAGACGTAAAACTGAAGTACTACACACACACACACATGTGCACAGATGTGCCCACATGCATGTGGACTTATGCGCAGACATGCCTGCAGAGAAATGATTGAGCACATACACACAGACACTGGAACGTCTCAAGAACTTTATTGTCCATATCAGTATATATATATATATATATATATATATATATACTCATGGAGAGGGCTATTAGGTGTAGAGGCTAGTCAGTGGACATATGCTGAACACCATATATCATGGTTGGTGTAATCAATAAATCTCCTTCCCTCACTTTCTGTTTCTGTTTCCCTCTCTCTCTCTCTCTCTCTCTCTCTCTCTCTCTCTCTCTCTCTCTCTCTCCTCTCTCTCTCTCTCTCTCTCTCACAACGGGCATAGCAGTTCCATTATATAGCCACCTTTCTCTGGCTGCAAGATATCCACCCTTTCTGAACACAATTATATTGCTTTTATTCATGTTTATGTTTAATCGAAGTGAAGCGGATGCTCTTTCTAAACTGTTCAACTGGGTTTGTAAACCAACTATCGTTTCAGACATCAATGCTACATCGTCAGCACATTCTCAGCGATATAGAGTTATAGGTGATCGTATGCTTTTTTGTCCATTGTGTCACGAATCACAGGAAAATGAAGTTCATTTTGTTCTTTCATGTCCAGAATTAAGTGATTTAAGACAACAGTATATCCCTCCTAAATACTTTAGACATCCATCCTTGTTTAAATTAATCTTGTTAATGGCATCGACAAATGATAAAATAGTGAAACAGTTTGCTGTTTATTTGTACAGAGGTTTTAAACAGCGTAACTCTATGTTAGCTTAAAGTTGTTTACATCATCTACTAGAAATGTGTCGTGTAAAGTTGCTCTGTGTACATCCCCCTTCTAAGGGGCTATGGCCTATACGAATAAAAGACTTTGTCTTGTCTTGTCTTGTCTCTCTCTCTCTCTCTCTCTCTCTCTCTCTCTCTCTCTCTCTCTCTCTCTCTCTCTCTCTCTCTCCCTAACACACACAAACACACACAGACGTACATATGTACAGACAGACTCCTTCTCTCACACATGCACACACAGACACGCAGAGACATGACACATACTCTCAGACAGACTGACTGACAGACAGATTGACTGACTGACAGACGGACACACACACACACCACACACACACACACACACACACACACACACACACACACACACACACATGCATGCACATGCACATCCACACTCATTGCAGTCTTAGGTTAAGAGATCTTTCTCCCAAAGCCCTGAATGTTCTGCCTGTTCGACATTCACCCAGTCAAGCTGTCTGTGCTGTGCAGTGAGACAATGCGGCTGGACACGGGACTGATTGTGGAGCTGTGGAACAAGGGCATGCTGTGGGACAAACTGATGGGGCTTCACTGGCTGCCCCTCGCCAAGATACACCACTCCAACAAGGTCACTGTGGTATTGTATATGCGTGTTAGAACTGTGATCCAAAAGAAAAGAAAACTTAAAGAAAAAGAGTTGAGACGATGTAAATCAGCTGTGAACAACACAAACATAAGGTCACTTTGGCTCCTTGGTGAAACAGCGGAAAAGAAATCTTCAAAGGAAAAAAGTGGGATGATGTAAATCAAGAGTGAATCGCAAACAAATAAGGTCATTGTTTTTTATTTCTTTGTGAAACAGTCACATGCCTGTTGCTCCTTTAATCTTACTTTGGGCAGCCGGTGGCCTTGGCGAAGTTGACAAGACATCAGACACAGGGAAGAAACAGGGCAAGTTTCCATATGGCGCCCCAGTTTGTCTAACAAGATGCATGAACTGGCACATAGAACAAACAAGGAAATATCCATAGGGCACATGTGTGACTAGCACAGACACTGGCACTCAGAACAAACAATAAACATCCTTGCCACACCTGAATTTGACTAATCCAAATATATAGAATCAAGCACACAGATAAAACAAGGATGCATCCTAATGGCTCTCCAGTTCACTTTGCACAGACCTAGACAGGCACATGGAACAAAAGAGAAAACGCCCTTTCGGTGCCCAGTTCACCTATCACAGATGCAGACAGAGGCACACAGACCAAAGAAGGAAACATCCTTGCAGGACTCCAGTTCGCATAGCACAGATACAGATACAGGCACATAGAACAAAGAAGATTTCCTTTCGGCACCCCAATTTGACTAGCATAGATGCATGTACAGGTTAATAGAACCAGCAGGGAAACATGCTTAGGACATTCCTGTTTGTGTGACTCAGACGCAGACACAGGCACACAGAATAAACAGTGAAAAGCTTTAATAGCATTGAAACGTGTTTAACACATATACAGACACAGGCACACATAGTAAGTATGGGAAGATTGTTATGGCACCCCAATTTGTCTAACATAGATGCGGACCCAGGCAGACAGAATAAATGGGGAAACATTGTTATGGCACCACAATCAGTCAAACACAGGTGCAGACACTGGCACACAGAACAATTCAGGAAAGATCCTTTCAGCATCCGTTTGACTAACACAGATGCATACACTGCACACAGAATACAACCATTTGTCAGACGCAGATGCAGACGCTGATACACAGAACAAACAAGGATACATCTGGATCATCATTGGCACCTGCTTCACTAGAACAGGTGCACAGGGACACAGAGCATGCAAGTAAACATTCAAGAATGTTTCCTTCTTTGTTCTGTAATGCATTGTGTTTGTATATGTGCTAGACAAATTGGTGTGCCTTAAGCAGCATCAGTTCGGAGTTGAGGGCATGGCACTGTTTCAAAGTCGGCTATTTGTTGGTTCTGAAGCTCAAGGATATGGCATGACATGATAAAACCAGGTGGGCAAACCAGCCTAATATATCGTTTTCCTTGTCTGTGAATCATAACAGTGCTTGCTGATTATATATATATTAAATAGAAAGAAGAATTGAGACATTCTCCTCAGTCTTTTTAGTCAAGGTAATATAATGCCAGTGGCACTTCTTGATTTTTAACTAGAGAAACAAACTAGTTAGTGAGGACTGACTTTGAGAAATAAAATGATAGGCGTATTGCATCAAGCTCAGTTTTTGTGTGCCCATAAAAAGATGTATGTAATTTGTGTGCCTGCTTGACCATGTGGGAGTAATTCTGAAGTGAAAGGAATTTGAGACACATAAGGTTGGTGTGTAGACTTTGTTGGGACCATGCTCCTCTGCAGTGGATCTTAAACAAGCATGCTAGAACATAGGGGACAAAACATTAATCCTGTTCCTTCTAAGTTAATCTACAAGTATTAACTCTGAACGCTGATGTCTGCCAGCATGGTCGTGACAGAAACAGTCCAGTGACATACTTAGTATTTCTTGGAATGAAGTGATATCCAGTATATACAAAGATCAAATTGCTCTTCCCCTTCCCTGATCCTCGGCCAAGTTCTGTCAGTTTTCATCACTCTGACAGTTGATAAAAAGGTCTGTCATTTACCATATAGTGTCCACTGTCCGAATCACATTGATCATCACCATCTCCATCCGGGCTTCTTCTTCTTCATCCCAGCTTCCTCAAATTCATGTTCGCTTTAGCGATTGGCAAACAGCTTTCCAAAATGTTTAATCTTTTTCAAGAATTCACTGTTACCCAGTCGATCTAAACATAGATCAACTAGAAGATTAAGCTCACATAAAATATGATCAACTAGAAGATTAAGCTCACATAAAATATGATTGTCTTCATAGTGACCAAATGTAGACCACAAACCACAAATTCCTTTTGCTTTGGTCTATATTATTATGTAAAGCATGGCGAGTCATTAGTTTGTTTTTGGGGGGTGTTTTTGCAAGGGAAGAAATGTCCTAGGGAAGTAATTGTCAGACGACATGTATGGTGGTAACAATACAGTACTATTCAAGGAAGCGTTTTTTTTTCCTGCTTTAGAATTAATGATAAATCTTTTAAGTATGTTACTTAAATGTTTTATCACCTGTTTTTCCTGTATTTCTTATCAGAAGGATTACTGGCTTTTTTGGTCTTGTGTACCTCATGCTAGCATTCATAACTGCACATAAACTAACACAATAATAGGTCTAGAATTTTTTGTACTTTGGTGGAAAGTACCGCCGGGTTGTGGAAGATGACCCTGATGATAAAAACATTCCCTTTTCTCTCTGTAATTTCTAACAGCGAAAGCATAAAGACCACCATCCCTTTTCAAAATGACACACACATCCATTCACACCCTTACTCCTTACCATTCACAACAGCTCACTCTTCCCTTCACTGACGCAGACTCTCTCTGTGGCAGTATCACATTCCACACATCCCAGACATCATTACAGACTGGAGGAGAATGATCCAAGACTTGCAGTCTGCTTCCATACAGGAGGGGAAGGGGCGCTGGCTCAGTCTGGATCAGGAGCTGGCCATCCACAATGGGGAAATTGTTGGCACCCGTTTCCACACTGAGCACAGCGTGCTGCTGGACGCTCGCTTCGAGCTGCCTTATGGTCAGTACATGCCTGTGCCTGTCAGTCTGTAGTCTAGTCTAAGCTGCTTTAGTCTAGTCAAAGCTGCTTTGGGGTATTAGTTTATGTTGGTGTGTGTGTGTGTGTGTGTGTGTGTGTGTGTGTGTGTGTGTGTGTGTGTGAGTGCGTTAGTGTGTGTGTGTCTGTTAGTGTGTGTGTGTGTGTGTGTTTGCATGAATGATGCATCTGTGTGTGTATGTTTGTTATCACAAATGATCCATCTGTTTTCATATCTTGTCGTCTCCATCTTGGTAATTTTTTTTCTTTTGCTTTTCTTTCTCTTTTGGTTTTTTCAAACAAGCTCTATACAGGGACTGTAACTTATTTTCAGATGCAGTACTTGACTTCAAAATAAATGTGATATCACTTGGGAAACTGCATGTAATTTGTTTGCTTCGGTGTTAAGAAAAATGTTGTGCTGAAGTTGGAGATATGTAGGCTTTCCTTTAGGCTAGTTTGTTGTGGTTAAAGATGGCTTTCCATTCGTAATTTCTTTTCTTTTTTATGTAAATTAACTAGCCTGTGAGAATCTTCCATTGAGCTCATCGTAAAGGAAATGCCAACTTGTGATTGTAGACACATTTTTTTTCATGTATATGTATTAGCGTGCACGTGCGCATGCGCGCGCCCGCACACACACGCCCGCACACACACGCCCACACACACACACACACACACACACACACACACACACACACACACACACACACACACACACACACACTTCTTAATGCACATGGTGATTGATTCAAAGTATTGCTTACTTGAGACGTAATTCTCTCAGTATGAATAACCTCCCCATTCTACCTTTCCACCTCATCCCTTTCTCTCCACAAGAAAAGAAAAAAAGTTATTAGGTGGTGTAAAAGCGCTCCCCAAAATATGTTAATATGAAAACCCATTGCATTGTATTTGATGTTTCCACCAAGTTTTAATCATGCATGTGTGTTTAGATGAACTATGACTAAGCAGATGGATATGAGATGTGTTTTCAGCGCTGTTAACCTTCCTGAGACTGACTTTGATTTTCCACTGACTGCAGACGTTGTTGCAGACCTCCCTGAGGCAGAGGCTGCCGAGCTGCAGGACAAACTGTCCGTTATCAACTCCATGATGAACCCAGAGGTGGGTCATTGTGCAGGATGGAAATTTACCTGATATTTACATTTTGTTTTCTTGAACAGTAGCTTGTGAGATTGTTGTGCCATGCACTCTCAAATATAGCACAAATACCTACATAAAAGCAAACACACACACACACACACACACACACACACACACACACATGCCTGCATGTGAAATCAGACATGCACAGGTGCCCCCACACACACATGGACTCACTAACAGATAGACAGTAGCACTACACACAGATCTGCTTGTTTATAGATTTACTGCGCCATAATTCAAACTGCCCTGGAAGAATGAAGTGTGCAAAAACACGTGATTGCAAATAATTTTGTTGAGTGAAGTTTAGACTCGTCCATCACTTGTGGTGATCACCTCAGTCTTAGTTTCATTGGAATAAGCCAAGTAAATACAAATGTATTTATTAAGATAAATGTAGGTATTAATGGGCATAAACCTTGGCAAGTGTAAATGTGAACAGTTAAAATATTAGAAAAGATCGATACATGGAAATCAGGATGGTGAAAAAAAAATTGTGTTTTAAAGATGATTTAAAAATTTTTTTTAACTAGAAATGGTTTATGCATAGGCTTTTTCACAACTGTAGTGTGTGTGTGTGTGTGTGTGTGTGTGTGTGTGTGTGTGTGTGTGTGTGTGTGTGTGCGTGCACGCACGCACGCACGCAGTAGCCATGCATGAAAATGAGTACATGCTCATCAATAGCAAGAAAGCATTATCAAAACAGAAATTGTTTGGCTGACTTTTCCTATAACAACATTTTTTTTTTTCACTTGAATTGTTTCCCATCGTGCATGTTTTCTGGATCGATTACTTACAAACTAGTCTCATATCGGTTGTCTTTCAGGATGCAGGCTTTCGTTCACATTGCAACTGCATCCCATAGCAGAGGCCTGTTAGGAAAAAGGGAGATAACCACTAATAGGAACTTTTGATTTCTGTTCTTACATTGGATTGTGTACCTTACATGTGCTCTTTTCCTTTTTTTGAACTCTTATTTGGAACTTGTTTTGATTTTGTTTGAATAATTTCAGTGTTTGCTTGTTGCCTGACCAGGTTTTGTTTCACACTTTTTTTTTCATATCCAGATATACGCCATATAGATGTTAATGCTTTTGTAAAAGAAGGCTTTGTGGATTATTTTGTTGCTACAGATGTTGGCAGCCATTCCGGAACAAGTGAGACCCCCATCATATGCACAGTGTAAGTTATACGGTGTGTGTGTGTGTGTGTTTGTTACATATATTTGTATGTATGAGTTTGTTTTCATTTCACTGAATATGTTTTGTTAGATTTTCTGTTTCATGTAATTTGTCACTTTAAAAACGGTTCTTTTGAAGTCACTTGGTTGTAAAATTGGTGATCAAAGGCATGTTACATGAATCTGATCGAGCAACTGAAGACATAGTTACAGCAGTTTAGCATGAATTGATGATATCAGTTGTTTTATAAAGAACTCAAATTACAGGCAAACATGCCAGAGAGAAATGTTTGAGCACTGTAATTTTTGCACACAGGGATTATATCAGATTATGTGCAAACGTTAAACTTTGTTTATTTAAGGGGGGAAAATTGGCAAGATATTTAGACACTGGGTGTAGGAAAACACAAAGCCCATACATCAGTTGTTTGGTAGATCAAAACAAGTATAGTAAGAAAAATGGAACAATAGACTACGTAGACACTTGCATTTATTAGTTATCACAAAGAAAATTCAAAACACACAAAATGATTTAGTGCTGGAAAACAACAGGAAAAGGCATTCTAAATTGTCAAGTTTCATCAACAGAAAACCCAGAGAAGTCTGATTCTGTACATTCAGAGGTAAGCACTGTGAATATGGTTTCACCGGCCAGATCGAAGCGCCGTTGCATCATCAGATGAGTCACTTGCTTCTGTTATATGGTATTGGGTTTCCTAGTAAGAAAAGATGTTCGATGTTGGCTGCAGCATGCCAGTTCTTGTTTCTGTTTGCACCACTTTCACACCATCAGTTCGTCTGTCTCAAATTACAGTGCAGTTTTCTGATTCTCATTCGCTTCTGCCATTTTAGTGGCACTCAGAACTTCATTTTGGGAATGCTGCCGATTGACGGAGAAGCGAAATGCTGTGCAGGGAATCTTTCATTTGTGGTCGCTTATAAGATTGTTTTAGTAATCCCCAGGTGAGTTATATGATACAGTTAATGAAGTGGATTCTTATTGGCTACTTAGTCAGTGGGTGTACACCCTGTCTCATGTTTTCATAAACCAGTGGGTGTACACTCTGTCTCATGTTTTCATAAACCAGTGGGTGTACACCCTGTCTCATGTTTTCATAAACCAGTGGGTGTACACTCTGTCTCATGTTTTCATAAACCAGTGGGTGTACACCCTGTCTCATGTTTTCATAAACCAGTGGGTGTACACCCTGTCTCATGTTTTCATAAACCAGTGGGTGTACACTCTGTCTCATGTTTTCATAAACCAGTGGGTGTACACCCTGTCTCATGTTTTCATAAACCAGTGGGTGTACACTCTGTCTCATGCTTTCAGAAACCAGATGGTGTTCACCCAGTCTCATGTTTTCGTAGGTCTAAGTATTGAAGCTCATTTGCATTTCAATCTGTGATACTGAAATGATGTTTCAACAAACTGAAATGGGCAGTTGCTAGATTAAACGCAGGGGGTCATTGTGTGGAACAAAAAGTTGTGTCTTGTATGCAGAAAATAATGGTATATACAATTATCAGAAACATACAGGATAGAAGTTTCCATCATCGTTATGCTGGTCAGTCATTTATTCTTTTTTACCAAGATTTTTTTCACATAAAAATGTTAGGGGTTTCCTTTTGTCTCCTCAAGCGGGTATGTCGGAAGACAGCGATTACACGAGTGACATCAATTACCCAGTACAGCATCAGCACAACACCTCAGCGCATCAGTATCGCAGTCACACTGACCACCCATACAGACTTCGGGAAGACATGTCCCGAGATTCACGGGACTATCCCCAGTATGACTCCTTCGACCAGTCCTTCGATCGTTCCTTCGACCAGTCTTTTGACAGAGGGTAAGATATGTTGTGAGTTGTGTGGGGTATGTTTTTACAGGTATGCAACTCTGAGTGTATGAGTGCTTGTGTGGCAATGTGTGTGTGAGAGAGTTTGTGTGTGTGTGTGTATGTGTGTGTGTGTGTGTATGTGTGTGTGCGTGCGTGCGTGTGTGTGTGCGTGCGTGCCCCAGTGTACATATGCATGTTGTATGTGTATATATTTGTTTTACAGTCTTGATTGGGCAAACTTTTAGATTATGAGCCTAGATTATGTTGCTACACAATCTTGATGATTCTTGTCTTTGTTGTTAATTCCATGATCTTTAAGTGTTAGATGAAAATATCATCGAGTTGTCCACTTACTCACTGATCCCAGACTCATGGAGGAAATGGAATCATTCAAAATGCTGTAGGAATTGTTTGGGTTCATGCAAGGTGAAATATCTGAATAAAGTTCCAGTGACAGAAATCAGTTTGCGGTTGGTTACCTTAATTTCCAGTCTCGATTTGAAAGTAAATTAAGTATTTCATTTTGTATGCTTTAATATTCAAGATTACACCTTCAGAAATGAACAAACGAAATTCAAGGAAAAAGACACAGCAGAAATAAGAAAGTGAAGTGCAATCTGATATATTAATCTTGTTCTGTCTGTCTGTGTCCTGTTTGTCTTTGGAGTCTGCAGTCTTTGTTTTTGGTTATATAACCAACTTTTTGTTTGATCTTCAAAAATTTGGCACTGTGATTCATCAGCATAGTAAACAGATAATCTTCTTCTTCTTCCTCGTTCGCCATCCCGTTAGATGAGCAGCCCGGTGTCCTCGATGAAGGCTGCCGTCCGTCGCAGCTCCTCCAGGGTGCCGTACAGCTTGGCTTCCACTGCTGTCGGTGTTGGCCAGTACTTTCTCCTGGATGCTGCATACGTCGTACAGACTTGAAGGATGTGGTCAGTTGTCATTGGTCCCTCACCACAAGGGCACTCTCCACTCTATCCAATGCCAAATTTTGTGTGCATGTGGTGGAGCAGGCGATTGTGTCCAGTCCTGAGGCGGAAGATCTTGACCTGTTCCCGTCATCCCAGCAAATGGTATGTGTCTTCTGGGTTGTATTTGGGATGCAGGAGGCGCCATTTTATTCCTTGCTGTGCCTTGATGATTGTCTTAATTTCATCGTATGACACCAGGTTGTTGGCCTGCTCCTTCTGTGCACCATCTTTTGCCAGAATGTCCGCTTTTTCGTTGCCTCTGATGCCACAGTGTGCTGGTACCCATTGTATCACCACTTTCTCCACTCTGGCACTCAGGGCAACAAGGGCTGAAGTGATATGGTTCTGTTCTTTGCAGCGGGAGTTCTTGAGGGCTTGGAGCACGGAGAGAGCGTCAGAGAAGACCACCACCTGCCCTGTTGTTCTTTTGGAGTTCTGCAAGACTGTTGTGGCTGCCTCACAGAGGGCTTCTCGCTCAGCTCGGAAGTTGGTGGAGTATTTTCCTGTTGGAATTGCAATTTCTTCATCTCCGTCTTTGTATCGGAGGAAGATTCCAGCTCCACCATCCCTCGTTGCCTCTGTGGCGGAGCCATCTGTGAAGCCATGGGTCTAGTCTTCCTGGGGATACTGGTTGCAGATGTACTCCATGGCCAGGGCCTTCCTTTGGGTGTCTGACTGTATTCCTCTCTTCTCCACTCCGGGAATGCTGGTGACGACTGTTGGGAACACCTGCCTCTTCCAAGATGGGTGGGTGACATTTGCCGGGATAGGCTTTGCTTCATGTTCCATCAAGACTGGGGTTTGTCTTTCAAGGCGTCTTGACTGGCGGATGAAGCTGCCTCTTTTCAACCGGCTCTTGGTGGGTCTGCTCATTCTGTTGTTCATTGGATGGTTTTCAAGGCGTTTGAATTTTGCTGCTTGGATGAGGATCTTTGTGTCCCTTCTGTCCTCCAATGACTGTAGCCCAGTAGTCTCTTCCATCTTCAGGATTGGGGTGGATCTCATGGCGCCAATTATGACACGCTGAGCTTGGTTCTGTATCTTATTGAGGTGGTTGAGGTTAGACTTTGCAGCTGATGCCCATGCTGACGTCCCGTACTCAACTACAGGTCGGACTCTCCCTGTATAGAGTCTCTTCAGGATACGTTCGTCAGCCCCCCAGTCCATCCCCGCAAGTTTCCTCATGATCGCCAGTCTCAACTTGGCCTTGCTACAGCATCTGGTGATCTGCTGTTTCCAAGTGAGCCTGCAGTCAAAGGTCACTCCCAGGTAGGTAGGTGTGGGTTCCTCTGCAAGCCTTTGGTTGTTCAGTGTCAGCTTCGCCTCTTGCTTCTTGCTGGATAGGCTGAAGACTGTGTAGGTTGTTTTGCTTGAGTTGACAGAGACAAGCCATTCCTTGGTCCAGTCGCTGATCTTGTTGAGCGCAGTCTGGAGACGTACCTGTGCTGTGGTGGTGTACTCTTCAGAGAGAAAAAAGAGAGAGGAGTAGATGGAAGGGTAGTTTTTAGCTTCACGTTCCTCAAGGAGGTGTCATGCGTGCGGACTAGTCCATACACGCTGCACCACATTCGCTAAGTTTTGAGACCCCACTGTGCAAGATTTGAAGCTGATTAGTAAACGAATTAAAGACTAAGATGAGAGAATTTAAGAAGAAGGTCTCATGACTACGACTTAGCAGATTTCTGACCTACGCATTAGCCTATTGCGCAGGTCAGACCTTGGGCAGCTACCTAAAATTGGCTGTACCATTATTATCATTGTATGTGTGTGTGGTGCGTGTACACATGTGTGTGTGCATGTGCCAGTGCGTTCGGTGTACATATGCATGTGCGTGTGTATATATGTGTGTATATATCTGTGAGTGTGTGTGTGTGTGTGTATGCACACGCATTTGTGTTTGTGTGCGTGTGTGTATCTGCACATGTATGTGTAAAGGATAGAGAGGAGATGGGTAGAGATAGGACAGGTGTTGGATGAAGGGGGAGGGGGAAACAGCAAGAGGAGGAGGGAAGGAGAATGGGGAAGAGGTGGAGAGGAGGGCAGATGGCAGTTGGGGAGATGGCCAGGTGTGGATGAAGACATTGGTCAAGTTGAATCACACCTATTGAAAACAGTTCCAAGCTGAGTAGGCCCAACTATCTATGGAACATCAGCAAGCAGTATTTTGCAGGGTTTGGGGTTGTGTGCTCTCCCTTTGAAAACAAATTGTTCAGTGAAGACAGTGATCTGTAGATCATTGCAACACAACGGTCTGTGCAAACAAGATTGTGGTTCATCTTGTTAAATTAAAGAAACTAGGTTCATCATAAGCCTTTGACCTAGTAACCCAAAGTAACAGTTCATTCAGTTGAAAACGGCCATAATGCTGTTTAGACATTTTGTTTCATTTGCAGTTCCTTTGCTGAGTTCTGAGAAAAAAAAGAGTGCAAAATGGTGTATGAAAGTCAGTTAAACTGCGCTAATTGTTTGGATAATGGAAGTACATGGTGGCTGTGAGAGAGAGAAAGAAAAAATTGTGAACCACTTGTCAAATAAACCATAATAAACTTAAAGACATGCGCATGCACACACGTACACATATGTGCATGTGCGCACACACACACACACTCTCTCTCTCTCTCTCTCTCCTCTCTCTCTCTTCTCTCTCTCTCTCTCTCTCTCTCTCTCTCTCTCTCTCTCTCTCTCTCTCTCTCTCTCTGCAGCTTCTAGGCTTTTGGAATAAAGGTCAGTTTATTGACAGCAGTCTTTCTTGATGGTATTCAAGTAAAGAAGTACACTGTGTCACTGCTTGGGTGCTTCATTTTTAGTAACTCTAGATTGTTTTTAAACTTTACCAATTTACATATACACAGAAAATTTAGATCGATGTCACACTGTTGAAACCTCAGTGTTTTATCTGAAAAGTTAAAGGCTTAGAACACATGTCCTAATTCAGTGTAATTCAACAGGACATTTTGGAAATATTTAGGACAAATTGTTCGGATGCTTAGGAAAGAAATTTTGCTATACAGATGCTTTCAGTGGGAAAAAGATTGTTGCTGGCAGGATAAAAGAACTGAAATAAATCATATCACTTCTTATTTCAAGGTGATATTCAAAGAAAATCATAAGGATGTTTTGCAGATTTTTAGGACAACATGTAAAGATGCACATAAGATTTTTTAAAATAATACCAAGTTCTTGCACAAGTACAATTACCTCAAAGTAAAACAACTTTGTGAATTGTTTCTGGCTGTTGTGAAGAACTAACATAAATAAAATATTTTTCAGTTGATTGGTGTGCTTGTTTGTTTTACAGAGTGATAGAGAAATTACTTAAGAGATCTGCTAATTTCCTTGACTGTACCGGCTGTTATCAGTTGGACTGGAAATTTGATGCTGTTGTGCCAATATTCTCTTTGTCTTTGCATGTGACCACAGAAAAGTTTTGGGTCACTTTACATTAACTGCTTCAGAGAAGTCAAAAGTACATGCCACCCTGACAACAACTTCATTTTTTTTCTTCAGTGGCATGGCTTGGTATAAACCATCAGAGTTAATTCCCCTGAATGGAAAATTGCTTTCACAATACAGGGGTATAGTTTAAATCCACAAAAGTAGATAATTGGATGCAGCTTAATAGCAAACACTGTCTTGTCTGTCCAGTATGATGAAGAATCCTTAGGATTAGGTACCTGTTTAATTAAAAACATTTTTAAGAGTGGTCATTTGAGCATATGATGTCTGACTCTTGGATGGATCCCAGGAAGTGTAATAAGAACTATAAACATTTAGAAAACCCTGACACTTCTGTTCACATTCTATAAGCAGACCTCGCATCTGCAGTTAGTACATTACAGTCTGATCTGAAGGCACACTAAAATTTTGAAATCTAACTGTTAAGGCGAAACTGATTTTTTGTTAATCGTTATTGGCTTTCTTGTCAGTCATTCGCAGTCTGTCTGCTTTGAACTAGCTTTGGCAGATTTTGTTACAACCAGGTCTCCCAAAGGCCCAGTACTATTGCCAGTACTTTCACTTCCTACTATAGCAGTTGTTATGCACTATATATCAAATATTCAGGTGATATGGAGACTAAAGATCAAAGATTGTACAGTCTGGTGGAAAGAAAACTATCTGTACATGAGCCTGGAGAAAAAGGTGCTGTTTGACTTCACTTGAGAACTGGTTTTAATGGCTGATCTGTTCATAAACTAGGAGATGTAAGTAGCTTTTCCTTGATAAAGGTGTTATACCATCTTGTTGACAGTAATCATGAGTGTGAGCGCGCTGACTGGGGGAGAAAGGTCATTCCAGATGATGAAATTGAAAATCTCTGAATAAATGATTTACTCTGATGTGTTGAGATACCGAAAAACTGGGTGGCAATATGCATGTGCGTGCGCACACACACACACATGCACCACACACACACACACACACACACACACACACACACACACACACACACACACACACACACACACAGTACGCACACGCGCGCACACACACGCACACACACACACACACATACACACACACACACACATACTCACACTCACGCACGCACACACACACACACACACACACACAAACTTGCACACACGGAAGTGCATGCACACATGTACACATACATGCACAAGCACCCTCGCTCGCGTGGGCTCATTCACCCACCCACACACACACAGTGAAGCTGAAACATGGAGAAATGGCATGAAAGCGGAAAAGGTCAGTGAAGATAAATATCTGGCTGCTTTTCTCGCTAATTAATTGTTATGCACTGCATTAACAGAGTCAATATGCCAGAAATGTCAACCAAGATTGTACATGCAGTAAAAAAAAAAAAAAAGCCTGTCCTTTAAGCCTTTTATAAATTTTGTTTATCAAGTCTGTTCTGGCATGTGGAGGTTAATGGAGATTGAGTGTACGGAGCAAGAAATTGTTTGACAGCATGGGCTCTCTAGCAAAAAGAAATGTTTGCCAAGTTCATGATCTTGTTGCTAGTAGCAGCCAGGATAAACCTGTTCTCTTCACATTTACTCTGAACTGTAGATCACTCTATCAACTCCATGTGAACATGTGATGTACATGCATGCTCAGTTTTTCTTATTACGTATACGCCTTCATTTGAAGGGGATAGGTGACACTTATAATCAACAGGACTAGCTCCTAGGGCTTATTTTGCATGTGCTTGTACAACATATCTCATTGACTTCCCTGACCAGGTATCATGTTGCTCATAACTGTTGTTTTCTGTGTGTGTTGTTTTCTTTTCCTTTTTGAGGACAGGATGGGGGAGGAGAGTGTGATGAGTAGGGGTGGCAGGTATTGTCTTTAGAGGAAGGACTTTGGTCATTGTCTCTGTTAAAATTATGTGGAAGTTTTTATATCAAAGTTCACCTCCACTCTCTCTTTTACTAGTTATAGAAGGAACTACTTGCCTGTACTAAGTCAGCAGAAGAAATGATGGCTGAAGTGTAATTCATTTAAGGCTTATGTATGCACTTTAAAGTGCTTGTGCTCTGAGTAAGGAGCAAATTTTTTTACATGAAACTTTACTGTCATAAACAAGATTGAAAGTATACAAGATAGTTGTAAAGTCACTCTGGCCTTGCTTAGGCTGGGCTGTCCTCACTTTATTTCACCATAAAGAGAAGGACTGATCTGTTAATCTGAGTTAGAGTTCAATGGGTGCACAAGGAGTTATGTTGTTTGTAAGGGTGGAGAGAAGCATGAATCTCTCTCTGGGTTTTGTAGGCCTGCTGGTTAGCAGATTCCCCACATGGTTACATTGTAGCCTGGATTCTCGATCGTGTGCTGGCTCAGGGTCTGTGACGATTAAAGAACTTGGTTTGTAGATGAGTGGCTAGGACGCCAACTTGACAAGTCCTCACACTTGCCCTCTGACTTAGAGGGAAAGTGTGAGGTCTCAGCCAGCGAAAGTAAGACTAACATAGATGTATTATCTTTAATTTTCAGTCTCTGTTTTAGTGCTTCACTCAGGTTTTGAGTGGATTTTAAAAAGTGGTATGAGACAGTAAGAAACTGCTAAACAATTGAAGTGAAATAACTCGTAAGTGTCGTCAGATACTCAGGTGGTGTAATTACCTGTTTGCATACAATTAAGGCAAACAGAAGTATTAATTAGTCACCTACTACAAAGCATTAAGATGATCAACAGTATTCATAAATCATCATAATAGATTTACCCCAAGGATTTGCATAAAGTAAAGCTGTTAAAATATGAGGCATAAATGCAAACAGTGCACAGTCTGCAGACTTAAGGAACAAGCTTTGACTTACGTTTCCTTTGAGACAGTCAGTTTTCCTTGGAATTTGACACAGGATCTCTAGAGTAGGAGAGATGAATATTCTCCTCTCAGGCATACACCACTGTTGAGTAACGCACATTAAAAATTGAATGTGTTTAGTCTTATGGCTTATGGTGGATCATAGTGTGGGGCATGAGCTCCCCTTCTTAGAGGGTTAAGCTAGCTAAATGTCTCTGATGCCTGTTTGATTGACAGGTTGTCAGTGGAACATGACAGCCAGTGACAGTTATTATGGAAAATGGGGCAGGGTGGTGGAGGTGGGGGGCAGGGTTGGTCACCTGAAAGGATACAGTCATTTCTTAACATGTGCTGAGTGACATAATGCAGTGTGAATCATAGATGACAGTCTCTCAGCTTTTTGCCATGATGCTTGAAGTTATGGGTCTGCCATGCATGCAGACATACATGGCGACAAAAGGTGTGTCCAGTTCACGGGATTAACATAATAAATTGATAAGATGGGGGCGGCAGCATTGTGGCAGGCTGACCTGTGAAACAAGACAGAGTGGGGAAGGAGCACAGGGTGGTGAGGGCTTCCTTTATAGTGGTGTGGCTGGCCCAGAGAGTACTCAGGCTGTTTCACAAGTGTTAGAAGTGTCTGATAAGAAGGGGAGAAGAGGAGTGTTGGCCACAACCAGGGCTACCCTTACATCAGAATTGTCTGCTACTGTTACATCAGAATTGTCTACAACTTGTTGTCAGGGTCCTACTTTGTCCTGCTTTGTCCTCATGCAACAAAGTCAGACAGATGGACAAAGGGGAAGGGAGTGAGAGGAAAAGGGTGTGAAGGCTGGTGTTATTATATAATGTAAACTGGTAACACTATGGAGTGTGTATGTGAGAGAGAGAGAGAGAGAGAGAGAGAGAGGAGGTAGGTGATGATGGCTGTTGATGACACGTCATAGAGAGGATGGGGAGGTTGGATGGGGGGTGGGGGAGGGGAAGAGCTAGGAGGGGGGAGGGAGAGACTAAAGGATACATTGTTTGTGTTTGGAAGTAAGTGTTGTCAGGTTCCAAGTTCTGACCATGCAACAGCATAGTTTTGTTTTTTTCCATTTTGCCTCCAGTGGCGAGTTTGGTGCTGGAGTTTGGATCGAACAAAAATCACAAACAGCCTGTAGGAAAACATACTTATCACTGGCCAAATTTTGTCTGAAAATCCATTCTGATAAGTGAAATAGAACATCCCTAGACTGCTTTCTGACGACAACCTCTTCCAAAGGAGAACCACTCAAATTTGACATGAAGAAATTCATTGTAATGATACAATACAGTATAAAACCATAAAAGTTACTTGGTAATTCAACACTATGCGGTTTTAAATGTGCGGTGAAAAACAATTTTAAGGTGATAAAGCAATACACTTCAGTTCAGTATTGTTAACCACTATGGGTCAACAGATTTGCTTTGAGTTCAGCAAGAACACAGAGGCATCTGTGAATCTTATTCCTTTGAAAACAAGACCACTATGTGTTGAATAGTAAAACAAATGTGTGTTGTTATTTTACATGAGTGAAGGCTGCTTGAATGAACAGGAGAAGTGAACAAAGCTGCTTGATTTTGGGTTAAAAAAATTTCAGTGAAAAAAATTGTTATGAAGGAGAAAACACACCTGCTTGTGCCTTACAATCACAGGTATGATCGTGATCTGGACTACTATCAAGACGGCAGTCCGTATCACATTGGACGCAGCGACACAGACTCGGAGCCATTGTACTACAACAGTCGTCCCAACAGCAGACACCAGGCGTTCATCAATGATGGATGGGAGTGTCAGCAAAGGTCAGTGTGTCGTCTCTCTGTCTCTGTCTCTGCCTTTTGTTTTCCTTTTTATTGATGATTTTTTTGTTCCTTTTCTTTAACGAAGAATAGTGTTAATTTTCCATGTTGCCATGATTGATTGATATCTGGATAATGGGTTGGTTTTTTTTTTCTTTCTGTAGCTCCTGGAACATTGTTCAGTACCACTGTGGTATAGATACGATAATGGAAAGAATTTTTTTGGGGGGGATAAAAGAATTGTTCTTTGTATGCATGTGTACCCTGTGTGGTTCAGAGCCTAATATCTGATAGCTGTCCACATGCTTCAAATATATGTCATATATCTGAAGTTTGCTTTTCTGTTTTGTTTGTGAGTTTTTACTAGTAATGTGTGATTTGCGATTTGCCAATTAAATCACTTGAGGTGCACATAGATATGTGAAAAATAAGGCAGTGGAAGTGAGGGTGACAAGATCAGCTCACTTCATATCAGAATGCACAAAATGGTAATCTTACATTCTTTTCATTGTGAAATGCTACATGAATGTTGCACACTAACACTTAATGAATTAGGCAAGATCTTCTGGCATGTTTCATGCACTCAAAATAAAAAGAGAGAAGAAAAAGATCAAAGTTCCATGTCTGTCAGGGCAGTGAGCTGTTAGGCGTTCACCATGTCAAGGGCATGGCATGATGAAAGGGGGAGCCCATACCTGTCCTACCTCTCATCTTCCCTGAACTCAGTCGGGTTCATTCACTGCTGGGTTTTCAGGCCGAACAAAATCCAACCCTCACAAGCAATGTAAACTAAGACCATCAGCTCTGCAGGCAAACTTTCTGACCATCTAACTATGGGCCCCTCGCAGTAACAGGTTTTGTTGATAGTGATTAAAACCTAAATGCTGTGTTGTGAATATTATGCTCCCTAACTTTTTGTGCCAATACTGTTATTCTAAGATATCTTATTATTTCTTAACATAACTAATAAGTTGTAGGGTGCCTTGGCCCATCCATGAACAACTTAAGTTGATGCTGTTTGAGGTTCATCATAGCATTTCAGTGGCAGTGGGGAATGCTTTCAGAGCCTATCTCCTCTGCATGCATCTTAGATTTTTTCATGTTTCTATAATCTACTGAACCCTGACATGGATAACAAGATCTGTATATGCGTAGATGGTCTTCATTACATGATTATAGTTCAACTACAAGTAGGTCTGCTCATAGACTGACCTGGGACTCTGGAAAAATTCTGCTTTACACTCGCTTAGTAAACCTTGCTTCGAACTTGTACGCTTTAGATAGAATAGAGAGTGTTTGAACCACTCGGCTTTCACACCCATTGATTACATAGTGAGATGTACTTCATAGAATGTGAGCAGATGGCATGAATTGCCTTCCATGCTGACTTTTTACATCTGCATTTGTGGGACAGGTAATGCCCTACCTGTGAACAGTGGCATTCAGTCCTACCTTTGCTTTGTGTGCCATCTTTGTCTTACCCTGCAGGCTGTGACTTGATCTGTTGTTTCACAATGTGTAAAGCTGTGTGACGGCTACTCACCAGCCATTGTCCTTATTTGGATTGATTGCCAGGATGTACCAGGATTTAGATGGCCCATGTTGTGTTAGAAACGTTGAACCTGATGGAATATCTTTCTGTGCATGGCATGCTGTCTAATGATGGGATGGTTAATTTACTATCAGTAGAAAACGATATCAATGGATTCTACTGACAGATCCGTATTTGGCAAGCCAGTTTGGCCGTATGAGCTGGGAGACCAAAGTTGTTACAGAAGTGGGAATACGAAGGGGAAAGTGCTATTGACTGTTTCCATAGGTGTGGCAACATTTTGTCTGCACCTGTAAACTGGGGAAGTGTGGATCTTGCTTGGGTTTCATTCTGCGAGTCTTTCCACCTCATGCTCTTATTTTACATTTGTTGTGCAATTCACGTAGCATTGAAGCAAAGTTTATTCATTATTGTCAGGATCATACTTTGTTGCCATGGTATGTTATTTGTATCTCCTCTCTGGTTACATAGAACATAAGAAGAAATCCTTTTGTCTTCGGAATCTGTCTTTTTCACTTTTGCACCTTTATTTATGTATTTGTATGATCATTAAAAGTCTAATCTGAGTGTCATGTTTGGCCAGACAGTGATATTTTTTTGGAAGGGGAAGGGGGGGGCATGTATCAGTATTCCAGAGTCAAGTTTTGTCTGTGGATTGTCAGTGTGAGTCTTGTCTTACGTTTAAGTGCTTGATTCTTTGTTGTTGTAGTCAGCAGGTAAAAGTTTGATGGCTCTAGATCACATTACTAGTTTTTTATAGATGTTAATGAGTTTATGAGAAGAGTTCATACCATGAGCAAAAATATTTTTGTTTGTGAATTTACATGCAGACGTAATGGACAGGCATGCACTTGCTTCCCAGTCTGTCATTACTGGTTATCAGTTTGTCTCTTTTTTTTTTTTTAGTTTTTCTTTTTATATTTTGACAAGAGCAGTTTGACAGGTATTTGTACACTACATGCGGGAACATATTCCAAGGGATTTCTGCTGTTCCTCATGCTTTCTGTCCTTACACGTTACGTTATTCTTTCAATCACATGGATGTGGTTTTATATGCATACACACATGCATTGCACTGGCAGGCACACACGCGTTCATGCATATCCATGGAACACACACACACACACACACACACACACACACACACACACACACACACACACCTGTACACTCAAGCGGTATGAATTTGCATATATGCTTATGCACATGCACACAGTCATGATAAATACATGTATTATTGTATTTTGACAGGAGGACATGGGGGCAAAAGGGTTGTATGGAAGGGGGAGGGGGCAGACAGGAAGGAAACAGGAGGAAAAGGATATGTTTGAAGATTGGAAACAAAAGGCTATTGAACAGGCAGCTAGGACTTAAACTGCTGTTTCACACTGTATAAAACTTTATGAAAGCTACTCATCAGTCACTGTCCAAATGTGGATTGATTGCTGGGATGTTTCACGATTTAGACTTCTCATCTTGTGGTACAAACAGTGACTTTAGTCTGTGCATGGCATGTTGTCTTTTGATGGGATGGTTAATTTGCCATCTGTAGGTCAGCCGTACTAAAGGCATTGACAGACAGATCCATTTATGTCCAGCCATTTTGGCCTCATGAATCTGAAGGCCACAGTTGTTATAACAAGAAACATCTGTTTACCCCAACTGCCCCCCCCCCCCCCCCCCTTCCTCCCCAGCACATCCATTCCTCTGTCTATAATTGCGAGACTTTTCCTTTGTCAAAGATAGATAGTTTTGACCTTTGTCAGAGATAGACAGTTTTGACCTTTGTCAGAGATAGACAGTTTTGGCCTTTGTCAGAGATTGATAGTTTTGACCTTCAACATAGTCTGTGGCGATCCTATTTCAGTGTTGATGTACAGATAGGGAGAGACTGATCTCTATCCTGAAAACAAAATGGAGCTGTCAAATAATGAGGGTTAGGACATAAAAGATGGCCAGCTTTTTATGCAGTGAAAATAGAAACCGCAAAGGAGACACCCAGACACTGTGGCACAAAACTCAGATGTTTTTTTATTCAAGGTAATAGATTACAGATATGTCAGCAGTTGCGTGCAGACAGGTAGACTGGTAAAATGGGAACAAGAAGCATGTTAACCAGAATGGAAGCATGTAGAGAAGGGATCAGATGTTTAGAACAGAAAGAGAAAGGGATGGGAGCAAGATGCTTGCAAGTATCTCTGGGAATCTTTAAGCTGAATAAGGAGTAAACTTTAAGATGCAACAGACTCAAAAGTGCACTGTACTTTTGTCAAATCTGTGCTTTCAGAAACATTCTATATGTGGATGGAAAGGATTTTAGGCAATGAAGCTCAGAGACAGGGGGTTTACCACCGTTTGCTCTGAAATATGACAGCACATGTGTACCTCTGCAGGTGGCAGAATTGGACCAGACTGAGCATATTTCTTGCCACTGTTCTCTGTATAGAAGGTAGAAGTCATGTTTACATGAAGGATCAGTCATTACCCTTTTGCCCAATCTAATTTTGCCTTTGCCTTTTAACCAGCCTTGCCATTTTCATCACTTTTTTTTTTTTAAGCGGCTGAAACAAGCTGGGGGTGGCTTGCTGTGGATTTGATTATTTTGTATACTATTATACATGGTGTAGTACTGTACCAGTGTCTGGAGAGTCCTTAGTTTGATTCTGTCTTTGAATTCTTTTTGTCTGTTTTCATGTTTGTTTCTTTTATGATGAGTCAGTACAAAAACCTACTTTCATGTTTGCTTTTTTTTTTCTAGTAATGGTTTGACATACAGAAACCTGAAATCAGTCAACACATATCAACAGAAGATGATCAGCAGTTTCCACAAGAATACAGTAGAATATGCAACAATTTCTTTTCTCTCAAACAGTACGATTAATGAGTAGTTACTAAGATACAGCAGTTTAAGTGTGGCACCCCCTGTATGTCTAATCAGCCCTTTGCGCAAGCAGAGTTCAGCTGAACTTTGCCTAAACTCGCCTAATTTCACACAGGGAAGGCTGACTATGACAGCAGAGGTGTTAGGGTTGATAGTGACTATGTGAGATGTTTTATGTACCATTGAGCTTTGTGTGTATAGACTATGAATTTCTACCTTTTGAATGTTCCTGTCAAATCCCATGTAAGCTTGTTCTGTATTGGCGCTCAGGATGATGGCTTTACAAATCTAAGATTTTATTTCCATGCTTCATGTGCTTCTTAATGTGTTTCCTATTACATTTTTTTTAGTTCACTTATTAAAACTGTTCCCATAATTTTCATTTATGAAATCTCGAGTTTTGAATGTTTTAGTCATCCGTTCGTGCGAATTGCAGCTCAGATAGATACAGCTAAGTCATATCTTAATATCCGTGCATGTAAATTCATGTAGACTGAAAACCAGAGTGTGAACATTTTTTTTTACATCAACATGGATTGTGTCAGTGCACCATCTGCTGTCCGTCAAAAAACAGACGGACAAAACAAAGAAACGAAAAAACACCACCCTTCCACTTGAATACAACCTGTTGCCACCATACCACAAAACAAGTGTCTGTTCACGTTTGTGAATGTTCTTTGCTTTTTTCTTGCCTATCATCCTTCTTACCCCCTCTGATTCTCCCTGCTGATTGTCTTCATTATTTCATATACAGTTTTATGTGATAGTTAAGAATATTTACGGGATATATGTGTTTACAATAGTCCAACTGATGTATGAGGATCTTTTTTCATACATGCATTGACAGTTTCTTCGACGATCTGTGTGTGGTATTATAGCCCAGAAACAAGTCGAAATTCTTCATTCAACATGAGTCGGCAGAGCACACAAGATACTCAGGACTTCAGGTGAGTTTGATTTTGTCTCCGGCAGTCAGGAGACACTTTGATGATGTGTTTTAGGTTTTTGTTGCTCTGGATGTTAGAAGTTCCTTTGTTTCTGATTGTGAGTGTGCGCTGTATTCTTTGCCTCTGTCTTTTAAGGTGTGTTTGGTTGTCTGTCTGCTTACCTGCCTGCATGCCTGCCTTTCTGTTTTGTTCCGCTTTACAGTCTGTCTTTCCATTTTCACCCATAGGCCTCTCTCTGTATGTCTTTCTGTATCTGTCTGTCTGTGCATATGTCTGTGTCTGTTTTCTGTACATGTCTGTCTCTCTGCCAGCCTGCCCCTCTCTCCTCTACCCCTTGTCTGTGTATATGTCCGTGTCTGTTATCTGTATGTCTGTCTCTCTGCCAGCCTGCCCTCTCTCCTCTACCCCTTGTCTGTGCATATGTCTGTGTCTGTTTTCTGTATGTCTGTCTCTCTGCCAGCTTGCCCCTCTCTCCTCTACCCCTTGTCTGTGCATATGTCTGTGTCTGTTTTCTGTATGTCTGTCTCTCTGCCAGCCTGCCCCTCTCTCCTCTACCCTTTGTGTATAGGTCTGTGTCTGTTTTCTCTATGTCTCTGTCTCTCTGCCAGCCTGCCCTCTCTCCTCTACCCCTTGTCTGTGTATAGGTCTGTGTCTGTTTTCTCTATGTCTCTGTCTCTCTGCCAGCCTGCCGCTCTCTCCTCTACCCCTTGTCAGTGTATAGGTCTGTGTCTGTTTTCTCTATGTCTCTGTCTCTCTGCCAGCCTGCCGCTCTCTCCTCTACCCCTTGTCAGTGTATAGGTCTGTGTCTGTTTTCTCTATGTCTCTGTCTCTCTGCCAGCCTGCCCCTCTCTCCTCTACCCCTTGTCAGTGTATAGGTCTGTGTCTGTTTTCTCTATGTCTCTGTCTCTCTGCCAGCCTGCCGCTCTCTCCTCTACCCCTTGTCAGTGTATAGGTCTGTGTCTGTTTTCTCTATGTCTCTGTCTCTCTGCCAGCCTGCCCCTCTCTCCTCTACCCCTTGTCAGTGTATAGGTCTGTGTCTGTTTTCTCTATGTCTCTGTCTCTCTGCCAGCCTGCCCCTCTCTCCTCTACCCCTTGTCAGTGTATAGGTCTGTGTCTGTTTTCTCTATGTCTCTGTCTCTCTGCCAGCCTGCCGCTCTCTCCTCATTCCCCTTTCCCTTCTGTTCTGTGCAGTCTCATTCTCTCATTTTCATTTATGTGCTCTTAAACTCCTAAATCCCAGTTGAATGCCTTTGACTAGAAAAGATTACTTTGTTGTACCTGTATTGATTTTCAAAGTGTTACCACTGCTACATGTGGTAAGAGAATGCTTTGTTTGGTCTGTGACAGACAGGAATTGCTAATATTTCCGTGTGTGTGTGTGTGTGTGTGTATGTGTGTGTGTGTGTGTGTGTGTGTGTGTGTGTGTGTGTGTGTGTGTGTGTGTGTGTGTGTGAGTGAGTGAGTGTGTGTGCATGTATGTGCATGCATTCTAGTAAAATGTAAGGTGAATCTGAAAATGAGCTGGCTTCAGTGAGTAAGTGTTTATGGCAGTATATGTGTGTGTGTGTGTGTGTGTGTAGGTGTAGGTGTAGGTGTGTGCGTGTGAGAAAGGCAGAACTGGTAGTTTTTATGTAAAATCTCAACAGTGTTGAAAAGGTAATTTTTATTTACTTTCCTTTATGATATCGATGGACATTGTTTTGTCTAAGCCTTCTGATAATTTGTAATAGTTTTTTTTTTCTTAAAAGGTTGAATAGGTTGCTGATCTTTTGGCCAATGGAGATATATTTTTAGAATTATCTGATTTGTTGTTAGAACTTCAAGGACTTTAGGGTTTGTTTTTTTTTTGTCTGAAGACAAATGAAATTCAACTTTATTACATGTTTTCAGTTTGACAATGGAAGTATCCTAGAACGCATGAGAATATAAAAAGAACATGTTGACTATGTCATGTAAGTTATTTCCTGTTGACTTGGAAAATTTGTACATTTAAACTTTGTTTTTATATGCATTGGTGCTGGATGAAGTTTCTATTTTATTTACTTCTTTTTTTAAACCACGGTTGGTTTTTTAGTGTTGAACAGCTCTTGCTTTACTGCACATGATTGGCTGAGTTTTTGTCAGGGTTTTGTGGGCTTTTCTGATCTAACAGCTGTTGGTATTGCCTGTAGCAGACATCAGTTTATAGCCCAACTGTCAACAGTTTTAGGCTGGCTGGGAGATGTGTCACAGTAAATAGGCTGGTTGCCATTCTGGCGATATGAGAACTCTTCTGCATGCGAGTTGAGAAACCTGATTTTGATGTGGGCAGTTTTGTCCTGGGACGTATGAGGTGTGAGTGGAGTATTATTGGCAACATTGTGATCAGCCAAACTCCTGTGCATTTAAATTTTCAGATTTGAAGAAATTCTTTAAAATGGAGAACCAGTTTGGGATTAAAACATAAACTTAGAGCACCTTATAGTTTTAGGAAGCAGTGACACACATACAATATACACAAGCACACACACATATCACACACACACACACACACACACATGCACACACATGCATGCGCGCACACACACACACACACACACACACACACACACACACTGACACACACACACTCACACACACACACACACACACACACACACACACACACACACACACACACACACACACACACACCAGTGCCACACGTGTATACACAAGGCGCACACATAAACCAAGGCATGCAGGGTGTCACATGGGCATATGGCACAGTGACTGTTCACTGGGTTCAGGCCGAGGAAATGCCTTCACTTTTCAGGACATCTGGTAATGGGAGCAAAGCTTTGATTGAAAAATCCGCGTCATTTCAGTGGTCCCTGCTAACATGCAACTCACATATTTCGCTTCATCTCTTTTTCTGTCTGTCTGTCTGTCTCTCTCTCTATCTCGTGCTTTCTCTCTCTCTCTCGTGCTCTCTCTCTTTCTTTCTCTCTCTCGTTCTCTCTCTCCCCCACCCCCTCTCTCTCTTGCTGTCTTTCTCTCACTCTCTCCCTCCCTCTGTCTGTCTGTCTCTTTCTCTCTCACTTCAGTTCATCTCTTGCTCTCTCTGTCTCCTTTCCCCCCTCCTTCTGTCTGTGTCTGTCTCTCTGTCTCTCTCTCTGTCTGTCTCTTTCTGTTTGTCAGTCAGTCTGTCTGTCTGTCTTTCTCTCTCACTGTCTTGCTCTCCTCTCTCTCTCTGTCTGTCTGTCTCTCTCTCTGTGTCTTTGTCTCTGTCTCTGTCTCTCTCACTCTCTCTCTCTCTCTCTCTCTGTCACACACACACACACACTTTGTTTGTAAACAAACATGTTTGTGAATACCTGCACAAACGAGTGTGTTTGTGTGAAAATCCAGACAAGTTTTGTATTTGTAACTAAGAATCATCATATTCTGATAAGCGCAGATGCATGAAAATATCTGTCCATAACAGCATACTTACATGCATGCACACACACTACATCACTGTTATTCGTTAACATGTCTGAATATGTATGCTTACTGTAAACTGTAAAGAGAGACTTCCTTGATGAGATGCCTGTTTTTTCATCAGTTGAAAAACAAAATGCATTGAGGCAAGCCTGATGATTTTCTGATGTTCATGGATGCCCACCCAGGATTGAACAGTTGTTTTTTTTTAACTTCAGTCGAACCCTGTCTAGATCCATTGTACATCTCTTGATGTATCTCCAGGACTGTCACTGAAACATCAGATCAGAACTGCTTTACATAACTGAATCCTCTTTGTCTTGCCTACACTTTGGTGGCAGTTGACGTTTCTACCTCAATTTTTTTATATTCAGTTACCTGAATAAATGTCATCCCCCATCCTTCCCCCTCACACTATGAATGTCATTTTGTTCACATGATCCTGGTTGTAGTCTAGATCTATACCATTTGAACAAGTTTCTTGTTGGCAGTTCATCTAAGAAGCTTGATTTTGTTTTTTTGTTTCATGTTGAGATCCATTTATTATTGATGAAAAAAAAAGTTAAAAAAAAAAATGTTAAAGAAAATGGAAAAAAAATTCCACAGGCTTCCTTTCACCCTGAGCCTCAGTGAAATTCAGTTGGTTCATTTTTAGGCCACAGTAATAATAATAATAATAATAATAATAATGAATACTTATATAGCGCCTATTCTCGGCTAGAGACCAAGCTCTAAGCGCTTTACAATCAACACTCGCTTACACAACGGGCTGCCTACCTGGGTAATGCCGACTGAAGAGCTGCCAGCTGGCGCTTCATTCAGTCGTTTCCCATGTCATCCAGTCAATATCGTTCAATATCGTTCACTCAGTTTCTTTACTTGCTTCATTCTTTCCATTTCTTACGCAGGGTGCATGCTGTGTGTAACGTGTCATCCATACCAGCGGCCAAACTCTTCCAAAAGTTGGTGATGGGATTTTACGTGTGTGCAAGATATTATGCGTGCGTTCACACACGGAACCTCGGTTTATAGTCTCATTCGAAGGACTGTATGGGAAATGGAGTCAGAACTAATGTTAACTCCGAGGGAAAAATCCCCCTGTACCGAAACGCCCCGGCGGAGATTCGAACCCGCAACCCCAGGATCACCAAGATTACGAGTCAGGCGCTCTACCAACTGAGCTATTCTGGCACCCTAATCACCATGTGTAAAGCAGTGCAGTAGTATTTATGTAATCTTGCTGACAAACAAACAATCCAACAGGTGCTTGTGTGACCATAGTGTGAACATAGTGGCCAGGGCTGAAGTAGTAACAGACATGTTTACCCATACCGTTACGTTGTGTTCGTGCATGTGTAGCAGATACACATTGAACTCAACAAAAAATTTTTGAAAGTCGGGGGGGGGGGGGGGGGGGGGGGGATTTAGAAACAAAAATTGAGTGAACCATGGTGATGTCTTGGTGTGCTTTGACCAAAGAGTGATAACTCTTGTTAAATCTGGCGTTTTTCTCTGACTGTTGCTACTTCTTTAGCAACATGCCAAGGGAGAAATGAAATAGGTGACTACAGGCCCTGGAAAAGAAAATGAAAGGTGAGAGGCATGAATTTGTGCCTGGATCTGCTGACTAATCAGGTTTTAAAAAGTCACTGGTGTTGGAAGAACCTATTTTTATTGTAGTTCCTACAAAATCAAGAGAAGGCATCCGTCTGCAGTAGGTCTGCTGCATAATCACAGATGAAAACCAGCCCCCATCCCACCTCACGTTTACAGTAAAATTGAAGGGAGTCTCCCCCTTCCCCCTGCCTACTCCCCCCCCCCCCCCCCCCCAACACACACAGCACCATGCTTTTGCAAAACTTCAAGTTTTGGCCACATTCTTTGTAGAAAATACACACATCTTGTTGAGAAGTACGCCACTTGCAATTTTAGGGTAAACAGGTCAGTAGTAATTCAGTTTGGGTTTTAATGCATGGTTTGAGTTTTAAAAGTTTTTTTTTTTTCCTCTAAGGTTTTATGAGGATGTTTGTGGCAGTGAAAAACAAGAATGTAATGTTTATGCTTTGTTCTCATGTTACACACATCAGGTTTCATTTGAGCTCTGCATGGTATTTTGCTTTCATTTGTGATCTTAAACTTTTTTTTTTAAAATAAACTTTTTTATGATCCATTTTTATTTGGAAAGGTTTCTTCAGCTTACAGTGGCATGAACATCATGTCATGATGTAACTTCTCCCTCCACCCCCTCCCCACCCCACCCCCACTCCCAGTCAATTTCTTAACTACCTCTAATCTAGTCTTATGATATTTACCGGCCCACCCATCCACAGAGGGATTATCAAGGCTGAAAGCATGTTAATAACAGAACTAAATGCATATCAATTTCCATGGTTTAAATCCAGGATCAGATTAAAAAATGGCTAAGGATTGGGAAAGAAAAGGTCAGATCATTTGGGAGGAGGTCTCTATGGCGTCTGTAGTAAAAGGCTTGTGACTAATTTTGTTTGAATATTGGTACTCACTGACTTGTGATGTCTTGTGGATGGTGTCACCTCCATGGAGCTTTTTTAACCTTTGAAAGGTAAAAGTGTGTAGATGGTACGCAGCCTGCTTGAGGCTGTTTCTTCTTTTTACTTTCTGGAGATGAAAAAAAAATCTCTACTAGGTCCAGGCTGATTTTTACTTGGAGAAGAAGACCAGACATTTTTTTAAGAAGTGAACTTGACTTTATGTCTGCGTATATATGCATGCACACGCTGCTATTGGTGCGTGATGGGTACAAACATATATTTATCAAATATCTCAAATGTCCAAGCTATGAGTCACAGATTTTTTTCTTTTTTAAGAAAGTTTGTTTCTATTGGAAGAAGGTAAAGAAGAGTTGTGGCGTAATGTATGTGTGTGTGAGTGTGTGTGTGTGTGTGTGTGTGTGTGTGTGTGTGTTTGTGTGTAATATGCTGGAATGTGCTCTTGTTAGGAAGTGTTTTAGAATAAGTCAGAGTCATTGAATAGCTGTTAAAAAACATTTGTTCTGCATATTGCCCGTAAATATCTGTTTACCCATTCACATACAAATGAGTAGGTGCGATGATAAAAGGTATGCAACAAAACAGAATCAAAGAAAGAAGAGAATAAACACATTCTTTGCTAGTTATCTGCCTTTGTATTGCCTATAGCCCCCCAAATAACTCAGGGAGTGTATTTTTCCCTGCAAATGAATGAATAAATAAGTAAATAAATGCTCAAACAAATTATGAAATTGAAACTGGATGAATGAATAGATGAAATAAATATAGAAATGATTACTACATACATCTACATAGCACGTTACATACACAGACACATATACGCACGTGCATACACACACACACACACACACACACACACACACACACACACACAGTCTAAGGGTGCTGTTCAAACCGACTCATTTGCTGAAAAGGATGATGTTCTTTTGCTCTCAAAACTGTCTTTGCGGCATATGCCAAGATGGAACAATAGAGAGATGTATGACATATTACACCAAGATCAAAGAACAGCTATTTGATGATGTGTTGTCCATATTATTGTTGCTGGTGTGAGATGTATTGGTGCCTTGAATAAGAGAGGAATGAGGTAATGAGAAAAATCATAATCAACAATCTCATTCTCTTTGTGTGTCTGTGTCTGCCTGCCTGTCTGTCTGTCTGTCTGTTTGTCTGTCTCTCTCTCTCTCTCTCGCTCGCTCTCTCTCTCTCTCTCTCTCTCTCTCTCTCTCTCTCTCTCTCTCTCTCTCTCTCTTTCTTCTCTCTTGGAGTTTGAAGGTAGTCTCGTTCTAGAATTGGGTCAAAATACATGTCTGTGGAAATGTGACTTAAAATTCATATGCTTCAAGCACTGCATCCAGATGCTCCCAAAAAATCTGATACCACAAGAAACTGAACAATATTATAATGCTTGTGCATCCTGTGTAGTTTCAGTTGTTTTTTTTTAAAATCAAGGTTACTAAATTGATCAACTCTTATAACGAGGCAGATTGTACTATATTGAACAAAGGAATTTATTTTGCTGCCCAGTGTATTAAAAGAACCATTATAACTGGGATGTTAGGAACAATCCTTGGTTCAGTGCACAATGCAGGAAAGCTAGGACAAAGGTAATTCAGGATTTAAGGTGATACAGAGCATGCAGTGTTAAAAAAAAGCCCTGTAGCTGGAACATTTAGAAATTCATATGCGAAAAGTTACTGAAAATAAAGGCAATAGAACATAAATAAATTTTAGAAACTTGTGACTTACGGCAGTTTGGGGGGACAATTGAATCTGCAACATGCAGAGGAACACGAACGGTTTGTAGAAATAAATGAATGGTTCACACATTTTCTAACAGGGTTTTACTGTAACTTTGGTGATGAAACAGAAAACAATAATGGGACTATCACCCGCAGAACCACAGTAGATGAAATCCTGCAGAACTCTTCACAATATATCACTCTGCTGGATTCCAACAAAACTGAAATATAAGCCATTGGTGTAATTAAAGCCTTAAAATCGGGAGAAGTTGCAGGTCCTGACAGACTCATGGCCAAACCCTTTGAATATGCTGCTGCATGTGTTGTAAGATTCCTGACCACATTCTTCAATAAACTGATTCAGGAACATTTCCACTACACAGGTTGGAAGCAGTTATAAACCCACTGCATACAAAAGTTAACATTAATTCCTCTTATAGTTATAAAGTCTGAATATTTATGGCAAACCATATGCATATATTCTGAACGAGTGCCTTATAACTGGGTTGAAGAAAAATAACTATTAAATGAATTGGAAGTAGGTTTCGGAAAGGTAGTACCGTTGTTCTCCACTTTACTTGCACTGGTAAAGGAATAGCTGTCAAGTCATTCTAAACTTAATGCTGCCTCTATTGATTTCAAAAAAGCTTTTGATTTTGTTGATAGGAAATATCTCTGGCTACTATTAGGAAGTGAAGATCTACATTAGAAAATGTATAAAGCAATAAAGAATATGTGTGATGTTGTTAAAGCAAAAGTTGCAGGTAAACAGTGATGTAACTGAACCTTTTTTTTGCGCTCTGGAGGTTTGAGACAATGAGACGACTGCAGTCCAGTTTTGTTTTCACTCTTTATCAATGAACTTGCTGATGCAGTCAAGCAACGTGATCTAGATGGTATAATGCTTTCACCTGACATTATTTGAATGTGGTTTCCAGTATCAGTTGAATACATCAAGTGCCTCTACAAAATCATAAACCTTACTGTAAACCTTGAAAAGTCAAAAGTTTCTGTATTTAGGAATGGAGAACATATTATTTGTGAAAAGGAAAAAAAGTTCTAGGACAGTGAAAAACTGGAAATAATCTGTATATCTGGGTGTCATTGATTTCTTCTGGTTAAATATTTTCATATGCACTGGATGACATGTCCTCAAATGCCCAAAAGGTGTTGATGGAATTTTGAAATTCCTCTGGTCTCTGGGAGAAAACTGTCCCAATCTGTTCCATAGCTTCCCCGAAGATGGAGTATGGCTGCCTTAATTGCGGGATGAAAAACGGTCATACACACAAAACTCCACTGCCTGTCTATACAGACAGTGTCTGCAGGAGTATCAGCCTGTGTACGCAGAAAAAAAGAAAGAAAGAACTATTCCATAGCTAAATCCAGCCATGGTAACGAATGTTCAGAGGTTTGGGGATAAGTGGCAGATCATACAGTTAGTGGTAAGGTATATCTATTTGTTGTTAAATGTCTACTGAACATTAACATAAAAACACCAAGTATTTCATCGTGAAATAAGGAGACATCTTTGTGCATCAAGATCCATAGAAACTGTATCAGGTATTGGCTAAAGGTTATGACGATGCTAGAAAATCGTATTCCTTTCAAGGCATATAGAAAGTTGTATGACATTCATTGGTAGAATTAAATTAACTGGGTGTCTTGCGTTTGCTTTACATTGCAGATACTTATTTGGGTATGTTTGGGAAAGTCAGAGTGTGGAAAATGTGGATGAATTTCTGTAAGCCTTCAAACAGAGATTGACTGTCATCCTCAGTCATGGAGAGCAGTCTGATGCAATCTATTGTCACATGATGATTTACACTGCATTCCACATTCAGGCAATTGTATGACCGACCACAATACCAAAATATGATTTTGAATCCTTGGTTTACATGAAGTTCCTACGATACTCAGGTTTGATGTGTTCCCATTGAAACCAAATTGCTTAAACATCCACAAATGTGTGAGTATATGTTATGCATAGTTTGCCCAAATATACAAGACTCTGAACAGAACTTTATTCTGATACATCATGAGTATCAGAAATTTAGAAAAGAGTTCATGTTGAATGTGAACTACACTTTCTTCTGATATGTCCAGAGTATCAGAATCCTAGAGAAGAGTTCATTTCAAAGAAGAATTATGCCTGTCCCAATGTTTTAAAATCATCTCTACTGTTTTGCAGATGTCAAAGCATGTATGTAACCCTTTCAAAAAATGTTACTAGCAAAAAACAGATCTACTGTTTGCGATTAACGCACTCATCTCTCTTGGTTGACTGCGATCCCCGTGTCCCGTTTCTCTCCCTGCCCCTCTCCCATCCCCTCCATCCCCATTCCCTACACACCTCCATTCCCCTTAACCCTGATCTTTTTATCTGTTTTTAAGTCTTTTTTTTTCCCCTTACATTTCATTAATTTTCTTTTTTTTTTTTTTACTACTGCATTGGACATGAGATTAGATGTGCACGTTGTGTAGCTGTGGGCCCCCTGTTCACCAGGTGGTGTTGCACGGGACAGTTTGGACTTGGCATGCATTCAATGACACGGCTGCTTATCACGGAACATTCAGATCAGTGTGTCTGAAGTCAATTCTCATATATTTACTGCAGACACCCCAGTCCCCAGTTCTCCTTTGCAATGGGCTGAATGTTGGAGCGCTGAAGTATTGTCATTGCCTCTGTCTGTGTCTCAGTCTCTATCTCCGTCTGTCTGTCTGTTCTCTCTCTTTGTCTGTCTGTCTTGTCCATCTGTGTTTCTGTCTGTCTGTCTCTCGTTTTTCTTTTAATAAATTGGATGTACTATGAATAGATTGGTTTCATTAATCCACGAGTATGAAAATGCTAATCCACATTTGTTCGATGTCCATAGCTTGGTCTTCATTCACGTCATTTTAGAGTGTTCGTCTTTGAGATGAAGCTCTTGTCATCTGTTGCCCAACCCCCACCCTGTCCATTTTGGACTTTCGCTGTCTCTGCCAGTCTGTCTGTCTCTGTCTTTGTGTCTGTCTGTCTCTCTCTCTCTGTCAGTCTGTCTGTCTGTCTGTCTCTGCTTTAGGTCTGTCTGTCTTGCTCTGTCTCTGTCTTCTGTCTGTCTGTCTCTCCCCCCCCCCTCTCTCTCTCTCCTCTCCCTCCCTCCCTCTCTTTCCCCTCCCTCCCCTCCCCCTCTCGCCATCCATCTTCCTCATGCTCCTTCACTCTCTTTCACTCATACACTTAGTTCCGCTTATGAATGAAAATAACTAGTAAGAAAAGAACAAGTTCTTTAAATGCTCGGTGTCTGGGAGTAAACTCATCTGTCAAGGTCTCAACAGGTTCATGATGTTGTTTACCGGCACATGACAGCTACTGCAATGATTAAAGGGCACTCTGCGTGGCAGATGTGATGTAGGGCGTAGGTTGCGTCTGTAGACGAGGTCTTCCTGAGAAATTGGAAATAAAAAAATAAAAAAAGCAAAGTGAAAAAGGAAATAGGCTCAGCTTTGAGTCATGATGCTTATGCTGTGACATAGAAAACACAGTTTCTGCAAAGGTGTGTCTGGTTTCTTTGAAACCCCATCTCTCTGTTTACAGTTGTTGTATGAGATCACAGCACTTTTGACCTTTTTTTTTCTCTGAGATGCATTGAAAATCTAGCTGTTCTGATAATGTTACACATGTGTGCATGCATGCATGCATTCATGTGTGTGCGCACACACACACACACGCATGCATTAGTATACACACACAAGCATGTGCACGTACAGACACACCCCACACACACACACACACACACACACACACACACACACACACACACACACACACACTCACTTTGACATACACACATCCATACATTCATGCATGTATGCATGTGCGTACATGCACATATGTATACACGCACACGTATGCATGCCTGTGCATGTGCGTGCGCGCGCTCGCGCACACACACACACACACACACACACACACACACACTGAACACAAGCAAAGACTGAGGCTATGTTTTACAACGCACACACACACGCGCGCATGTACACAGAGCTTGGCTTGCAAAAGCTGCTGTACGACTGTTAGTCAGTACAAATGGGAGAAAAATGGGCTACATTTTTCTGTGCGGTAAACCAGTGGGAATTTCTGAAACGCTTCCTTAAGATAGCAGTCAATATTACTTGTCAGTGTTATGACGCTGGACTTTTCCCAGTGGTGACATTAGCGTTTCACCGAATTTGATCACATCCACGACAGCTCCTGAAAAGGTCTGTGGGCAGAACAATGGGAATTTCGCAGTGAAATTGATTAGGCCTGACACAAGTGAGAGAAAAATACCAGCTGGTCCAAAAGGCAAGAACTTAAAGAACACACGAAGCAAGGAGTGATTGTTTGAAATAAATTTTCAATAGACAATGGTGCAGCAGTAGGAAACCAATCAACTACATTTTAAGGAATTAGCTTTGGTGTTCCCGGTTAATGGAGAAGTAATTGGTTTGCCATAATCTGTTTCCCCAAACTTTGTTTGAAAAGCATTTAAACAGAATCTGTACATCAAACTGTAATGTGTCTGGGATGCGCAGCAAATGAATTACTCAATAAGGACTTGGCTTTAACAGCATTCTTTAGTTTGCACAGTACTTGAAATAGTGAGAAGTGAAGCCTTATGCAGTTCAGCAACTCGACCTAATGACACTGTCTCTATATGCCTGTGATATTCGTTCAGATCTGATTTGATATCAAGTTCAACTGAGTCAAGTTGTTAGCTGCTCTTCTGGCAGCCTCATTTGAAGTAATACCTCTGTGAGAAGGCACATAGCGGAAAGTGACACTGGTACCTTTTAAAGACAGTTGATGAACACTGTTTTATTTCAGTTAACATCTCATGGTTGGATTCTTGGAGGTCTTAGGGACTGCAATACAGACGTAAAGTGTACACAAAGTAGTTCATACACACATCCCTCAAGGGATCTACAATGTAATTCAAGGCTACAGGTATGACTACAAGTTTAGTCGTGAAAATGGAATTATGTTTACCCATGCATTTTCCTTTACCTATTTTTGTACTACTGTGCGAGCATGTGCATGTGTGTTACTCATGTGTTTTCGTTTTCCTATTGACATACGAGTGTGTTTGTGTGTGTGTGTGTGTGTGTGTGTGTGCATGTGCGTGTATGTATGTGTGCATGCATGTGTGTTTGTGTGTGCATGCATGCTTGTGTATGTGTGCGTGCGCGCATGCGTGCGCATGTGTGTTTGTGTGTGCATGTGTGTGTGTGCGCTCCTAAACAAATCAGAACAGATCTACAAATTAATTGTTTATTCAGTAGGTTGACAACTCAGCAACATATTAATTGTGTATATGTTTGCTGTTTACCTTGGCCTATTAGTTAACTTGATAATCAGCAGAGTTGCTGTAATTAGTGCTGACGAAATTCATACAGCATCTGTGCACAATAAACCAGCAGCATAAATCAAAAATACATCAAATCTGGATTGCACACTCAGGCATTACAGAAATATGTAAATTGTGCACATAAGTATAGATCATATGTGCTTAGGCACACACATATGTAAACACATGATAGCACACCACACACACCACACCACACACACGCACCACACCACATCGCACCACACCACACTATACCATACCACAGCCTACTACATCACACACACACACACACACACCACACACACACACACACACACACTTCATTTGACAACTTGTATTGAAATACATACATAGACATTTATTCAATTCTTGATCAGACTCTGGGTCTTTTTCCCATTTACTCTTTGGACAAGTTAATGACAATAATTCTGTTTAAAACCAAAAAAGTAATGGTATTTTACTACATAATAACTATGTCAACACCTTGCACAGATAATGAAACAGTTCAGCATGTACACAATCAGACATCCATCTCAACACACACACACACACACACACACACACACACACACACACACACACACACACATGTACACACACACACACACACACACATGTGTACACACACACACACACACACACACACACACACACACACACACACACACATGCATGCACGCACACACACGCATGCATGCACACACACACTTGTCCTTATTCATTTACAGTTCATCTTATATAGGTGGCAGTATTTGAAGAACGTTTTTGTCATCAAAAGCAGACATTCCAACACTCAGACTAGTCACTGGAGCCACAAAAAAAAACATCTCCCAACTCATCAGACAGCAGATGACAACCCATTTATCCACCGGATTCAGGCAGATAGCAAAAAGCTCCCCAAACACACACACATTCTATTAGTGAGTTCAACCCAGTCTCTCCTTTGCAAGCCCGATTTAAGTAATTTAAGGTGGGATGGGAGGGGAAGTATTTTTGAAAGGCTTTGTGATTCCAGTAGAAATGTAGGAGCGGAGGAAATAGGGAGTAATGCTGATGTTTGTCGAAGACGTGTGAAAAATCAGACACCATTTCCTGCCAGTCGCAAATCCACTCCACCTAGTGCTCAGGGCATGGACAGTGTGATTCTGACTCTTTTTGTTTACCACCTTGCTGGGGGAAAAAGCGCCTCTCTTATTTCTCCCCCCCCCCCCCCTCTGTCTCCCCCCTCTCTCTCTCTCTTTCTCTCTGTCTCTCTCTCTGACTGTCTGTCTCTCTCTCTCTCTCTCTCTCTCTCTCTCTCTCTCTCTCTCTCTCTCTTCTCTCTCTCTCTCTCTCTCTCTCTCTCTCTCTGTCTCTGACAGTCTGTGTCTGTCTGTACAAGCTCTGCAACAGAAGCCTGTGGCTGTGTACTCATTAACCAGGAAGTAAAAGGGAAAAAGCAACCAGACTCATTCATTTCTCTGTCAATCATTTATTGCTTCTCACAAGCTAATTGTTTCTGTGTATGAGATGTTGCGTGTTGTTATCTGTGCACAGAAAGTCAAGTCAAGGGTGTCTTTCCAAAGCCATGAGTTTGTGCAGGGTTATGTGACCCTGTCTGAGAATTCACGGCTAAAAGGACACGGTTTCAGTTATTTGTTGCTAAGCAGAACAAAGAAAATCCTACAGTAGATGGCATATGTGCGGTTCATTTTCCTGTTTGTGTCCATCTGTGGACAGCAGATTTGTTGAAATTGCTCAGTTATGTTATGTGGCTTTGATCACTGAACTCTTAGATGTTGATTATCTGTGGATAATTGTCAGTCATTATGACCTCTCAGGGTCACAAGATCATCTTGTGGGCTGTGTAAGCTGCAAAGTTTCTAGCTTCAAACTTTGGACGAATTTCTATTTTTGTTAAAAAAATATATTGACATTCAGAATGTCATGAAAATTAATGGTTTAAGTTTGATCTGTGTTTACAAGACAAACTGTGCGTGAATTCTGCTCTATTTATATAAAAAGATGATAAAAAATATTAAATGTTGAATTGTTAAATGGCTTGATGACCTTCCTTCTTTTTGTTTTATTTTGTTTTTTCTTTTTATTTTTTATTTAGCAAGTTCATGCACTTGTATGCATCTTGTCTACTGTCTGCAACTTTGACCTTTTTTGTTTGTTTGCTTTTTGCATTTGTCATTGTTAATTTCTCATCACAAATGGGAATCGAATATTCTGACTGCATTTGCTCTGAAGCTTGCAAGCCCATACAGATGGCCAGAATATAGGCCAAACCTTGAGCCTGAGTCGAGTATCAGATAGCATCTTGCATCAAGATTCATAAAGGTTAAATGTATGTACGGCTATTGATTGCATTCAGAGAGCAGAGTTATGTTTCTCTGGGTGTTGATAGCTGGCTGATTCATTTCCGCCGCTGGGTCAACTGTCGCAAGGGCTCATTAATTAAGCACTGGCTCTTTGACAGGAAAGGTGGAGAAGGTCAGAAGAATGTCTGAGGGTGATATTACCCCTCTAGAATTGTGTGAAGTGTTTGCGACTTGTTGTTTTGTTTGTGAATGAACTCTTCTTCTCGTTAACCCATTCACTAGCACACTGCACTGCCTCAGGCTGGCAGCACTCCTGGCCTTAGGCTGCCTTGAAAAATTGGTTAGGAAAGAGGTAGTGGATCAGAAAGCACCACTGTGGTTTTCTTTGGCTACAGATTGGCCTAGAACTTGGCATGATGATAGCATATACATTTAGCTTCAGTATCATCAAAATTTGTGTTGCTGTGGCAGCTGAGTGGTGGCCATATTGGAAAAGGGCATAACGTTGTGAACTAGCAAGTTCGAACTGTTTTGACTGTGAATAAGATGGAGTTTAACATCCAGGCTGTGCAGATGTGGTTAACACACACGCAGAAGAAAACAGAAAATGTTAGCTGGTAGACATATGACACGTCCGTGTTTGGCCTCCTTGTACCTTTTGACATTTTCCACCTTAGACATTTAAACAAAGACCGCCAAATGTAGGTCAAAAATGCATGTAGAAAAAAAAAATGGATATGAACTAGTTTTGCACTTTGAGGTGGCTGTTGTATACTTGAAATTTGACGTCGCATTCAGTTCCATTCGTTTTGGTCACTTGTATCCCCAACATCAGCTATCTGATGTACAACTGACCAGAGAAAGGGTTTGATATACCAAAATGCTTTGTTCAGCGTTTGACCCATTCGACATTTACACCTCCTCCGAGAGAATAGGGTTTTCAGCTTTTTGGACTCCCCATCATGACCTTGCATATCCCTGATGAAAGTAGCATCCACCCATCAATGTCAATGCAGATCACCTGACTTTTGTCAGTTTTAGGCGTTTCATGGTTGATGAGTCACCTGGCAGCAAGCACTTGGTGACATCGCTGTGATCCAGAATTCATTCTTGCTTTCAGTGTCCTCTGATCTTAACGCTGTAGGATAGACTGATCCCTCTCTGCTGTAAAATTACCATCTCTGAAAGTCCCTGATTGCTACCCTTGCACCCATGATCTTACACCACTCCTGCTTTTACCCATCCCTCCTGTTTTCACTCAGCACTTGAATTTGCAGATGTACTGTACATGGCAGTTGATCTATGATCAGTGTCATTGTTGCCCTTTGGCTTCTGGCTGGGCAGAATATCCTGAAATGTTGTGGAACAACACACCAATGAAAAATTCCCTTCACTGCTTTGAACAAAGGTCTACAGGAAAGGGGTTAATGAACTCTCACTCAGTGTCCTGAAGCGATGCATGTAGCATGAAGAAAGCATTACTGATCAGTCACAACTACCCATGTTTTAATATCCTGTGTTCATGGTGTGATTGAGATTCTTTGTGAGGCAAGACAGTGCTTTTTGTGGAGATGACACTTTCCTTGTGTTTCCATTTAAAGTTGCTTATAGTTGATCAGTCTGCCTTGCCTAAGGTGTATTCTCTGTTGTCTCATGATCATTACAGTTCATCAGTCTGGTTAGCTGCACAGTTCTCCATCAGGAGATCTAGAATGTGAATATAGGCTCGTCCATTAACAGGTTTTGAAAAGATGTGCCTCCTTTCATTCCTTTATGTTGTCAAGGTTGGTGAGATAAACAAGATCAGTAGCTGCAACAACAGTCCTAACGGCACAACTCGGTCTTGTTCTTTAGCAGTCTGTTATTGTCTGTCGTGCAAGTATCAAGAGAGAAAGAAAAGAAAGATAGTATATCCAGCGTTTATTGTCTGACTTTTATTGGTCATGCTCCAAACTGACTGCTGCGCAAGTAATTGTTTTGGTTGCTGAATTGTTGTAAATTGTTGAAACTCTGTGGGATCACCTCCAATTGTTCCATCTTCCTGCTAATGGGAGCTGTCTCATTATTCCTCCTCCCTCTCTTATGCAGTGACAGTCTCTTGTCAGGTGAGAGTGAGGTTGTGTGTTTTCCAAATGTATATGGAGTCAGCTGGGATCTCTTAACTCTTGCTAGGTCTGCCGCTGTACCAGCTTTTGGCTGGCCTTCATCTGCCATAAAACTGGATACTGCCTATTTCCTTGTCTGACTGGCTGCTCATTGTACATCCATGCCAGTTTTTCATGAGGTTTCAAAGTCCATGTTTACAGTCATCAGGGTATGGGTGTTTGCAGTATATTCTTCTCCATGCATTTAATTGTTAAGAGATGTCATTCTTTTTTGCCATTTTTTTTCCTTTGAAGGCATCAATCATTAACAATTTCCTGTAGGGAGTATATATTTTTTGTTGTTGCTGCTGTTCAGACATAGGGCGTTATCTTATAGTCATAACCTCAGATGGCTTGGCACGATAGTTTCAAGCATGCCAGTTGCCCCCTTTTGTTTTTATATGGCTGTCAGAAATACCTCAGTAAACTGGCACTTTAATTCACCTCCCCATTTTCCTCCTATTCCCTTTGTGCTCTGCTGCAACCTTAAGACATAATGAATTTATTCTTTTTCACACAACTTACTCTTCATCGGGCAAAAGCTGCCTAGTGTTCGGTGATCAGATGGGACTTAAAAAAAAAAAAGTCTCAGTTATCATTTTGATAGTGTACCTGTAGTGTCTTATATCTCATCTGTCCATGCTCCCATTAAGCTGTTTGCTTTGGCTTCACAAAGCATACAGTGGGAAAAAAAAGAACTTGTGCATATGCTGCAGGGCTTTGCTGGCTGTCAGTACTAAAATAACTTATAGTGGTGGAAGTACTAGATGTTTAGCGTTAAATTGTGGATCTGCCAGCTGCCCACATCGTTTCTTTCATACTTTGTCACTGTGCTGAGAAAAGGTGGATAAAGAGTGTCTCTTTCCATTGCCACTTGTTGTGTTATATTAGTTGTGCTTAATCACCACTACTGTTTTTCATACACTGTGCTATTTTTCTTCCTTTCTTCTTTTTATCGTACACCTTTCATCCTACCTCAGTCAACTTTTCGAAGTGAACTATTTTTTTTTTCAGCTACGCCTTCGAGTGGTGAAGGATTGGATGGTAGAATACAACACGGGGAAGTGCAAAACCTGGAAGAGCTATATGATGATAGTTTGGTTCATTGATTGAGTTTTGAAGGGAAAAGCATGTCATTTTAGGTTAGACTGTGAAGAGGTAGATGTCAGGCTTCAAATGTATGAAGATATGACTGGCATCATCAATTTGAACAGTTGAACTGAATGTCATAATACAAAATTCAAGGGCCACATTTTGCCCTGTGTATACTGTGCAGCTGTTGATACAACTCTTACCTTTTCTGTTCATGCAGCTGACCTTGGCACAGCCTCTTAGGTAGGAAGATGTGGGGAAAGGTGGGGAGAAAGTAGTGGAGGCTGAACACGCTACTTTTCTGACAGCCAGGCTGTTTGCCAGCTACTTTTGGTAGGAAAAGGTAGGATAATGGAGTGCTAGCTGAATGGACTGCACTTCAGTCACGCTTTGTAATAACTAGTAATTTAAAGGCTGTGCTAGCTGAATGTGTCACAGTTCTACTTACTGAATAGGAAAATACGATCTTAGCAGAACGGACTACTGTTCTGGTTTTAAAGTTAACGTAAACATAAAATAAAGAGAGGAAAATGTTGTGATAGCTCAAAGTGTGTCTGTTGAAGCAGCTGAACTGGTCTAAATGTTTAGATGGAAACAAACACAGAAAGAAAGAAGTAGAAAGTAATGCTGACTGAACGCAACCAGTGTTTTGACTGCACTGTACTCCCAAATCAGACAGTTTATTGACTGCTGCCAGTCATAATACAGATAGGTGGCTGTCTGGGTGTGGGTTTTTTTTTTTTCCCTCCCTTTTTTTCTTTTGTGGTCACACGTCACAATGTTTCTGAGCCACGTAGGCTTCAAACAGATCGAACATCGGAGACATTTCTCATGCTGTTACCATGACTGCCAACTAAAGCTACTTGAGTGAAGTACTGAAGTATAGTGATTTTGTGCATTTCTGGCTCTTAGCATTGGCAGAATGTGTTTTGTTCGTGACACAGTAAATATGAATGATGCTCTCCCTTTTCCCTCTGTCCCCGACCCCCCTCCCCAACCACCCCCTCCTCCCTCTTCTTTCTCTTGGCTTGTCTGTATGATTTCATCATGTGTCTCTGTCTCCTTTATCTCTTTCTCTCCCTTTCTCTTCCTCTCTGTGTGAGTAAGCGAGTGTATTTGCATGTTTTTTCTTCATATCTTTAAAATGGTACTGAATTACATAAACAAACCGTTGTATGTTTTGCCAGCTACCGTGGCGAGGTGGTTAGCGTCGCAGACTCCAGGTTGGGAGGTTGTGGGTTCGTTTCCCATCAGAGTCATGTGGGATTTTTCTGCTCCGACCTGCTCCTACCCAGAGTTGAGTTTTCTATGGGCTCAGTTGGGAAGACTGGGACCACACAGTCGAGTTTCATCCACTTGATGGACGTGTCTCTGAGAGTGTTGCTCAGATTTCCAGACCAACACTGCAGGTGTCTGTATCTCTCGGGCCTGGTTGACGCCGGGATATATTATGAAAGGAAGTATAGAATACAGCCCTGTCATGGAGTCTCGGACCAGAATGGAAATCCGTAACATCATATTAATCATCTCAATGTCATCGATCAGCATGAAAAAAAAAACATTGTATGTTTTTAGTATGATTCAGAATGTTGCTGAATTAAAACAAAAATCTGTGTATTGACGCGAATCTCAGACATGTTTTGTTGTTAAACATTCATAGAGTTATAAATAATCACTTTGCAGCTGTGTTTAAATTTTCAAAACAGCATTACAGTGAAATACACTTGGAAAACTCTTTGATGCAAACGTAACCAATGTAATACCTATTTTCTCATTCAGAAGCTGTCAAAAAAAGTTTACGTGGAGTGTCACTTTATTTATTGCAGAAATTTCTCTCTCTGTCTCTCTCTCTCTGTGTCTGTCTCTCTGTCTGTCTCTCTCTCTGTCTGTCTCTTTCCCTGTCTCTCTTTCTAAATCACTGTGTGTGTGTACGCGCGTGTGTGACTCTGTGTGTGCGTGCGCACGCACACGCTTGTGTGTGTGTTTGTGTCCTTTTTTTTTTTCTCAACGGGTTTGATTGATCATTTTCTACAGAGTCGTGTGAGACGCTGAGGTAATGGTTAGTTTACGAGGCTGTGACATTTTGCCAAGATCAGATTCTTTTAGCTGTGTTTGCATGCTGAGGTTACAGGGACGACACAAGCAAGGCAGTGTGGCACTGCTGTTCTTCCGCCTTAAGACATTACTGCCTGACCTGTTTCCCCTCAGTCATTGGTCTTTGGCGCTTGCATCCAGAAAATTCAGGTTTTAGGCGTCAGCAGACCTAGAATGAAATGTTACTGGATAAACAGATTACTTTCTTTCTTGTTTCATCAGGAAGAAAGAAAAAGGTGGTACAGAACTGTAATTACCGCCAGTGTAATGTTTGTGCAGTGTTCAACTTCATAATATAAATTAAAAAAACAAGTGCACATGTCTGGTCATGTATGCACTCTTGCCAAAAGATCAGATGAAAATCTGATATGTGCGCAGCTGTTCCACATGATTCAGTGTTTTGTCTAAGAAGTGATGAGTGTTATCGGACTATGCCACTCTGGTGTGCGTATAGAATAATCGGAACATCTGCTTCAAGTTTCGGTGCGAAGCCTGTCGCATTGATTGGAAGTGTTGTACAGTCCTCAGTCATTGACTGGGACAGAGAGCGTAGTTGAGTTTGTGGTCCTTTTTCCCTTGACTGTCAATGAGGAAAGTGTAGATTTCAGTTTTCATGGTCGACAAGGACATGTGTTTGCCGAGATATCATAGAACACCACTGTGTCAGAATTGAGTTTTATTGGGTGTCGCAGTTGCAATGAGAAATACGTTCTTGTTTTTTGTTTTTTTACGGAAGGCAACAGCAGGCATCATGACTATGACCAGAGCAACATGTTGAAACAGATTTGGAAGTTTGTGCCTTGGGCTGGCAAACATCATGAGAGGGCTGCAGGTGAAAAGCTTTGCGCATTTACCTGTGAGAAATTTCTCCTGAACTTTTGTGAAAAGCCTCCCCTGAAGTGTCAGTTGAAAACAGTAAGCGTATAATCCTGAGAAAGAATGCTGGAGTGTCTGTACAAGCACTGTTTCCGTCACTTCTTTGATATAAAGCCCGTGTTTCATGTCTCGTCCGCCAGTCCCGTCAACAGTCGGGTGTCCACATCCTCCAACATCAGCCGGCAGAGCACCCAGGAGTTTGTGGACAGCTCCTTCGACCTCTACGAGCCGGAGCAACCCCCCTCGCAGCTCACCTCACCCGCCAGGACCAAGTGGATTGAGGCCTTCAACAGGGTCTGTGCCGAACTGCATGAGGTTGGTTGTGTGTGTGTGTGTGTGTGTGTGTTTATGTCTCTGTGTGTGTTTATATGTGCATATGTGTGTGTGTTTATATGTCTGTGTATGTACGTGTATTTATATGTGTATGTGTGTGTGTACTTACGTGCAGGTGCGTGTATGTGTACACTCACATAAATCTGTACACATGCTATGTATGTATGTATATATACATACTTTCCAGCCTGAGATGACAGTTTGGGGAACAGCAGGAAATGTTCATGTTTGTATGCGCAATGTATTGAAATGGATATGTTAGTGAGTGCGCAGTTGATCAAATACAGCATCATTCTGCCACAAAGAACAGCGATCATTTATTTCAGGGGTGTGTTTTGTATGTTTTAATTTGACATGTTGAGGCTTAATGTCTCACTGGTTTACATTTCAGATTGGTGTGGGAAGAGCTGAGATTTGGTTTGTTGAATGAGTTGAGATTTGGTGGGTTAAGGGTAGACATTTGTTGCGTGTGTGTGGGCATGCATGTGCATGTATGTGTGTGTGTGTGTGTGTGCAAATCTGTACACATAGTGTGTGTGTGTGTTGTGTGTGTGTTGTGTGTGCTTTTCGAGCCTGAGACTACACTTTGGGGAACAGTAGTGAACATTTATGCTGGTATACACTTTGTGTTGAAATGGGTATGTGAGTGAGTGTGTTGTTGATCAAACATGGCATCATTCTGTCAACAACGAAAAGACCAACCAAACAAAAAAAAAAGGCAATCATTTATTTCAGGGTTGTGTTTTGATGCTTGATATGTGAACGGTTAAGGTTTCATTGGTTTAGATTTTAGATTGGTGGGGGTAAGGGTGGAGAGTTGGTGCATGCATGAGTTGAGATTAGGCATGTTAAGGGTAGACATTTGTTGGATTTGAGGTTAAAACTTGAGATCTTGTCAGTTAAGAGTTCAGATTTGGTTTAGGGTTGAGGCTGATCAAGAATGTATGTGTTTGTGCGTGCGTTGTGTGTGCGTGCGCATGCGTGTGTGAATTGTTAAGGTCAGCATTTGTTCAGGTCTGCTAGCACCTTGATCCCTGTTTGTGTGTGTTCAAGTGCAGAAGATCAAGTATGTACATTAGATATCAAGGAATTCATCCTGTCATTCAGTAGCTGATGATGATCAGGAGACTTCAAGTAAAATGTTCCTATGAAAGGAACCGATCAATGGATCAGCAACATACCTGGCAATTGCTTTGCTCCTAAAGGGAAGTGGGGTTTCCTAAGAATGGAGATATTGATCATACATGAGCGAAGCTGACTCACGTGACCTTAGATATTGCTGCCCACAAAAGTAGAAGGGTTTTTTGTTTTCTTTTTTGAAGATTCCATTCTAGTATACTATTTGGAACCCAAATTGCCTCTTTCTCCCTATGATATCAGACATAGCTGTAGAAGCGTATTTCAAATTTGGAAAAGTTCTTGAAAAAGGAAAGGCTTTTCAGTCTGTTTTTCGCCATGTACCAGTCACCAAGTTCCTGTGTTTTGTACCCATTATATTTCATGAGAGAAGCTTCCATGTTTTGAATCATGGGATAGTTTTCTCAGTTTGACAACATTGTTTTGGGAGCAAGTTAAGATAACCTTTTATTTAAAAAAAAAGAAATCAGTGTAGAATATATGTGTAGACATGTCATTCCATTGTAAACAGATCTTAAGGATGTGTGGGGTTGGAAACTTGACATACAAAGAGAAAATGAAGAGGATTCGTGGGCATGTTGCCCTGGAGCAATTATTTAAACCTGCATGAACATAATGAATGTAGCTGCATTGTGAGGTGTATCTGAGCCTGAGTGAAGGGTTTGGAAACAGAACAAATGTCATCTTTGAGTTTTATTAAGAACGTGAATCTCTCTCAGTTAACAGTACACACACACACACACACACACACACATATGCACACACACACACACACACACGCACACGCACATGCACATGCGCACTCACACAGAGCCCAGTGCATGATACAAGTATAACAATTTCTTCAGTCAGGGATATAGGTACATTATGGTAACTGTGGAAGTATCATAGAAATAAAGACTGTAGATTAAATATAGAAAATTTCATCAATAGGATATAGGTGCATTATGCTGAGTGCGGAAGTGTCATTAGAAATAAAAGCACATTATACTTAATATAGAAATTTCAACAATATAAACAGTTTTGTTGATAATACTAGTACGTATGAGTAACTGGAATGCACGGGTCTTCAAAACAGAATTGATTGTAAAAAGCTAGTGAATTCTCTTTCTCTCCCTCTCCCTCTCTGTCTGTCTGTCTGTCCCTCTTTCTCTCTCTGTCTCTGTCTGTCTCTCTTCCCATCACATATTATTCCCCCCACCTTCACACCACACACACACACACACACACACACACACACACACACACCTCATACACATACATGCATCACACACACACACACATACAAACACACACACACACACACACACACACACACACACACACACACACACACACACACACACACAGAGTTCTGTCACTGGTATAACCGTAATCTTCAGTTTATTTTTAGTAAGAGTAAAAAGTACTGTAATTTTCTGCGCAGAAGGCGCAATATCAGATAAGGCGCACCCACCAAAAGGCTTTCTGTGTACTCGTCCAACCTTTTCAATTTCTGTTGAAAAATGTGACATTTAGAAGAAAAAAGGCTAAAAAGCTGTCTCCTTCCTTTTAGAAATTTATTTCCTCTCTTTTGCTGAAGGCAGTGGAACTGGGAGGTTTGTTGAGGCCAGTGTCTCAGACTCAGCCGGGGAGGTCTCCATCCTCGTAGTGTGTGACTCCTGCTTTAATTTCTAGTGTCGTCACTGGGACTGCACTGACACACACATACAGCTAGTTCTTTTTCAGCATGTTGTGACCTATGCTGGGATTAGGGATGCTAATTTAGGATGTTTTATCGTGGCTTTGACTTCACAGTGATGCATCCGTCTTTCCCAGCCAAGAATGGAAAAAAGCTGCTTGACTACAGCCCTCCATCTCTCTCTCCCCCCCCCCCCCCATCTTACATCATTCCCCCCACCTTTACCCACACACATGCACATACACACACTCACACACACACCTGTCATATACACATGTGCATAACACACACACGCCTGCACATACACACACACACACACACCACACACACACACACACACACACACACACACATACATCTTATACACATACATGCATCTCTCTTTTTTCTTTTTCACTCTCTCCAACCTCTTCCACCCCCACCCTCCCATCCACCTCTCTCTTTCTCTGTTTCTCTCTAACACTTTGCATCAGGTACTTGTTGATTCTTCAAAATTAAAGACGACCTGTGCAACTGAGCTTTCTCTCCCCAGGTCTCTGTGGCACATTCTGCTGGAAGCATTTGTTCAGCCTTCTCAAAGACTATGCATTCAACTGGTCTTACTTCCCCTTACACATGATGCAGTTTCTTTTGCTCCAGTTACGCTTAACCTCCTTTGATGTGAAAATTGCTGAATTGACTTGTTTCATCATAGTTACCTGAGAAGATGATTTAACTATTCTCATTATTATTCACTCACGTTTTTTCCCCCTTGAAGGGAATCTAGTTACTTGATGACATTTCTGCAGCTCGCACCCAGCCCTTTACCCTATGTGTCCTTTGAAAAAAGTATTGATTTTCCCCCCAGTAGAAGCCAGACAGTAGCATTAGGAAGCTAGACCAACTCTGCCCTTTCCTCATTTACTTGTCTTTGGATTTCCTTTTTGATTGACATGGATATTCCTCCTGTTTGATCATGAAACACGCTTTCCAAGCTGCACGTCCTTTTTTTTTTCTTCCTCCTTTCTGTCACCTGTTCCCCAAACCCTACCCCCTCCCCACTCTCCCTCGCTTTACCTAACTCCAGTTTAATTGGGGAATGTGATCTTGACTCCGGCCTCCAGTTTGTAATAATGTAATTGAACTAGTTCTCATTGTAATTGTCATGTAGTTTTTGCTGAGTGATTTCACCGGAAACAGAAAGTCTTTATTGTTTGATGTCTACTATGATCATATAAAGGAGAAGGGCAGTATGTATTAAAAAAAAAAAAAAAAAAAAGCACTATTTAGTCTACACATATTGTATTCATGTAGTGTTGAATGTTGTTTTCACTCTGTAGAATATTTTGTTTTCATACACTTTTATTGATTTTCTTTGTTTATCATATGAACATAATGGGTTTGGTCTTGAAGTTTTTTTTTGCGTGTGTGTGTGTGCATGCATGCGTGCATGCATGCGTGCGTGCATGTGTGTGCGTGCGTGTGTGTGAAAGCACCTGCTGCGCAGATGAAGTGAGTATGTGTGTGAGGTAAGCAGTGTCTGTATGTGTGTAATGATTCCTAATGATGACTGGTCTCTTCCCAGACTGATGTAAGCTAAGATGTCAGTGCGCACAAAATGTGAACAGTAGATGCTGTAAGGTCAAAAGCTAAAATTCATAATTGGAAAGTGCCCAAAGCAATGGCTTCAGTCAGAGTTCGTTAACTATTTCACCTTTAAAAAGTCTGGGTGACTGTTCCAGCTGGCTGCTGTTTGCTCTGTAGATATTATTGTACTAATTTTAGAATGGTATATAGACACTTATGTCTTACAGTTTATACCAGTTCCTGACAGATTCAGATACTGATCACATCTTTGACGTCTGCTTATGACAGTTGTCATGATTCAGAATCTTTGTCTGAATCATTTACGTGTGTGTTTTATACTTTTTTAAACAGTGAAATCTGCTTTCAGTCCTAATCTTGGGAGAAGATTAGAGAAAAAGTAAACACAAAGCAGTAATTGAGGAAAGTTGAGTTGAAAGGACAAAGAATTTTTTGTTTAATTGATGTTTTAGAATGAGCTGGGAGTTTTCTGAATGCTTTCAGTGATTTTGTTTTATCACCTAACATGACTGGTATACACAGTTTATATATGTTTGAATACCAGTGGGCTGTTAACGGTGGTTAAAATGTTAATGCATATTCCAGTCAACTGTGGGTTGTTGAAGGTGTTGATGTTGGATTGATAACCAATATTCAGGCATGTTGTCCTTTGGTTACTCACCAGAGCAAGTTCAGTCAAGCATAAATAATCTTCTGCATGATGGTCTGCACCTTATACAGATTTTTGTCTCTCTGATAAGAAAAAATTAAACAGAATATGTACCCTAATGATGTTTCATATCAGGCTATGCATGAGAGGTGTCAAGCTGTAAAGTGGGCTGTGAACGGTAAAATGGTGTGACAGATGTCTGTCATTTCAAGTTTTATCAAGGTCATCGACTCAAGACATTTCCAGAAAATAAATAAGACATTGAAACACGTGTGAATTGCCTTAATTTTTTTGTTTGAGGGCACTAAGAATATCACTTCACTTGTACTGTAGAATAATTAAGATGACTGAAGTCTGTTCTGTTCATTCAGTGTTTATAAAAGTATGGAATGATTAGTATCACTAAAGTTTTATTTCTTTTTTCAGTCATCCGTCTATCTAGCTATCTATCTGTCTATCAGTCCATCCATCTATATGTCAGTTAATCTATATGTGTGGGTCTGCATTATGTTTCATTCAAAAATAAAACTTATACTGAAAATGAAGATAATCTTTAAGCTGAAAACCTGTTTTAATGAAGAAGTCAGCTTACATTAGCATTTGATTTTTTACGGCTTATAGAAACTAAAATAATTTAGGCAGGGGTCCCAAATTCTGTTTTGAATTAGGATTTTGCAGATGCAGTCTGATGAGTGAATTACTAAGTGCTTGCAATTCAAACATACAAAAGATAGAAAAACAAAACGGATTCGGTGAGTGTCGCTCGACGTGTGCGGACGTATTTTGCCACGCTCTCAACGGTCCGAATCTGAGCTGTGAACTCGGTCGTACGCTTTGCCTACACCCGCTAACCGCGACAGCGTCTTTTCTTTTTTCCTTACGTTCCAGTTTATTCGTTGAAAATGCAAGCTTTTTCTACAGTTACTCCCGTTTTTCTCAAATCAAAGAACATTCCGGATCACGACAAGAATCGGCCGTCCGTTTTGGAAATGTGCTTGGCGGCGGAACGAGTAGCTGGCCAGGGCTCGATCGTCGGAGCTCAGAACATTGGCAGCTTGTGGCGTATTTACCCCGCCACCAAGGAGGCACGGATGGCAATCCTTGTCCAGGGTATGCGGATGAGGGATACTACGCTATAGGTATGCAGCACTAACCCCTATGCCCTCCACAGCGATACAGGTGAGGAAAAGCCCTCTACAAAACTGTGGATCGACAACATCCCAATCTCGGTCGCAGACTCGGAAATCGAGCATTCACTTGTCAAGCTCGGTTGCGAACTGAGATCAGACATTAAGATGGAGAGAGCTCGCGACGCAGACAACAAATTGTCTCGATTTGTAACGGGTCGCAGGTTTGTTTTCATAACTGTCCCCTCTACTCCTCTTGATAAGTTTGTGAAAGTCAGTATTTTTACAGCTAAATTGTTCCACAGAGAGCAAAAACAGCAGAAAAAAGTCATGTGTTCACGCTGTCTGAAGCCAGATCACCATGTCTCACAGTGCTCAGGAGACATTGTATGTAGACAGTGCGGGCAAACAGGACATAAAAGAGGTGACGTCGAATGTAAACTAACAGACAGACAGGCAGCGGACAGACAAATAACGGATGGACGGACTGGCGAACATACTATGGACAGACAGGCAAACGGTAAAAAGAATGGTGTTAAGAAGACTGGTGTCAAAGAAAATCTTAGTACCAGTGAAACAGTACAGTCCACTAGCAAGTCTGTCGACGGAAATGACAGAGGGCGTCCTCTGTCCCGTCAGACCACCCTCCTGTCTTCCCTGGACCGCTCTCCCCGCAACAGGTCAGCTACCCCCAGCAAGCGGCGCCTGTCCAGACACCGACACAGCCCGGGAGAGGGAGCAGAAAAGTATCGGCGCTGTGACCGTGGGTCGGATGGCTCGTTGACAGCAGATTTAGTGGACTCTGAGTCAGAATCCACACCGGCTGATCAGGGGAAGTAGATCAGGTTTATTATTCATGACTACGAACGGACAATGGCCTGGAAATGTATCATGGACTATGAGTTTGAACAGCGTTTATCTGATTGAAATTGCCAATAGATTAATTAAATAAACTGAACGTTTCTCTCCATGGATAAAATCAGTATTGTTTCACTAAACGTTAGGGGTTTAAAAACAGGTTTAAAAGGAAATCATTGTTTGCATATTTCAAAGAAAAACGTTTTGATGTTATCTGCTTACAAGAATGTCACATAACAGACAGAGATGTAAATGAATGGGAAAAACAATGGGGTGGAACTTTTTTTTTCAATGAGGGAACGAACAAAAGCAGAGGAGAAGTTATTTTGATTTCAAAGCACTTTAAGGGAAATGTTAAGTTAGAGCTTGCACAAGACAGAATCTTAGTCATATCAGTGGTAAACGAATACTATAATATAATGGTTGCCAATATTTATGCACCCAACAACACAAAGGAAAAAATCATATATTATCGAAAATTGATTGAAATTTTCAATTCTATGGAGTACGAAGATTTAATTATTCTTGGTGATTTTAACTGCACTCTGAACAGTGACCTCGACATAGTGGCGGGGCAACCCCATGACAGATGGAAACTGCCAGTTTTCAGCATGTTATTAATACATTAGATTTAACAGATGCCTGGAGACTTTATCATCCAAAAGAAAAAGATGCCTCATGGATTCGTCTTAACCCATTTATTGCGCGCAGATTAGATTATTGTTTTGTTTCTGATAACATTTTGCGTTTTTGTACTTTGTGTGAACATTTTTTTGTTCCGAATTCTGACCATAAGGCTGTTGTCCTTGAACTGAAAGAGAATGACTTCATCCGGGGACCAGGGTACTGGAGATTCAACAATAGTTATCTTAAAAATGTTCTGTTTGTACAAAAAATGAATGATATGTTAGATACATTTCTTTTAGACAATGAAGGTCTGAATTATTTAGAAAAATGGGAAATGTGTAAGGTTGAAATAAGAAAATTTTGTATAGATTTCGGGAAAAATCTGGCTTGTGAGAAAAGAAATGAATCTCTAATATTACAGTCAAAGTTACAAAGTCTAGAAAAAGAGCTCGCCAACGATCCTCAAAACGAAAATATTAATAAACGCTTTATGACAGTAAAACAGAACCTAGAGATTTTGCAGGCTTACAAAGGTAGAGGCGCTCAAGTAAGATGCAGACTTAAATGGATAGAAGAAGGAGAAAAGAATACAAAATATTTTTGTAGTTTAGAAAAGGCACGAAGTAGAAATAGGATTATTACAAGACTATGTAAAGAGACAGGTAACATTATTATTGACCAAAGAGAAATAATGCAAGAACAAACTGCATTTTATAAACAGTTATATGCCCAGAATACTGAAGCATCGAATGTAGAAGAAGCTGCCGACATTTTTATTGAAAATGCAGAAATAAGACAGTTAGAAGAAAATGACGCAGTAATATGTGAAGGCATAGTGACATTAGAAGAAACGACATCTGCTCTCAAGAAGATGAAAAATGGCTCTGCTCCAGGAAGCGATGGCTTAACAACCGAGTTTTACAAGTTTTTTTGGTCAAAATTAGGCAATGTTGTCACTAACTCCTTTATTGAATCCTTTAACAGTGGAAGCCTCTCATTTACACAACGGCAAGGCATTATAACTCTTTTTCACAAAGGTAAAGACTTAGATAGAGATAAACTTAACAACTGGAGACCCATCACTCTTACAAATTCAGATTATAAAATTTTGGCAAAAGTACTCTCAGAAAGACTAGGTAAAGTCATCCATAACTTAATTAACGAAGATCAAGTTGGATACATAAAGGGAAGAAATATAGCAACAGTGCTAAGAACCATCGATGATGTCATCAACTATTTAAATAAAACCGGAAAGGCAGGGTACTTATTAGCTATAGATTATGAAAAAGCCTTTGACTCCATATCAAAAAAATATCTTTTACATGTATTCAAAGTATTGGGATTTGGGACCGATTTCCAAAGATGGGTACACATTTTAACAAATGGTAGCCAAAGCTGTATCAACCATGGAGGCTGGTTGTCTGAGCCATTTAATGTAACTTGTGGAATAAGGCAAGGCTGTCCCTTTTCCCCTTTAGTGTTTGTTTTAGCTGTGGAGCTCTTGGCTGCAAAGATTAGAAAAAGTGAAGTAACAGGTATCCAAGTGCCAACAAGGCACCGTGCAAGTGAGCAGTATATTAAGATAAAACAACTCGCTGATGATACCACCCTATTCTTAGATAACAAAGATGACATGATTGAATCTTTGAATATTCTGAAAGCATTCGAAAAGTTCTCTGGTCTTAAGTTAAATATGAATAAAACCAAAGCTATAAGAATGGGCAGGAGAATAAATGAAAACAATCTGCCTTTCTCTATAGTTGAAAGAATAAAAATACTTGGCATTTATTTTGAAAAAGATAAAATGGCCAAAAACATTGAAGAAAACTGGAAAGGCAGAGTTGAAACCATAGAAAAACTAATAAAGACCTGGAGCAAACGAGACATCAGCATTCATGGCAAAATAACAGTTATTAAATCCTTTTTGGTTAGTCAACTAGTCAATTGGTATTCCATATGGAGCCTTGCAGAAGATAAATACGATGTTATATAAATTTGTTTGGCAAAAGAAACACAGTAACCGGAAAGCATTCGAAAAAGTGAAAAGGAAAGTAATGGAAGCAGACTATAACTCAGGAGGTTTAAAAATGGTTAACGTTATGGAACTACAAAACTGTATGTATTTGCAATGGGCAGGGAAATTGTTTTCTGCAACAGACGAAAATTGGAGTAAGATTCCGAAGTGGCACTTAAACAAAATAATTAGTAACGATAGCATATTTAAGCTTAACTGTAATGCAATGCAGTTGCAGCAAATAGAACGAATAGACAATGAATTTTGGAGAAATGTAGTTACCATTTATTTGAATAATAAGAGGAAAACCAAGATAGAAGAAATTACACCAAGTAACTTTTTAGATCAAATGTTATTTTATAATGACTTGATAAAATATAAAGGCAATATATTATATTTTCAAGAATGGAAAGAAAAGGGAATACAGTTTGTCAGAGACATTGTACACATTACTGAAAATAGACTGCTTAATCTCAATGAAGTGGAGACAGTTTTAGGAGATCGTAATGCAAATACAATTTTTGAATACAATGCACTGCGAAACGCTCTCCCATCATCATGGCTGGAGTGGATTTATGAAAACAATATTACTCTTGACAATGTTTGCTCTGCTGACTGCGAAGCCCATCTGTTTAACACAAAACCAAAAGAATTAAAAAAGCTGCTGGAGCAAAGGAATTTGAGTAACGTTACTGCAAACGGCAAGGATTTTTGGCGTAGAAAACTTGACTTTGAAGTTGACGAACACATATGGCTAACACCAAGAACATCTACAAAAGAGGTTAGGCTGTATGAACTACAATGGAAAATAAACCACAACATTTACCCGACTAATATTCTTTTGCAAAAAATGAAAGTATCAGAAACTAACAAGTGTGATAACTGTACAGATGAAATTGATTTTATTAAACATTTCTTTTTCTACTGTCCTCCAGTCAACAAATTTTGGAAAAATATAGAAATGCTGATTTCATCGAGAATCGATAAATCTTTAAAACTGTCATTAACTGACGTTCTCTTTGGAGTCCATAGAGACGATATAGGTAAACAGGTAACAAAATCGATTAACCACATTATATTAGTGGGGAAAATGTCCATTAGTATTGCACGTAAAACTAAAAAATTGATGGCATTACAAATGATTTTCGATCAACACCTAGAACTGAGAAAGCGTTACATCAGTTTATAAATTGCATAAGTAAAAAGTGACAGAGTTCAGAAACCCGCGTTTGTACAACATCGGAACTTGGAGATGTAATTCTCCCGAGGGAAAAAAAAGAAAAAGAAAAAAAGGAAGAAAAAGAATAAAAGAACCACTAGGTAACCATCAGTATGCGCTCAGGCACCGGTTTAGTGTTTATCCGTTTGTTTTGCCTATT
>CM065722.1:25116597-25124097 GCA_033310375.1 Conus canariensis
GAGAAAAGAAGGGCAGGAAAAGTCAACGACAGTTTAGAAATATACAACAAACAAAGCAAAAAAAAAAAAACAAGTAAAACAAAACAAAACACACAAGGCCAAGTCGTAGAGAATGACAGAAAAGGGCGACAGAAAAGAACATTAATGGCACAGAATTTCCAGAAGGTATGGACACAAGTTACACTGAAAGACTGTAAGATCATCAATTGTTTTATGTAGAATCATAAAATCTTTAGAGTTGCTTACTCCTTTAAAAAAAAATGCAGCGGAGATTGCCACTCGCGAGTCAGAGTGTGCAGCCACTCGTGAAAGTGCGGATAAACCCAACATATGGATGCTACACCATTGTCTCCCGAAGATGGAAGGACGCCAGTGACGACTTAAATATTCTGTTGTTGTTTTTTTTGTTATATTGGCTCAGATAGTTCAGGCATTGTGTGGTTTCATATTTTAAAAGTGGAAGTTTGTGTAAGATTCAGCCTATCAAAAGAGAGAAACAAGAGATGAGACAGACTGGAAATGTAAGATACGCCCCGTACTGTATGTCAGAGCTTAGCTTGATTAAACCATACAAAACAAGCTGAGATCAGTCTGTAGGTAGTCTGATACAGGTGAGGTCATTGAACGCTGACCTGCTAGCATGTGGCTGTAGCTGTGATTGGGTGCTGGTGTACTGGATGAGTTGATAAAGCTCAGTTATACTTGAGAGCTACGCCATGTCACCAGCGAAATATGTTCTTTATCGTGGGTGTTGTTATTAATGTTTTCAACTCTTTTACAGTATGCTAGGGAACTGCTGTGGGGGAGACAGCAAGAACGGGTAGTGGGCAGGGCAGGAAGCAGAACGGAAGGAGGCAGCATTTATGAAACTCCTCTGATAAAGCTGAACAGCGTTTATATGTACATTATATTACAGACCGTGGCATATCACATCTTGCATATGCCTTTGGCTGCATACATCAGTATTATACATTTGTGAAGCCTGAACGTGCACAGTTACGTTGAAATGCTTACACTTAGTCCACAGCAACTCTCACAAAATCCATTGGCCACAGTGTGCAGAGATCAGTACATCCAAAAATATAATAAATTTCGTGTTACCGTAAGTTTTTAAAAACATCATTTATGACATTAACGCAGAAAAGTCAAACATAAGAAAATAATTTGCATCAGGAACAAATAATAGATACATTGGCAAAGTTATATATACCACCCTCACATAATTCTACAAAAGTCCAGCAAAATAAGTTCTTCATCGTGGGTGTCATTATTAATATTTTCAACTCTTATTACAGCATGCCAAGGAACTGCTTTGGTGCCACCCAAGGAGAACAAAAGGGAGGGGCTTGGGCAGGAGTTAGAAAGCAGGAAGGGGTGGGGATAGGGATTGTCGGCAGTCAGTCTCAGACCAGACCACAAACCTTGCCTTGTAACAGAAAAAGGAATGACAGGGAGAGAAGAGGATAATGTCTGGTCGAACAGACATTTAGTCTCCCCACATAAACATGGCAACTTCACTAATCTTCCAAGATTGTGATCTTTAGCAGTACTCCTAAAATTCCCAGCTTATGAGTTAATGCTGATTGGTATTCCAATATGCCTTCTGATAAGAATGTCCTTTGTAGTAAGCTCTTTTTTTTCTCTAAAAAATACTCACAAGGGTCATCATCAAGACCATGTGCTTCACAAGTATTCCAAGAAGCCCTTAGTTGTACTCTTTTATTATCAAACTTATGTCTCTCACAGACACTTCAGCTTTCTCCTCGAAGCAAGTCCAGCAGTCATGTCTAATCATATTCCCCAGTAGTTGGTACTTATAATTCATCAAGAGTTAGTACTTCTCTCATTGATGGTGAACATTCATCACAGAGTATTCCCTCAGTGGTTCTCAACATTCTTCAGAAAGTATGTTCCTTAGTTGTGCTCAATATTCATCATGGATCATCCCTCAGTGGCACTCAGCATTCACCAGAAAGTATGTATCTATACTCATCATTCATCAGGAAGTACATCCCTCTTCAGTAATCAGCATTAATCAGAAAGTATATCCCTCAAGGGTAATAACATTCATTAGAAAGTAGTAATCCCACATTTGCACTCAACATTAACTAGAAAGTATACCCCTCTGTGGTACTCAACGTTCATCAGAAATTATAAACCTCAGTGATATTCCTCAGAAATTATATACTGATTGGTATTCAACATTCATCAGGAAGTATATCTGTCAGTGATTCTCAACATTCATCAGAAAGTATAAACTTCAGGGATATTGGACATTCATCAGAAAATGTATCCCTCTTTGGCACTTAACATTCAACAGAAAGTATATCCCTCAAAGGTATGCAAAATTCATCCGGGACTATATCCCACTATGATATTCAACATTCATCAGAAAACACATCCTTCAGTATATCCCTCAGTAGAATTCAACATTCATCAGGAAATATATCCCTCAGTGATACTCTCATTCATCAGGAAGTATATGTCTCGTTGGTACTTAATATTCATCATAAAGTATGTCAATCAGTGTTACTCAACATTTGTCAGAAAATATCCCTCAGTAGTACATATCTTTCATCAGGAAGTATATCCCTAATTGGTACTGACAATTCATTTGGACACATATCCCACAATGGTACTAAACATTCACCAGGAAGTATTTCGCTCATTGTTACTCAACATTTTGAAGGAAGCATATCCCTAAATAGTTCTCAGCATTCATCAGGAAGTGTAAACTTTGTTAAGTTTCAACATTTATAGCAAAATATATTTCTCAGCAATGCTTTAACATTCCCCAGGAAGAATTCTTCCCCACTGTATTGTAGTACTCCTTACAAAATATGATCTTTTGTCTGTGGTAATCAGCATTCAGTCCTGTGGTAATCCATAATTATCCATAAACAGCATCACCAGTGGATGTTCCATTAAGATTCCTTTCTGTATACATCTCAGTAGTATTCTAGCATCCTAACAATTAATGTTCCTGTGTGCTAGTAAACCACCTAAGCATTCCGCTCATTCTTACACCCGTCATAAACTCACCCAGTTTTTCCCACTCAAACTTGCCAAGTATGTCTTTCAGTGTAAGATGAGATAATATAAACTTTATTATCTAAAAAATGTTATATTTTGTCAGAAGTAACACTTATTACAACAGCAAAAATAGACAGAACATTAATCATGTAATAAACAATTAATAAATGTATTTCTAGGATATTAGTAATAAAACAAGGTGTAACAGTTATCCGCATATAATATTATTATCATTGTACCTCTAAAATGTACAGATCATAGGATTATAAACTTTAAGGTTAAAATTACAGTTAAAGATGAAAATCAAATGAAATGATACCATGGATGCAGGAACATCACCGCCTCCCCCAACACTCATTCCCTTCTTCTCACAACACACACACACACACACACACACACACACACACACACACACACACACACACACACACACACGTGCCACTTGCGCGTGCACACATGCGCACACACACACACACACGCATACATGCATGCATGCACGCACGCACAGGGCTCCCAATGTGTGTACAGATTTGTGTATTTCACTCTTTATGACCCAAAAATACCATCTGAAATTTTTTGAACTGTGTGACTTCCGCCTTCTATCACAAACCATTTTTTTGCACATGTGCATCCTTTATCATCATAAAGACTGTGCAGATAACTTTGTTTTTCTGTAAGGAGACATTAGAAGTTTGAAAGTTGCCTGGGTTTCTTTCCTGTGCCCCAGGTCTTCACCTGTCGTGATGCATCGCAAGCAGATGGCACGAAGCCAAAGAACTTCTATGCTGATGTGTTTGATTGGACCGTTGAAGCATTGTCAGACTGCTCATGTCTGATTAGATGGCTTCCTTCTAATAGGGTTTTATGCTTTTTCAGATATGGTGACTTGTTACTTAGATTTGGATTCTGCAATGCCAGTAAAAGTCAAAATGAAACGTAGCAATCGAATTCTTCTTCAGAGGAAAAAAGTAAGTCTTAGACACTGCAGTTTTGGACAGTGTAGCTTTCCGAATATCTCTGTCTCTACTATGACCAGAACCTTAGAATTAGGTGCCGTACGTGCTCTGATATCAAATTGAAGTTTGTGTCAAAAACTGAAAAAGAAAAAGCAGGGAATCTTTTTGCAGACAAAGGTCTTCAAACTTCCTTAGGTCAGCGATACCGTACCATGAGGAAAACAATGATAATCGTACAGTTTATTTAGTAAATCACAGTGCAGTGTGAACAGTCACCTTTTTGTCTTATCAAACTTTTGAGTCAGTCAGAATGTTGTATTTTATTGAAACATTCCTTTCTTTTAACAACTGGTTCAAAACTCCCTCCTTTTCTGCATGTGTGTGTGTGTGTGTGTGTGTGTGTGTGTGTGTGCACGCATGCACGTGTGTGTGTGCATGTATGTGTGTGTGGGTGTGTTTATGTGTGTCTGTGGTGGGTGGGTGTGGGGTGGATGGGTGCAGAGTGGAGGTGGATCTGTGTGTGTGTGTGTGTGTGTGTGTGTGTGTGTGTGTGTTGTGCGCATGCATGTGCGCGTGCGAGAGAGAGAGAGAGGGTTGAAAATCTACCACTTATTTAAATGTTGACCTGAAACTGGGAAAAAAAGGGGGAAAGGAAAACTTTCCCATATCCTCGTACCCTTTTGAAAAGTTGAGCCAAACATAAAAGTACCTTTGAGATGTTTGAGAAAGAGTAAGCCTGCCCCTGCATTGAATCGAGAGCCCTGCACAATGGTACACTTACTATTTCATGAATGCTCACATATTTGCAAATGTACCAGGTGTACAGGATAAAATAGTATAAAAGTTTTACAAAGTTTACAAAAGTTAACAAATGAAATATTGTAGGATGCAAGCTTTCTGTGCTCTTGATTCAACCTTCAGTGACCTAAAATGATGGCCTGATGGTACAAGCTTATGGTATGTGGCTAAAACATGAAAGTCATCACTCTTAGTTTCTTTTGCCTTTTGCTCCTCAACCTTGCTCCACATACTGTTCCTGGATACTATCTTGCTTTGCACCCACAACTTGAATGCACACATTCACCACATCGTTCTAAACTCACTCGCTCAAGATTTCCATACCAGTATATAAATGAAATAGTGAGCAAAGATTTGATACAGAATTGATGTGGGGTTTTTTGGGGTTTTTTTGTCAATGATTATATGCCTATATTTCTTAATATCTGCCGGAAAAGGATTCTTGATTGACACTTTTTTTGCGTATATTGTCAGCATTCTTGTCAAATTCATATCTGAGACCATGCCTAAATATTTGGATTTGTCAACCTTCTCAACAGCTTGACCATCACTGGTAAGTTTGGTTCAGATTGTGGGTATTTGCAGGAATAGACTAACAATTCTTGTTTTTAAAACATTGAGATCAAGATGCGGTTTTGTTTTGTTTGTTGTTGTTTTTTCCACTTTATGAGACGTTTTTAACTTCTTTAGGACTGACAGAGTCAAAGTTGGAAAGATCTTCAGTGGCAGAATCATCAGAATATTTGATGATAGGAGGTTTCTCAGTTCCTCTGCTTTTGTTGCTATGTGAAGTAAAGAGGACAGGTGACTGAATATGCCTTGAACATTGAGAGGAGATCACAGATTGGAAATAGACAGATTGTGTTCTGTTGAGTAGGAAATTGATTACCAGCAGAGTAAACTTTGGATCAACATCTGAAACAAGCAGGGTTTTTTTTTGGTTTTTTTTTTTAGCTAAGAGGTGAGGTTTTATTGTTATGAAAGAAAAGGAGAATTAAAAGAACGCGAATGAAAGAGCTTTAATTGTGTAAGTGGAGGAAAGCATCATGAAGAAGGGTCAGAATAGCATCATCAGTTCCCCAACAGGGTTTGTAAGCAAAGTGGAGAATGTTTTTTCCAAACTCTGACATGCCAAATATAAACCGGCTGTGTATGTTCCTCATCATTACTCCAAACTTTGCTCAGCAGCACTCTCAAGACCAGCACTAGATAAACACTTCTCAATGGTTCTCTTATCATCAACACCTGGAATGTATGCCTCTGGTATTAACCAAATCAGTGCTAGATCTCTGTCACTCAGTGGTATTCTGAACATCAGTAATAAGTAACATGACTCTCAGAGGAATTCCCAGCATCAGTGCAAGATCTGTACCACTCAAGCCACCATCATTGTGTCCCTCAGTAATTCTCCTAAGATCTGCCCACTCACCACCAAGTTCATGATGCTCTGAAAAACACCACAGTTGTGACCATCTCTCATGAAATGATAGATAAGTTGGGCCAAGCCAAGTTGTGCTACAGGTAACAAACAGTCATGGAGGTTAACCTAAGGTAAAATTAGTTTTCTGCATTTTTTTTTTTAAATTTAAACTGAACTAGGAATGTAATAAATTTAGAGTTTCACATATCCTTTTCCTTCATACTAAATGACGGTAAAACTACAGAGGAAAGACTTTTATTTTTGATTTTGTTTTATCGGTTGGTCCTGAGTTGCTGTTGTTAGGGAGTGGCCAGTTTTCTAGATTTATCCTTTGTCTCTGTCACCCTCTTCCCCCCTCCCATCTCTCCCCCCACCCTCCCCTCCCATTTTTCCCCCTCCCCCTCTTTCATCTCACTTCCCCCTCCCTTATTTTCTCTCTCTTTTTCTACATTAGTGAATTAAGTATTGTGTACTGTTGTATTTCGTTCATCTCAGAGGGCTATGACCATTTTAAACAAACTCTTGGATCAGACTAATTGATCTGTTTGTCCTTCATGTGCATCCCCTTACCTTTCATCCCCTCCCCCCCCCCTCCCCCCACCTCCCCTTGCTGTACCTGCTCCCTCTGTCTTTCTGTGTTTCTCTCTCTGTCTCTGTCTCTCTCTGTCTCTATGTCTCTCTCTCTCTCTCTCTCTCTCTCTCTCTCTCCACACACACACACACACACACACACACACACACACACACACGATTCTTTCCCAGTTTGTATTCAAGCTTAAGCCCCAAGGGCTGAAATACACCAACAGTTAATAAATGACTGAAGCCACAGTGGAGCGCTTCCCTTTACAAAAGAAGGAATGAATAAATGAATGAGCAATGTACAACCAGTCTCAAGGAATGTACAACAGAACAAGTCAGGCATTTAGCCTGCGGTCATTGGCACTTTTAACGCCTTTTAGTTCAGGCAAGTAAGTTAAATAGCATATGGACTAATTTTGCGTGCTTTAAAAATAGACTTTCGCTGGATGTTCATTAAAAAGGATTGAATTTGACTCTACTGGATGATAATGAAAAATTTGATGAATGATGTTGACCTGACAAGTTGAAATTCAACAGTTAAACGTGTAATGGAATTCATCTTGTATTTAATCCAGGTCACAGTAGGTACACACTGTCTGCCAACTGAACTTGACAGTGGTATGTGAGTATATGGATCTGCGTTGACCTAGTGGTATGTATGTCGACTGAAAACAACATCATGCTCCACAAAATATTTGTGCACAATAAGAAAGA
>CM065722.1:25129097-25146597 GCA_033310375.1 Conus canariensis
CACACACACACACACACACACACACACACACACACACACACACACACGCGCGCGCGCGCACATACACGCACACACACACACACACACACACACACACACACACACACACACACACACACACACACACACACACACACACACACACGCACGCACCATCAACACTATATAGTAGTGACAAAAATCACAGGAAATAATTTTTGTCGGGATGGATTAATGTGGTTTGTTGAAAAAGTGAATTTTTGGGGGAGGGAGACCAGTTAAAGAGAGAAGGTGAAATGTACATAGATGAAATTGGTACAGACAAGGTGAGATACTTTTTTTTTCTCTTCTCCTACCCCCCCTCTCTCTCTCCTTCTCTCTCTCTCTCTCTCTCTCTCTCTCTCTCTCTCTCTCTCTCTCTCTCTCTCTCTCTCTCCTCTCTTATTCTTTTTAACCTTGTGAGAGAAGTTCATATAAATTGTGTATCAGAAAAGGAGTCAAGTTTTTAATAAAGGGATAAGAATGATAGAAAAACGTGTATGGTTTCCTCCAAATTGCTACACCATCCCATAAATGATCCTGAAGCAGTGGAAAGAGGCCAAGACATTCAAAACCGTTTGGGTGAGAGATGAGCATCCATTAAAATGATGGGAAATTAAGTATTTGATCAGTGCCTCATAATCTTGGGATGAGTGATATGAAGAGATGGTTTAGAGTGACGGCCAGTGAGAGAGTGGCAAGAGCTATTGTCTGAAGACTAGAGACGCAGGAGGAGTGTTTTGCTTGAATCGGTAGAGAGAAAGGTACCTCTCAGCAAAGTACATTGGAGCTGTGCTGCTGCATTGGAGATAGATTGATGGAAAATCAAAGTATTCTGGATTCAAAGTTATTTCAGCTATATGATGTACATAACTACTTTTGACTGTATGCGGAGAGGTGCCCATGCATAAGTGTACACCATCGCGAATGCACGCACACACTGCATGCTTATACTTCAAGCCACTACATCCGATCCATTGGATCGGGAGTAGAGATTAGAATGCGTAGTCCCGCCCAGAAAGGAAGAAGTGAAGCATCAGCATATGCAGTCAGTACAAATCTGCCCTTGCAGCTAGGCTGCATGCTTATATACTATTGCCGTGGCTTTGGCCACACGCACAAAACATGCACAGTTATGTGCATTCACACTCACATGCAGCTCCAGTGTATAAAACAATTAACAGAAAAGGGGCAAAATAACTGATTTGTTTACTTGAAGGTGTCGGACTGCGTTAGACATACTAGTACTGTTGGCTCACACGTAATGATTGATTTTAGGGAACAGTGCAAATACTTTCTCCAGTCCCATATTCTGACATTTTCATGCAGTCGCACAGCTCTGTATCTTTGCAGCGTCTTTAGGATTAATCAACCAGTGGAACATTTTTAAGTTTCACCTGCAACAGATAAATTATTTTTTCAAACAATACTCTTTCGTGTAACCTAACTCAGATTTAGTCCAGGGCCACAACTACAGAACACACCATGACACCTTTTTTTTTTTCAGCCACAAAATCCTTCAGTGTTCTCAAATCGTAACAGATATCAACCCTTGTATTCTGTTTTCTTGTTTTTACAAAAACTGTCTTTGAAATGACCACATTTTTTACGATGACGCAAGTCATTGCATTGAAGTTATTTCCCTTACATAGATTATTGTACATTAACACAGTTCATTCCTTTGATTGTTTTTGTGCCATTCAAATTGTGTAAGCATGTGCATGTGAATTTCAGAGTTATATAAACCATGCATGCCTCTGTGGACTCGCACACATACACGAGCACACACACACTTTCGAAACCTGAACAAAGATTAAAGACATGCATCAAACCCATAATTCATCGTGATAAATATTTATTGCTGTTCAGAGTTCAGCATTTTTGTCACATTGCCACGCAGTCCTAACCTGACGTTTTGCTGGGAATGTGCGTGCCTGTGTGCGTCCATAGTTCCTGGATTGCTGCCTGCACAAGCAATTATCCATCATTTCAAGCTAATTATTATAATGGTTTCTCTTGTTCTACCTTGTTTGTCCCGTGATTTTCCCTGAACATCTCTAAGTCATGTTTATCTTTTTCAGTGTGTGAGAGAGAGAGAGAGAGAGTGTGTGTGTGTGTTTCTCTCTCTCTCTATTGCTCTCTATTTCCTTCCTCTCCCCCCTCTCCCTTCCCTCTGTCTCACAAGCATGCGTGCACACATACACGCCCACGCACACATGCACGCGCATACACACACGCATACACACATATCAAGGCTTGCACACTCACATCTGTGGACTTTCCAATTTACGCACACACGCGCGTGTGCACACATGCACACACGTGCGCACACATGCATGCAGGCACACGCGCACACACACACACAAACACACACGCACGCACGCGCGCGCGCACACAGTGAGTCATGTCTAGACATATTTTCTCACTCTCGTGGTCCTTCCTAATTCTTTGTGGTTGCTTCTGTGATGCCTGTCCCTCCCTCCCTCCCACTCTCTCTGTCATTATCTGTCTCTGTCTTTGACTATGACTGTCACTCACTCTGTAGGTCTGTCTATTTGTCAGCCTGTCTCACGTTCCCTTTCTCTCTCTCTCTCTCTCTCTCTCTCTCTCTCTCTCTCTCTCTCTTTCAGAATGTGTGTGTGTGTAACCCCTTCCCCCCTCCGCGCGCAAACACACACACACACACACACACACACACACACACACACACACACACACACACACACACAACACACACTTTCTCTTTCTCCCATTGCCGTATTCTCAGTCTCAGCGTGCCTGTTTGTCTGTCAGCATCCCTCTCTCTTTCTCTGTCTTTTCTTTCCCCCCTCTCTCCCTCTCCCTTTCCTCTTCCTCCATGCCTGCCTCCCCCCTCCATCCAGCCTCCACCCCTGCCTCCGTGCACGTGTTCTGCATTGTTCATCTAGCCAAAGTGAAAAATAAATAGTCTCGAGAGAAAAAGAGAGCATTGATGATAATTGACCAACAACCCAACACATAACTGCAATATCCAGCAGTGATTACTGATGGCCAGAGAGGAAATTGTGTCGCGAGTCTTGACGTTTGTCGCTGTGTATTAACTGATGGACTCGTGGGATAAAGTCGCTTTGTGGGAAAAGAGGGGGACAGAAAGAAAAAAAGACTTCCCCATCCTTTTACTGACTGAAGGCCTTGCCTGCGTGAGGAAGGAATCAGTGTGTGGAGATGCATTGAAATACTGATCTCTGTTTGTCGCGCTTCTTTTTTGTCTGTCTGTCAGTGTGTCTGTCTGCAAGTCTCTGACTGACTGTCAGTCTTTCTGCCTGTCTGTCTGTCTGTCTGTCTCTCTCTGTCTCTCATTTTCTCTCTTCTCTCCTCTCTCTCCCTCCCTCCTCCCCCCTTCTTTCTGCCTCTCCAGACTCAAATAACTGAAACAACTTGTCGGTGCAAGATCAAAATCTCCCCCTCTGTCTTCCTCTTCCCCTGGGTAATTTACGTGTGACCATTTACCATGAAATGAATTGGAAGTCACTTTGGATTCGTATCACAGCACAAAATAGAACTGGAGAACTCAGCTTGAGAATCTTAATCTGAAATAGGGTCTGAACAGTCACTCAGCCCTTTGAGTTTTGACAGTGGAAAGATTCAAACTGTTTGGGTAGCGTAAGAATCTCCCTTTGGAGGATGCATAAAAGCTGATCATTTGTTGTTCGTGTTGGTGTTGGTGTTGTTGTTGTTGTTGTTGTTGTTTGTTTGTTTGTTTGTTTTTGTTTCAGAATAGAGTAGGATACTTAAGTGTTCCGAAAGCATTTACTGCTCTTCAAAATCTTCTTCACCAGATTGCTGCAATGGCACAGCTTATCAGATTTGAAAATGTGAAAAGGTGAGATGATGAATACCATGAAGTGGGGGGAAAAAAAGCAAATACAGATGACCAGTTTGTAGCATCATATTCATTTCCAAGTGGTGGGTCACATAACCATATCCAGAGCGGTTAATTGGTCAATATATGTCAAGTCGGTGGGAGGTGGGGGTAGGGGGAATATCTGACATGAAATGGTGCTGAGCACAATATGAGTGTAGCAATGCACAAGAGAAGAGAGTCTGGAAAATGACTTTGGATCTTATTTTGAAATAATTCTTCAAATCCTTTTCTTCTACACAGCTTATTTTTGGTTTGGTTGACATCGTAGTTTCAATCACAGTTCCAAGTCAGTTTCAGTTTTATCAAGGAGGTGTCACTGTGTGTATGCTAGTCTGTATATGCTTCACTGCATCTGATAAGCTTTGAAATGAAAGTGCACAGAAATATAGCCAGACTGCTGAATCAAGGAATGACTTCGAAGTGTAGACAGAGCAGATGCCTGACCTAAGCATTAACCCAGCACCCAGCCCATGTTCCAAACCAGTTCAGCCAAGTGATCATGTGATGGAGATTATTCACCAAGTTGAAATGAATGAAATCATTCCATGTCCAAAAGAAAAAACAAAGAAAGAAAAAAAGAAAAGAAAAGGAAAGGTAAATTGAAAATATAAGCAGACACACACATGCATGCATGCATGCGGGCACGTACATGAATGCATGCGCACTTTCACACACACACACACATGAGCACACACACGCACACACGCACACGTGCACGCACCTTTATTGGCATTAGTTACCATGCATGAAATACAACTGTGTTTCTGATTTTTGCTTTCCTTTCCCTCCCATCTGTCCGTAAGTTAACTTAAGATTTGTTGTATGAATCTTCAACAAATTTTACAAAGCTGTTTAGCCAGTATATAGAAGTGATAGTGTAAAACTGACTGGTCAGCAACTTAACATGCACCAGTTTTTTTCTCTTTTTACAAGACGACCACAGTTGGGCTGCTATAATTAGAAGGAAGGGTTTATCTTACCAGTTTCTAGAAGTTTTTCGGATGTGAAGTCTCACGGTGCAAAAGTGCTGTTTTGCATAAGGAAAATCTGAGTGACCTCATAAGTCTTCTAGAATTTCTGTTGTCTACAAGTGACCCACAGTACAAGGTGGATCTTCTTCAGATTTGAAGGGTCATTATCTTAGAGGCATATTCAGCAGCTCGAGGTCTTCAGCTGCAAAGGTGATAGATCATAAAGGATAAAATCCTTCTGTGAAAGGATTGCTTTCGCATCTCAGATGTTGTTTTTATTGTGCTTAAAACAGAGTGAATGAGGACAATAGTCTTCCTTAAAAGTAGGACATGTAAAAAAAATTGTAATATTCTTTTTAGTGTTTATTGTGTTATTTGTTCATCTAACATAAGTGATATAGTCGCCCATCAAATTTGTATTTCCAATAATGATTTCTGTGTATTGTAAAAGGATTCCCCTAACTTGCTGTAGTTCTTGTGCACATTTTTTAGGCAGGATTTGGTCAGTGCATTGCATGTTTGGCAGTTCACCAGTTTGGGAGAGTTGCTCCATGCATGACGTAAGTGAGTGTGTGTGTGTGTGTGTGTGTGTGTGTGTGTGTGTGTGTGTGTTGGAGGCTCTGTCTACAATGGACTGTTGTAGTTAGTAAGAAAAGATGTGCTGGAATAATTCTCTCTGTAGTGGGCAACCAATGTTTGTCAACCTATAGAGAACTCCTAAATAGCCATTGCTTGCGTTGGTGCTTTCATACATGTGGAGAATCAAGAATGATGCAGAGTGCCTTAATAGTTGTTTTCTTCTTCTTCTTCCTTTTAAAACATATTTTGTTTGCTTTTCTGTTTGATTCTTTGTGCTGGCTGCTAATACTGAGAAGGGGTTCATAACTCGTAATAATAAAGTCTAACATTTCTTCATCACCAGTGCCAGAATCCGGGAGCATGCTCAAGAGTTTTTAATGACTTTAAAAAGATATACATAACAGATAAAAACAGCCTCACAAGTGTGTCCCTCTCTCCCTTTCATAGTCAGCCAAGAATGACTGCAGTGGAATCTTTATTCTGTAAGTTTGATCAAAATCATAGGAGTGCTAATCAGTTCAGAAGGTGAAATATCTGTCCAACGACGGCAGGGAAGAAAAAGAGCAGCACACTGTGAGATTCGGATCCTGTGAAGTGTGTCTGTAATGAGGAGATGGAAATTGAAAATAACTCTTGCAAGAAATAATCCTGCTTCAGAGGGCATTGAGAGACAGCAGGAAATGAGAAGATGAGGAATAAAGAACCATCAGGGACAGGGCTGCGTTGACCATCTGCAGTCTGGAGATCGGAAATGCCAGAATGGACTTGTGCACTCGATTTCTTCTTCTGTTTCTTTTCCTTGTCCTGATTTAGCTGTGCTGTATTTTGAATTTGGGGCTCCAGTGTCCAAAGGAGAATGAAAGAAAGAAACAGAAAACAGTTAGATGAGATGCAACCAGAGACAGGTGAAGTGAGGGACATGTAATCATAGGTATGAGCGAAGATTTGTTTTCATCTAGAAACCATTTTGAAACAGACTGCTGTAAACATCCTGATGAAGCAACCTTTATATTGTTTTAGAATTACAGCTTACAGTGTATTTCAGATTTTAACTAAAGAAACTGTGATGATTTGCGTCAGTGTCTGTATTCAGTTCTTGCAAATGGTTATTAATTTTCAATGAACATTTTTGATACTGCTTAAAATTAGATCACTTGAATAAGTCTTTATCATTTTTTATTTTCTCATAGCATTGCTAAAGTCATTTTTAAAAAAATTGAAATACGTAATTTGCAGAAAAGACTGAATAACAACTTCCGAAGGGAATATAGAGTACATTTGTTGAAATACTCCAAGTATGACTTTAGGCACATAAGGAGCAAATTTTGGTGTCACACACACACACACACACACACACACACACACACACACAACACACACACACACACACACACACTCTCACACATACACACACACGCACACACTTTCTTGCCATAATGATAATTAGTCTGAAGGCCAGAACCAGGCTAGTTATTAATGCACAGTGTAGATTTCTGCTCTGTTATTTACAGCTTACATTGTGTGGGACAAATTAAGAATGAATGTATCCTTCACTGGCTTGCTAACGGCATTTGTAAAGAGCACTGTGGCATTTACTGTTAATGACTCTCTCATTTCTTGGCTGCCATTAAAATTGGATATACAGAGAGAGAGAGAGAGAGAGAGAGAGAGAGAATGACCTATAGTAAATGTTTGTATGTTCATTTTCACAGCTGTGCTGTCAAGGATTCCTTTGAAATATGGGTTGATGTTTTTGATTCTAGGTCATATACATCTGAACCTGTGATTTCCTTGTTCTGTGTTGACAAGGTAAACAGGGGCTGAAAATGAATTCATGTAGTTTGGGGGGGGGGGGGGGACTTTAAAAGTACAGATTTTTCAATAGTGAGAGGACATACTTTATAATTTATTAAGACTTGTTATTAAGACTTGAAAGCATTTCTACTTAATTGATTTGGATTAGACTTCCCTGTAACAAAGATTTGACTGTGGTAGTGGTGATGCACAAGTATTTGTTTCTTTAATTTCATGTGGTCTATGTGTTTCTGTGTTGCAGCTATGATATGTGTTTATGTATGGTTGATATGCTTTGAATTTATTTATGAATGTCCATGTATTCTTTATTGGGGTGGATGTTACTGTCTGAGATTTAAAAATTTCTGTATGTTTGTGTGTGTGTGTGTATGTGTATGTGCTCTCATGTATATGCAAACATGTTCTGTGTGTGTGTGTGTGTGTGTGTGTGTGTGCGCGCTACGCATGTGTACACTTGTGTTTGTGTGTGTGTTGTGTGCCTGCACATACATGTGCGTGCATCGTGTTGAGCAAGTCAGTGAGGAAAAGGTCATATGTTTTAGGTGGAAGCATTTTCCTAGTTCTTGAAGCTTTTTACCAAAGCCATTGTTTCAGAAGAGTTTAAGCCCAAGCTGGTGAATTCTTCACTACGTTTAGATTTAACACAAACTTAAAAAGAATAAAACACATGACAGTGCAAAGCTTCTATTACTGTTTTATTGAGAAGATCCATTGTTCCTGAGTTTGACAGAATTTGGGGGGGGGGGGGGGGGGTATGGGAGTTCCATTTTCAGCCTTTACTTGGTGATTACTAAATCCAAGGTGTTTTGTTTTTCAGTTTTGCCATGTGTCAAAAAGCAACCACAACAAAAAAATTTATATATATATGTATGTATATAAGGTTGTCAAGTCACATGTTATCTGATTTTTACAAAATATCTTTGTGCAAGTGTGTGATATCATATGGATAGGTAGATATTTATTTCTTGCTCATTTCTCATGTAGTGTATGTTAAGAAAGGAAATGTTTGTATCTACAGGTAAACACTGACAACAACATTGTATTGTTAAGAAAACAAAATGGAGAAGACTGCAACAGTTACAGGTGTTTTAGTAATAGTAACAGAAGCAGTATGAACATTGGCAAGAAATAAAGCAGTAAAAATAGTCATGATTATTACGACTTACAGCATTATATTTTATCCGCATGATAACATCCATAGACTGAAAACAACAACAGCTGTGATAATGATGATGGTAATACAAGGCATTTAGCTTTTTGCCTTCTTGTTACCATCAGAGTTACTTTGTAGTGGATCTTTAACATGTCTCTCATAGAGCTGGGAACAATGACAATCTTGCACGGCAGCCAGTAAATATTCCTGCTCATTTTGTTCATACATTCTGTCACAACCACTAATGTAATTTTGAAGTTGGCTTTTGAGGTGTCGCCCATATAGGCAGTAAAAGTAATTGCAGTGAGGATTATGATAGTCATTTTTATTTTACAAGGTGTTCAGTGAACATGACTGCTTCGTTACACCCAGAATTGTCGCCTGACAAAATTGTTGCCGAAACAGAATGTACCTTTCTTTGGGACTAATTTTGGAGGGATGAGAGGTGTTTGAGAAAATGAACTTTTGGACTGAATTTGCTTCAGTACTAATCTTGCCCAAACACTTTCTTTCTCATATCTTGATGCAGGTCTGTCTGTCTGCCTGTCTGTCTGTCTGTCTGTCTCTCTCTCTCTCTCTCTCTCTCTCTCTCTCTCTCTCTCTGTTTCTCAAATTTCCCATGACAGCGCTACTCTGAAATGTTGGGTATCTATACCAGAATGTGTTATCAAAATCAGTACACAGTGGCCAGACTTTTTGCTAAAAGGATTGAAGTCTGTAAGAAACAAAATGCCAGAGAACTAGAGAGGACAAGAGAGATACCTAACTAGCCAGCGAATGACCGAGAGACAGAGATAGATCGACAGAGAGAGAGAAAGAGGGACAGACAGACTAGGAGAAAGAGAGATGTGGAATGGAGAGAGAGAGAGGGAGAAGGGGAGAGAGATAAATTTTGCACCCTCTCTCCTATCCGCCATTCACACACTCGCACAAAAAAAATAAAGAGAGGGGGAGAGATTTTTGTGTCCCCTCTCCCATCCGCCTTTCACTCACTCACACAAGAAAACAAAGAGAGAAGGAGAGAAAGAGAGTGATTTTTGTGCCCCCTCTCCAGACTGCCTTTCACGCACTCACACAAAATAGTGTCATATAATTCAAGTTTTGAAGAATGATTATGCTGTCACATCACCCAGTGCAAGCAGATGAAGCTATTAAGGCATGTATACCACCAAAACTGAGGCAGTTATATCTGCATCGTTTGTGAATGAGGACAAATAATTCAGCTGGCAGCAAATTTAGGAATGAGGGTAGAAAAATGAAAGCAGGAATAAGGGCAGAGAAGTGCTGCCAGAGACAAAATTGTTTTTTTCATGGCAATTTTGGGAATGAGAGCCCACGAAAACTGTCTTTAGAGACAGTTTTTGCAGGTAGTTATTTTGGATGTGACTGTTTTCCTCCCTTGTACCATCATAACCAACAGCATTATATTTAATCTGACCTGCAGGATATCATCCTTAAAACTAACGATAAAGGTATGATAATAATACACAGCGCTCAGCAAGCATGACTGCTAACATCATTCCCACATGTTTTCACTACCAGCAGTGTTATTTTGAAGTGGACCTGCAGTATGTGGCCCTTAAAGCCATTAACAGTGATAATAATGATGACCATTATAATTAGAGATATACAGAGCATTCATCAAGCGTGACTGCTCACTTCGTTTCCCGTGTGTTGTCACTATACCAACAGCTTTATTTTAAAGTGGATTTGCAGTATATCACCCTTCAAGCCATTAACAGTGATGATAATGACGATCATTATAATTAGACATATACAGAGCATTCATCAAGCATGACTGCTCACTTTGTTTCCTCACGTGTTGTCACTATACCAACAGCTTTATTTGAAGTGAACCTACAGGATAGTGCCCTCAGAGCCACTCACCACTGACAGATTACTCGCATCCGTCCATCAGCACTGAATACTTGGATTGGCAGCAGCAGCAGCAGCAGCAGCAGAGCAGCTAGCAGCAGACTGTGAAAAGCTGGCGAGCCAGTGTATAATGGTCATTACAGCCCGTGCCAGACAGCGCTACCACACACACACAGAGTGGTGACAACTGTCATTTGATGAGGGTGGACTGATGATGAGACTGCTGAAAAGTTGATGGGTAGCACAGGGATGTTGGTTTTTGGTTTTCGGTTCTAGTGGTGTTTTTTGTTTTTGGCTTTTTTTTTCCCCCGCCTCTCATGTGAATGACATCTTTGGAATGTGATTGGAGTGCTGTTTGTGAAGTATGTGAGTGAGAAACGAGAGCTGAGGATGTTCAGCTGGCTGTAAAGAAGAAAGGTGGATATATACGTAGCGTGTGAAAAGAGTGGCTAAGTGATCCTCGTGTTCTCTCTGACCCGTGTTTGAATTACTGGAGCTGTGCAGCCACTCTTTTTTTATTCTCTCTCTGCAGTCTCACACTTTTTTCTGTTTCCCTTCATCTCTTTGGCCTCTCTCTCTCTGTCTCTCTGTCTGTGTGTGTGTGTGTGTGTGTGTCTCTCTCTCTCTCTCTCTCTCTCTCTCTCTCTCTCTCTCTCTCTCTCTCCCTCCTCACTCTCTCTGTCCTGCCTCCTCCCCTTTTCTCTTTTTGTATCTCTCTCTCTCTCTCTCTCTCTCTCTCTCTCTCTCTCTCTCCCCCCCCCCCCCCCCCCCCCCCCCCCCTTCCCCCTTCTCTCTCTTTGTATCTCTCTGTCTCTCATTATCACTCTTTCTCTCTCTCTCTTTTCTCCTTTCCTCTCCACCCCCTCCCCTGCCCTTGCCTCCTCTTTGTGAGAGAGGGACGTTTCCCCCTAGGCCTCAGGAAGTATTTAAAATCAATCAATCAGTAAAGCAACTGAAGGAAGAGGAGAAGAAGTGTGTATTACATTAGTGCTGTATGAAAGGAATGTTTTAGGTAAGAAAAGAGAAGCATTCAGTCTCTAATGTGTGTGAATGTAGTGTAAAATAATGTAACCTCACGTTTCTTATGTCTGTGTTATCTGCTTGGTACCAGTAGGGATATCAGGGACTCCTCCAATACAGAGTGTATCTCCGCCTAGTTGTCTGTGTTGTGTGTTCCTGTTTCAGGACAGGATGGGTTTGTTTTTTTTCTTTTTTTCCCAGTTTGTTGACGGTTTCAAAAGAACCTGTGTGGTTGACGACCGTGAAAGGGCCTTGTGTGGTTGACAACCCTGAAAGGGCCCTGTGTGATGGTTGATAACCCTGAAAGGGCCCTGTGTGGTTGACAACCCTGAAAGGGCCCTGTGTGGTTGACAACCCTGAAAGGGCCGTGTGTGGTTGACAGCCCTGAAAGGGCCCTGTGTGGTTGACAACCTTGAAAGACCCAGTGTTGTTGACAACCCTGAAATGACCCTGTGTGGCTGACAACCTTGAAAGGGTCCTATGTGGTTGATAATTTGAAAGAATCTTATGTAGTTGACATCTGAAAGTGCCCTATATTGTTGACAACCCTGAAAGGCCTTGTGTAGTTGACAACATTGAATAGGCTGTACATGTTTTTCAACTCTGAAAGAGACCTGAAAAGGCCTTGTGTGGTTGACAACTCTGAAAGGACGCTGTATGGTTGACAACCCTGAACATGCCCTTGTGGTTGAAAGCCCTAAAGCGCCATATGTGGTTAACAACCCTGAAAGGACCCTGTGTGGTTGAGAACTCCGAAAGGCCCTTGAGTGATTGACAAACCTGAAAGGCCCTTGAGTGATTGACAACCCTGAAAGGGCCCTGTGTGGTTGACAACCCTGAAAGGGCCCTGTGTGGTTGACAACCCTGAAAGGCCCTTGAGTGATTGACAACCCTGAAAGAGCCCTGAGTGGTTGACAGCCTTGAAAGGGCTGTGTATGTTTGACAGCCCTGAAAGGGCCCTATATGGTTGAAAACCCTAAAGCACCATATATGGTTCACGACCCTGAAAGGAGATTGTGTGGTTGACAACCCTGAAAGAGCCCTGAGTGGTTGACAGCCTTGAAAGGGCTGTGTATGTTTGACACCCTGAAAGGGCCCTATATGGTTGAAAACCCTAAAGCATCATAATGGTTCACGACCCTGAAAGGAGATTGTGTGGTTGACAACCCTGAAAGAGCCCCGAGTGGTTGACAGCCCTGAAAGGGCTGTGTATGTTTGACAACCCTGAAAGGGCCCTATATGGTTGAAAACCCAAAAGCACCATATATGGTTCACAACCCTGAAAGGAGATTGTGTGGTTGACAACCCTGAAAGAGCCCTGAGTGGTTGACAGCCCTGAAAGGGCTGTATGTGTTTGACAACCCTGAAAGAGCCCTATATGGTTGAACACCCTAAAGCGCCATATGTGGTTGACAACCCTGAAGGGGCCTTGAGTGGTTGATAGCCCTAAAAGGGCTGTAGGTGTTTGACAACCCTGAAAGGGCCATGTGTGGTTGACAACCTGAAAGAGCCCTGAGTGGTTGACAGCCCTGAAAGGGCTGTATGTGTGTTGACAACCCTGAAAGGGCCCTGTGTGGTTGACAACCCTGAAAGGACACTGTGTGCTTGACAATCCTGAAAGAGGCCCATGTGGTTTACAACCCTGCCAGCAGTGGGTGGCTGACAACATGGAATGGGGTCTGTCTGTGTGGTTGCCTGGACCATGACAAAGTGAAACTGGCAAGTTTTGTGCTGTACTTTACTTTTTAAGCTGTCACACTGGCTTTCATGTATGAAGATTGAAGCTGTTCCCTTTTCCTTTTGTTTTAGGTTTTTCAATTTATTACAGCAAAAGAGTTATACATATGTGTGTGTGTGTGTGTGTGTGTGTGTGTGTGTGTGTGTGTGTGTGTGTGTGTGTACTTAATTCCACAGTGGTCTGTTTTCAAGCCAGTAAAGTGTAACAGTTACTGTGTGTCTAAAAACAAAGACATTGGTTGCTGTTAAAGCTCTTTCTTCCCATTTGTATGTTTGTTTTGTTTGTTGGTTTAGAAGGTTTTCCCAGTTTTCAGCATCATTTGTACCAGTCAGCGTTGTTTTGAAACTACTTGGTAAGAAAGTGAAAGTTTTGTACAATCTATGGTAGACAGGTATTTCTTTTCATATTTGATGCTAGCATTTAGATCAAGAATAGGAAAAGTTGCACAGAATTATCTAACTGTCCTGAAATACACAATGAAGAAATTTTTATATTGGTTTTTTCTTTTGACGTTCTTAAAATTCAAAATGCGTTTGGTCTTTACATAATGAACTCAATTTGAGCACTAGCATACATACTTTTTAATCAGATCAGTGGCATCGCAATGTATAATTTGTTTCTGTGTGAAAGAAAAGCAATCCTCCCAGACTCAACACCATTTCAGATTTGTCATTTCATATCAGAGGTGGTGGAAGGAAAAAAGGCAACAGAGAAATCATCAAGCAGAATAGATCAGGGAATGTGGAGGGAGAAAGGGCAAGGCGTAGATGAAAAATAGTTCCTTTTACACACCCTTTCCCCTTTTGAACACCTCCACACAGCCTCTTTCCAGTGCTGTCTTTGATCAGACTGTGCTCTTGGGGGGGGGGGGGGGGGGGGAAAAAAAAAAACAAGAAAAAGAAAAAAAGAAAGAAGAAGAAGAAACTATTCCATCCCTTGAAATTAGGAATTGAAAACCCTGCCTCCAACATTGTGACTAAGTTGAGAGGATTCCTGCATGCAGACGGGAGGCGCAGATTATGCTGATAGGAATCAGTAGGTGGCCTCATCGTTCATCGCATGCTGGCAGCCTTCGCTTTTTGTCAGTCAGGCAGGATTCCCGTCTCCTTAAGATGGAGGGTGGCATGAGAGAGCCACTCATTCTCTCCCCCCCGACAGCAGACTGAAGACTTTGTGTGTTGTGAAGGATGGGATCTAGTTTTGCGCTGAAGATTGTGTTGTACTTCAGTTATTTTGATATCATTCCTGTTTCGCAGTGACTGAACTTGTGGTACTTGATATTTGCATGAGCAATATTTCTTGTTGTTTAGTTGTGAGTTAATGGGTGTTAAAGTGGGTTTTTTTTAATTTTTATTTATATTTTTTTAAAAAGAAATTGTTTTCTTGTGATTTTGATTTCAGTGACCTAATATGAATTTTCAACATCACCGTTAATGTCCTTTTGTGGATTTACTTTCAGTTAATTTCGTTACGTGCTGAAAAACTGATTTAGGCCTTTGAAAATTCATTCAGAATTCATAAAGCCTCCTCAGTTTTATCACTCAGAAGCCATACTTTATATAATATTTTAAAATCGTTCATAAGCAGTCAAAAAGGCTACAACTTTAATGCACTCTACAGTACCTTTCATTAAATCCCAAACTGATTTGTTATTGTTTGTTTTTTGTTTGTTTAGGGGAGGACTTCTACTATGGTGATTTATTTTTATCTATGACTTGAAGATGATTAGTTCCACCAATGCTATCCAGTAAAAAAATAGAGCTATGATGTCACATGTAAATATCTAGCCGGAAGTGAAGTACATTAGATAATGGGTAAAATCTTGATTTAAGATAAAAATGTGAAGCTCAGGACAGATTACAGCAGTCGGTTATTATAGGATGTAAGGCCAAAAAGCTTTCCAGTGTGTGTGGCATGTGCATGCTTTTGCATGCTTGTGTATGTGTGTGTGTGTGTGTGTGGTAAGAAAACAAGAACAGGCAAACAGCTCTTCTATTATTATGAAAACTATTTTGCAAACATGTGTTGAAAAAAAAAAAAGCAAGAAAGTAGGGAAGAGGATGATATAGTGAGAGCATGAAAATGCTCCCTTCTTCCCAGCTCAGAATTCCCCTTCTGGCCGAAGTCCCCTTCTGGAGTTCTATCATCTTATGCTTTTCTCTGTCTACACCCTCCTTACTGTTACATTTCACAACATGTAAGGTGTGTGACATTGCGTCAGAACCATCGGATGCACCTGTGATCTTTGGAAAACCCAGTGCTGGAAAACATGGGAGCTGATTTAGAGAAAGTGAAACATGAATCGGACGCCGAGGAAGAAGCTTCGGAATCCGTCAACGTTGTGCTGGACAGTGAAGAACAGGACCTGGATGAGTCCGTCCATTCAAACTCCACAGAACTGCAGGCAGGAGAGCCCCCACGCATCCGGTGGAAGCGCTCTGGAAGCATATATAGGAAACCGAAATGGCAGGACCAGGTGTCCCAGGGGGTGTCAGAGTCACCGGATGCCATCACCCTCTTCTCCGGGGATGACAGGCAAAGACTGTCAAGGGCACACACAGTGGCGGCGTGTAGGTTCCGGCGTAGGGGAGCACCCTGGTTGTCCTCGCTGCGAGCGATTCGAGAGGAGGGTCACAATGGATCGGACCTGCATATGGTAATGTTGTGCGATTCAAATGTCAAAAGATCATGTCTGCCCTTCGGCTTGACCTGATTGGCTGTTTGTCTGATTGACTGGGGGTGTGGAAAATGATGACTGTCCACTCCTGTCTCTGTTTTATTGATTGTATTCGGTTAATCACTTCGCTGCTTGATTTGACTTGTGAGTCGCTTTGGTTTCATGATCAAATTTTGTTGGCCATCTAAGACAACCTTACCTGCTGACTGCTTCACATATGAAATGAAATCAGAACAATTCACAGTAGACATTTGTTCAGTTTCCAGTCATGTGACAGTAAACACCAATTATATGTGGGGGGGGTCTCAGTCAGTCACTCTTTCTTGTCTGTTTGTCGTTTGCTTCTCTCTCTCTCTCTCTCTCTCTCTCTCTCTCTCTCTCTCTCTCTCTCTCTCTCCCTGAAATTCCTCCCTCTCCACACTGGATTACATTTTGTGAATGTATTAATATTGGCAGAAGATAACAATTCAGGAAAAGAAGATTTACCAAATAATTAGACCAGAGATTGTTATGGTGCAGATTAACCAAAAGTTAAGATTAAACAAGATTGTTGTTTTTAAAATGAATCAACTGTACATAATTGGTCTAGTACAAAAAACATTCTTTCAGTACAAAATGTGATCATACCTGCTTGTAAATCAACACATGCGTATGTGTGCACACACATTACACACAAAATATGTGCTAGCACACACACACATATGCATAGAAGTTCATGTTTATAGATGAAAGTAACTGTGTACTTATGCTGTATGCACATCCCTGTGCACTTGTATTCATACATTCGTGTACACATGGCTCATTTCATGCATGCACATAACCCTTGCACCCAAAAAGTTTTCTTTCTCTTTCACACACACAGACACATGCACGCGCACACACACACACCACAGAGAGGTTTATCTGCTTTTCAAGTGCACATTTTTTAAAACATTTTAATTCACAGACAAATGCAAAGTTTAGGTTTCGTATTTTGAGACTAAATCACATCATTTAAGTAAGACAAGAATATTTGGACCATGGATTTTTTTTTTTTTTTTTTTTTTTTACATTTTCAGATAGACTTTTTAGGAAATCTACTCATGAAATGTTGACTTTTGTCATATAGATTAACTGTTTAGAAGGTCTAGATTGTTTCACAATGTGTCCACAATCGTAAAAGTATGTCAGAAATTATGTGAAAACAAACCAGATTTATAGAAATGATGGGTTTATGAAAAAAAAAGTTACTTTATGGGTGTTTGACCGGTTGGTAAACCCACTTTGTCATTTGGGAAAGTACACCACGCATGCATGCACATACTACACACACACACACACACACACACACACACACACACACACACACACACACACACACACTCCACACCACACACACACACACACACACACTACACACTACCCACACACACACTACACACACACACACACTCTCTCTCTCTCTCTCTCTCTCTCTCTCTCTCTCTCTCTCTCTCTCACTCTCAACCTTCAGTAAAGATAATGTGCACATGCGCATGCATGCGACACACATCACACACACACACATACACACATACACACACACACATACAACACACACACACACACACACACACACCACACACACACACACACACACACACTTCTTCCTCGTTCGCCTCCCGTTAGATGAGCAGCCCGGTGTCCTTGATGAAGGCTGCCGTCTGTCGCAGTTCCTCCAGGGTGCTGTACAGCTTGGCTTCCACTGCTGTCGGTGTTGGCCAGTACTTTC